>JAOQMS010000005.1:21615844-21637355 GCA_027563885.1 Erythroxylum longipes
ATTAAAATATAATTCATTTATTAATTAAAATATAATTTATTTTATAATTAATTAATTACAATATTTTTTACGAACCATTCAATATCAATGATAATCTTAACCAACCATTATAATTATATAATGATTATATCCATTCTCATTCTTTCCTATACACATTTTCATTCTCATTCTCGACGTCTCTTATAAACCAAGTGCCTAAATAAAGTTAGAGGTTTGATTGTCGCTTGTATATACATCAGTGTTAAATACTCCGTGGTAGTGATTTACAGTCTTTGAGGTCCCACCCGATACAAGCGATGATTACTCTGAGAGTGATAATTCCTAGGGAACGTACGATTAAGACCTCCTGTGACAAGATTCTCTGTTCTGCTGTAGTATAAAACCAAATACATTTCTCATCCATTTCCAAAACTATTATTATTTTGCTATACAAATTGACCCTTTTTATTTAACTTTATTAATCGTTTTAAATTAGATTAAGTATTAATAACAGAAATAAAGAATATTCTTCTAATAAATATAAGAACTTTTTTTAGTAACATTAAACTAATTTAAAGTTGTCAACTAAAAAAAAAGTGTAACTTTATTTAAAAACATGTATGTGTGTATCTGTATAGAGGCGGTAAAATTGTTGAGGCTAACATATAAAAATATGGGATCAAATCGTTTGTAAGAACCTCATCCACAAACTTTGCAATAAATAAATAGATTTTGTGGATAATATTATTTGGCACTGGTTTGGAATTGGGCAAACGACACAAATGATTTCCTTCCTAAAAATGTGATTGGCCTTTTGGAGCAGGGACACTAGGGACTAGGGAGCAGGGAGGGAAGGGGTGCTTTTGGAGACAGGCACGTCAATGTCACAGCATTGGAGAGTATAATTATTATTGGGGACGATGATTTCGTTGTTAATACTTATGCAGTCAGGCACCTGGAACCCAACCTTAAGTTCAAAGTTCAAACCCATTCTAATTCAAATAATAATAATGATGATTGGAGAAGAGTAATCTCTTGGTTTTCGACAACAATGAACAATCCAAAGCTCTTGCACCATCAATCAACTCCAACACGCTCCGAACAGCCCAAAGCTCTTACTCCCACCTACAACTCCAACACGCTTCAAAATCTCCTATTCCTCCCATGTTTTAAGAATTTCAAGCACTCTAACCCATCCATATAACCAAAATAGCCAAATAATCAAGATGTGTCTGCTGTGCACATGCCTGGTCATATTGATTGGATTACTGTTTCATGTACATCTTATTACTACTATCACAATGACAACTATCAACTATCTCTGTCATGAAGACCCTTCGTCTCTCCTTTTTAGTTCCATGAACTACCCTATTCTTCGCTACTGTGTTCTATTAGTAGTGTTCGTGAGATTGAATCGGAAAATAAATCTATCTAATGTCCAATTTATCTCAATGATCTGTAGTTTCAATACTGTAGCCGGTCGTAACAGAAGTGGGAGGAATGGATTTCCTTGACAATATTATTCCTCAAGAAACAACACCCGAATAATACAAAGTACGATGAAAATCCCATGCTCTGTAAATACTACTAAAATACAAAGTTTTACAGAGTTACCTTGAATTCGCATTTCAGGGAGGGACACTCATATTTGTATACCCAAGCAGCATCAATAGTCATAAAGTTGGATAACTTTGAAAACAAAAAGAGGAGAGATATATCCGTCTGGTCAAATCCAGTACGATCTAACAACAAAATTGATCCCTTGAAAGGTTTGAATTAGTTGGTACAAGGCGGCCAACAAAGTCACTGTGAAACAGACGGCATCCTTTCAGACATATCCATTTGGTCTCTCCCCACTCTTGGCTGATCTCTTTTGCAATTCTGCATCATAGTGTTGCATAGCAGCCTCTAGAGCCTGCACCAGTTTCCTCAGTCCATAAGTTTCCGCAGCACCAAAAATTCAACTAACAAAACCAAATTTGTCCTCTACTATCTGGAAAAGAAGTGTGTACCTGTTGCATTGGCCTTATAAGGAGTGTAACCTGATGACGAAGATCTGACTGCAACGATTCCTTCAACTCCTGAAATTTAATAAATTGAAAGAATAAAGACCATTTTCAAAGGCCAGCTGCGGGACTCGTGATGCCAGAAAAGGAGCCTAGGAGACGGACCGTACTTGAAAACAAGACAACCTTACCTTTGCAATTCACATACAAAATAAGCGCATTGGAGCCAATATTTATCGAAAGGAAATTAAACACTCAAAACCATGTCAATAAATCTAATGCATAAGAACATACCACCAAATAAGACAACTCTGCATATCAAACACGATGATAAGAGAGTCTATCTGAATTGTGAAAGGAATGGGAAAAGGAAAGCACAGTATTGAAAACTACCTGCAGCTGTGCATCGATTTTAGACATTGCATCTTTCAGTCTGGTTACCTGTAAACACTCACATATATGAACACAGAAAACTGGAAGGATAAATCCTTGGAATCAGATGTCAGTAAAGAAAGGTCAAGCATGGCAAGTGCAGATCATTTTTAGACCCCTAACAATATTCATCCTTACTTTGTCCATAACTGTCTTCTTTGGCCATCTGATCATCTCATTGTAAGTTGATTCAAAATTGTTACTGGAAATATTATGCAACTTAAACACTCAATTACAACACAAAAAAGGATCCCAACAACAAGCCCGAATAGTGTTCGTTTTAAGTTATGCATATTACACTGCTTGAATCATCCATATCATGTAATCATTTCATCGTCAGAATCATTCTCAATGAAAGAACTTTCTTCTTTTTTTCATAACAAGGAAAGGGTAATAACATTTACCTTACTGTAAAGGTAGCTGGTTGTGATTGGATATGATGACCAGTAATGCCTCAATAATTCTTGTATAGATACCCAATGCTGAAAGGCAAGGTTTCTCATAAACATGAGACCACTGGAAACTAACCCAAAGTCTAGGAACAAGAAAAAAATACTAATGAAGGAACAAGCAAATTTATAAAGCGTTGAAAGTTATGAGCTGCTGTGCATGTCATGCTTCATCAAATAGCACAAAATGTTTCGGTGATGCTCATTTTACACAAAAGAAGATAACTTATCAGATGCTTATTAGTCACGGAAGACAAGGGCCACTCACATGTAGCAGCTCCTCTTTAATTGAGGCGGGCAACCTGTCCAAAATACTTTCCCTAGGATTCTTCCCAAGATGGTACCTCGAGCTTGAAATGTTATGGGTCAAGACTGAAAAAACCTGTACCAGAAGTTGTATGCTTGTCTAAGAGTTACCAGAAATATTCACATTATTCAAAACTAAAGACACTGTTAAATGATAAAAAATATTTCTTGGCAGCCAATTATTCACAGAGTTGACACCAACTTGTGGGCTTTTGGCTCAAAAAAAGATACTCCAGATAGGTCATCCCATGCCTAACAGGCATGAGAGTTGTTATTAATTACCTTGACTGCAACTTCAGGTGCAACAATGGGATCAATCAATCCTGAGGCTTTAATCTCAGCAATGGAGTCTCTTAAGGAACCATATGCTTCCTGAGTGCTCAAGTTGCATTTCATTGGTTCCATTCCTATAGATGCATCTCTTGAAGTTTTATATGCACTAGATTGTTGAGAGTCAAAGTAGTCCCTAGGATCCTGATCTCAGAAATACATTATAAGTAAGAATGAGACAATAATAGAAGCAAACAATGCTGAGAAAATCAGACCTTGATGCAAAGTGCGGCCAAAGGATGGTCTTTTGGAGGTTGAAGATCTTCAAGTTCCACCAATTGGGGCCGGTTAAATCTCTCCTTGTTTGCATCAGCTTCTTTGTCAGCTGTAGTTTGTTCTGATATCAGTAAATACAAGGGAATTTTCTGCGCAAAAGAGAGAAGAAAGAAAAGGAACGAATCACAAAGAGTATTGACCGTGTCTTGACCGAGCAAGTGCTTCTGCCACACTATACGTGTCTTTCAAATGCTCCTCATCTATAAGATAAGATTATAAACCACACTATCAGTAGTGAGGAGCACAGAATAATAGAGTCAACCTACAGTAAGAAATAATTTCCTTGCAAACATAAATTGATTAAAAATATGAAAAATCTAACCTACAGTTGTTCCTTCAAGGACAACAGCAGAATGTCGATTGAGGTCCTGGAACAATGTCCTTCTGTATGGCTCACTCTGTGATTCAGAGACTTCCTTTCCACCATCACGAACAATCCCATGATCCTAAATTTCTCAGAAAATGCAACCAAATTAGGAAATTTGGATACAGATTTATCAACAGAGCAAAATATTTTGCCCAAAGAAATATCTGTTGGACTTCACCACATAACCAGGGAAAGACATACAGATATAACCAGGGAAAGACATACAGATATAAGGTAAACATAAATTATTCAAACACTTACAGTCTATGATAACCCAGGAAAAAAAGAAAACAATGCAACATAAAACAGGCATCGTAATGATGTCATTTTATATGCTAGTAATAAACAATCATGTAAATCTCAAAGATTGAAATCCAAAGTTAACCAAAAGGAAGAAAACTCATCAAATGACTAATTGAAAAGCTTCAGTCCTCAGTAAATAAAATATAAATATCTATGCCAAGACAAAGAAACAATCAATTAGCTCTAGATAGAAAAAGTCCAATTTACTACAAGAAAAACAAAATGAAAAATTCAAACTGAAAAGAATTGTGAGTTTAAATGACAATGTGCAACTTACTGGAAGATGAGTATAATCATCACCTTGATCAGCTTCCATGTTTAGAGTTGGATCGACACATCTGATCTGAGACAGCAAATGTTATATAAAGGACCTTAAAACACCTCAAACTCAGATTAATAAGACCAAATGCCAAGTAAGATATGTTACAGTATTCCATCTAAATTATATCATAGAGAGAGCACCTTCTGTCGAGTTTCACTGGATAAAATCTCATCAGGTTTCAGAAAAAGAGCAAGCTCCTCATCTTCAGCAGCCTCTGCTGCCAAGACATTAATGTTCTTTTCTCGTTGGAGGTACAGGGCTCTACATAATTTGGTCCAGAAATCCTTGTCTGCCATCTAAATCTCAGAAATAAAGATCAAATATCAAAAGATTTTATGAAAGCTAATAAGAGGAAATAGAAACTTTCCCACTCACAATGGGAAATAACTTGACATCCATGAAAATCAGATATGCATCATCATAAAGTTAGAAAGTCACCTTGGGCAGTCAAAAGTGGTTTCAAGATTTTACTAACCTTATTGGGAACTAATTTCAGATATGCTCTGTGGATAGCCGGTTTCTCTGCAAAAATCTGATAGACAAATTAAGAATTAATAATAAAAAAAAAACAGGAATGACATACACAACAGTAACTGCGCTAATAGTTTATAAAATGGAGCCCCTAATACAAGCCAAACGAAACAACTGTTTGCTATATGAAATAGTATGCTTTACAAAAAGTATTACATCGGTTCGATACCAAGTGATTCACAATTTAAAAGCATAAATTAAGAGAAGAGAGCAACAAATTAATAACTGGAACTACAGAAAAGAACAATACTTAACAAAGAAATGATGCAAAGGCGCAAGGAGAGACTTCTGATCACTAAAATTAGGAAACACAGGGTAGTACATATGTTTTTAAAATTAACTTATAGAAGAAGCCTTTTTAACTGCAAAAAGATTAGAAATATAAACCAAACGCACCATTGCCAACCAAATTAATAACCATCACTTGATAAGATAAGATAATGCTAGCCAATTAAAGAAAGAAATTTCAAGGTTTGAAATTCCTGCGCCGACAGATCCGGATGCAGTAAGGTAATCAGGGTTGAGGACAATAGCATGACATCATACCTCACGAACAACTTCTGGAGTCAAACTGTATGTAACCCGTTTTGTCTGGAAGTACAAGAGAATAAAAACCATAAACTTTGTGTCTGAAAATTTAAGGATTTCATTTCTTGCAGATGCACACCAACAGTTTCACAAGTACACACACTGAGACAGAGATAGAAGGAAATATACCCGACTATCAAATGTTGCCTGTTCTGAAAGCATAACACTTTTAAGACCCACCCGTTGCTTTGACTTTCTGCTAGAAACCCCATCGAGCAATTTCTGAAAATAACATTCAAGCAGATAGACAAGTGCTCAGTTTAACGTTGCTCAATAATTCTATACTTGCTCCCTAGAAATGAATCAAGGAAGCTGGTCTTCATCAAATAAAAAATATGAAGCATCAATTTACAGAAAGTTGCATAGCCAAACAAAAAAAGCAGATCAAACTAATAGTGTGTTTGTTTCAAAGAAGCTAACCTTTCTAGAAGCCCAAAACTCATCTTCTGTCAGCACACCATTGCTCACGAACTCCTTATGAAGCTTCTGCAACTCACTGTGAAGGATCATTTTCACTGATGGCATGTGGATCATCCAAGGAAAACCATCCTTGAGCAAATATAAATATAATAGCAAACAATCCTATTACAATGGCTCATGTTGAAAGGTAGATGTACGAAGGTATATTAAGGTTCCAAAGTAGTCAATCAACACTAAGGGGTGAGAAGAAAAAAATGGAGACATACTGAGGTTTCATGCATATATTAAGGAAATGGAAATTAAAGAAAAACCACAGAAATCTCCCACAACATAGAAGCTTGCAGGTTGATAATGGTCAATTACACTAATTCAGTATAAGCCAAAGAAGAAGGATATAAATTCTACCAGGTGTTTGATCATCATGCATTAACGATTGCCTATCTTTTCTAGTTTTGTTTATTTTAAGCATACACAACCAAGACAGATAGACGAAGTGCATCTTAACATTGCATATGCTAAAGTAAGATTAAAGCTGATACAGAAGCCCAGGAAAGTTTAAAGAATACCAGGTTGACTAGAACAAAAGAGCACAAACATTGGCCACCAAATATCAAAGAGATACAACTCTTCAACTATTATAAGTACATTTACCTATTTTCCTGCAGTAGAGTCATCCGGAGAAGCAAATCTTGGGTACTAGGCTGTTCAGATGGAGCTTCTAAAGTATCCTTAAGCTTTGGAGTGTCCCCTGACTTTGAAAGTGCTTTTCCTATTTACAAGGCCCAAGAAATTTAACATCTAGAAGTAACAAATCATTTATATCTTTAATTACTTTCCAAGTGTTCATAATAATGTAGTAGCCAAGTCATGATCTGAGCTCATTTTGGATCAATCTATTATGCCATTAATCTTCAACTTTTTTCATTATATTATGGGTCAGAATAGTCGCAACAAAATTTACAACCGTATTTGTTAACTGTTACTACAATTGCTGATGGCTCAATAACAACTCATGTTCTTGCATCAAAAACAAGTACGAGAATGGAGAACATGAATGTAAACGCATATACCAAAGTAACAAAATGAAAAAATCATGCAAGTTGTCAGAAGATATAGAAACTTTAAAATTAGCTCTAAGGGTCGAAGGTACTTGTGCCTACCAACAAATTCCTTGCATACTTGGAGGTCACCATAACTTTCAAATTCAAAGATGTGACTCACGCCCTGAAATAACATTAAAAAAAATCCAATTTGAACAATGTGCAAGCAGAAGTCACAAAGTACTCTTCAATAATGCTGAGCATGGAAACCTGGATGGAGGTGAGATTGAGCATTGGTGCTTTATTGGATCCCTCCTTGGTGTATTTGTGATCTGCAAATGCATAAAATGTGAGCAATCCAAGAACTGTTAAAAAAGAGAAACAAGAGAAAGGGGGCAAAATGAGTACTTTTAATGAATCTGAACTCCATGTCGAGCTTTGAAGCTGAGTTTTGAGAATTAGACCTGAATATTAACTTTTCCATACTCTGTTATAAAAGTGACAAATTTCCACTCAATTACATGAACTCACAAGTTAGTCCGTGAAATCGTAGTACCAATACATATGAATACAAACATGAACGCTAGTAGTAACTCCTTAAAATTTTTAGAGAAATGGTATTGGAAACAACAGTACCCAAATACTAATGATCATGAACATGAAATGGGATTGCCCACCACTAGTTACAAGTCCAAGTTGAAAAATTGAACCCTCGAAATCAAACATTGCAATGATCGTGATCTTTCGAAAAAACATTGCGATGATCGTGGTCGATTTGAATAAAAGAAACAAGATTTTTAAAAAGAAAAGAAAGAAATGAATACCAAAAGGAGGCGACCGGGAGTGCCAGGATCCTTGACAGAAGTCTTGTACTTGACTCTTCTGGTCACTTTCTCGCTCGCCATCCCAATTAAACTAAATAATTAAAGTACAGAACTACTTCAATTCCTTGATTGTTAAAGAAGAGATCATTGAATTGAATCCATTCGCGAGTAGGGCAAAGAGGAGCAATTGGTAGTAGCCATTACTTAGGGTATCAACGACTTATTAATAAATAATAATAACTTCATATAAAATGGACGGAGCGAGAATGAACGAGTAGCTTGGGTTGGCTTAGGTTTGGGAAGACAGTTTAAGCCCGGCCCAGCCCGAAACGCGATTGGTAACAACAAAAAGACATCACCCTGGAGCTGGCCAATCCGAGCCTGTTGCTATCCCTGTTTAATGTTGAAACTTATATAAATTTCCTTTATATAAGTCGATAATACCGTTAACTAATCATATAAATTTAAGAAATTGATTTAATGATTAGAATATTGATATTTTTTGAAACAGTGATTAAAAACTTGTTTTTATGATACATTTTTCAACAAAGAAAAATAAGAGTAAAATAATATGCTATGTAGAACACAAGTTTAACAGGAACCAACTTTTCTTGGGATTTTGTCAATTTCATCAAATCTTTGTGATATAATTTGATATTTTGTGAAAAGTTTAAAATATATCTTTTTTGATAAAGTTGTATCATTGACTTGAGTGATAATTTATGAAAGTGTGGCACTCAATATGGATATCACATCACATCATAAAAAATGACTAAAAAAAATAAATGATAAGAGTGGTATTTATCAAATAAATTAATTTATTATCTCTACATAATGATATTGTTTATATTAAAAATTAATATATAGTATGCGATACTAGTTCATATTATTAACTAACATTATTTTCAATTAATTGTTAATGATATGTTTATTAGTTTACTATGATAATAAATTAAGTCTTTCATGAAGTTTTTATTTATTATATAATGATACTAATAAAAAGATGATTGATTTCTTATTTATTTTTATAAATAATTTGATTTATTTTATCAATAAATATTTTATTGATTTATCATATTTAAATTTTATTACTTTTATATAAAATGTAAATAAATATTTATTCTTAATGCATATTATTAATAATTAATAATATATTCGTAAGTATAACATGAAGGTAAATTAAGTCTATTGAATTAAGTGAAATGATGACCCATGGTTTGATGATAATAAAATATGTTAATACTTATTTTTAATCTTTGACAATATTAGTAAATTAATTTGACAAATATTCAAGTAAAAGGTCAAAGATCAACTTCAATGGGGAAAGTAACTAAAGGATAAAAATAAGTAAAGTTTAGCATTAGATATAATTCAAGACAGTTTTAAGGAAGTTCAAATGAAAAACTAATAATAAGGAATGAAGTTTCTTTATGTGTGACAATTATTTTTATCTTTTTTATAAGACATCAAATATTATATATACTTTGTCATAATCAAAAAGGAATTTTAGAAAGTTTTTTAGAAAAAAAACTCTTAATCTTTAACTAAAATTTGCAAAAATTTTAAAGGGTTTTAAAGAAAATTTATCAAAGAAAAAGAGTTTTTAACCTTTTAAAAAACTTAGAGAAATTTCAATCTTGGATGGCTTAATATGTGAATAAATATTATAATGGTTACACTATTCATCAATTAAAGTACTGTTCATTAGCGAACCAAAGGGATTGACTAATTAATGATGGTTTAAAAAAGTTATGGAGAGAGGACCTTTTATCCAACTAACTAATACCGTAATTGAAGGATATTTAATTAGCCAAAGGTAAATGTTCAACTAGTTAATCTTATCTAGAACCTAGTTGTTGTAATAACTAGATTATGTGTCTAATAACTATTTGAGTTAGTTTTTGGTATAAATAGAGCATAATTGAGTTGTGGAAAGAACCTTTAGCATATTAGAGAGTTGCTAAGAGCATTAAGAGACTAGAGAGAACATTTAAGTGAATATGTATATCACATAACATATGTTATGACACCCTAATACCCCATAAGAGGATATAAGGATGCACACATAACAAACCTAGACAATCCAATAATTCCCAAAGATAGAACAAACATATATCACAATTCATATAGTTACCCATGTTAACAGACTTGCTCACGCATTTCAAAGTGATTTATACAAGTCACAAATTACATATATTATATCCATACATTGAAAATCTCATCATAAGTTATGATTATTACAGGCTATTTATACACTGAAATCTTCATAAATTCATTTACTACAAAATTCTTTCTTAATATTTATGATTACAACACAATGTTTAGATACAAAAATCTTCCAAAATATTATACGTCCTTCTTTGGCTATTGCAATTATCCTAACTTTAACCTTGTTTATCATGACCTACACAGAGGAAAAACCACCATGCTAAGCATATAGCTTAGTGGAGAATAATGATGCAAGATGGTGACTACTAACAGCAGTCTCCTAACGTCCATATACATATGATTCATGACATTTAAGTGATGGAAAATGCATTATAAAATAAAAGTCATAAAATATATTAATACACATAACAATATTTGAATATGAAATTCAGAGATTATTCAGAATATAATCTTGCATCAAAACATAAAAAATATCAGAACATATACAGAATTGCTGCTAATTTCTTCAGACGCGGGTAACGAGAAGAGAATAAAATATACCTATGATTGGTATCTAAGAGGTAATGGCCTCTAAAATAGAAGAGATGTAAGTCTCTAACACAAAAGAGACATAAGTCTCTAAAACAAAAGGCATTGTACTGTCTCAGAACAGAAGTAGCTGCAGACCCTTCTAAGCATACCTATTTACCCACAACTAAGATTTAGCAGGTTAAAACTAATCATCAAAGCATTATAATTACATTTCAAAATCATATTATAAAGTAACAAATTCATAATATACAAACTCATTCCCTTTTGCTTGCATTATAATTAAAAACATTTATCAACCCCAATCTTATTTAATATGCTTTATAATCATATTCCTTTTCAATAATAAATAAATGAAATAATTAAGGTATATATAAATTACATGCACGATGAGTCTCTTATTACCCTTATAATGCTAAGTTTCATTAACATCCAAAAAGGTTTGGATGAAGTTCAGTAACATTTGGGTGAGAAAATTCATGTTCAGGTTAAAATCACGTGATACACAGCTACAACCCTTTCATGTATCCGTGCACTTTGTCTCAAAATGGTGTTTTTTGGGTAGAATGTATTATGCATGGCTGCGCCCTCACACTCGCAGTTGTGCATGTCCAATTTCCAATTTTCTTAGAATAGGTTTCTAAATCTGTTCTGTATGGCCATTTGAAACTGAGGTTTTTAAGCAAAATGGTCTTCTAGAAAAATGTTCCTCTGTATTTTTAGTTTCTAATGACATAAATTTATGTAATTTTGTTAATTATTCTTGGATTTATACCCAAAAAACTACAGCATATTCTAAAACAAGGATAACAGCCATAACTCAACTTCAAGACAGAATTACAAAATCTTGGAGGTAGAATCAAATTTTGGTCCCTTCATGAAATTTTTAGACTTATGGCTCTAGTTTAATATCCAATTGAAATTATCAAATTTTAAGGTCTACAGAAAGATATGGCCAAATTATAGAAGCCTGTTCAGTGGAATCTATTCAGCTAGGTACACATCCCAAATCAACTAACTTCTGCCTTATCCTACAATAGCAAAGCAAAAACACATCAAATTTAACCAAAAACATCCCATTTTCTTATGGAATACTTATTTTACCAATTCCCCTCACATTACACTGATAAATTCAAGCAAACATATCAAAAATTCATATACCTCTTGAAGGAGTGATCAAAGCCCTTTTTCTTCACTCCATTTGCTTCCCTTTGCCTTTGTCTTTGGTCTTCTCCACCTTTACAAATAACACACCCATTCAAAACTCATCTCCTACAGCAAACACATAACAAAACCATAGATGAGGAGGAGGTGAGGAAGGAGTTAATTTTCATATCAATACAAGAAATTAACTTACTTTAAACTTCAAATACACTAATTTCTTGTGTTTATTTCAAAATCCCCTTTAGAGATCAAATTTAGTATGAATTTTGATGTAGATATGAGCTCAAAATTCTGAATTTTGAGTGTTAGGGCCGGCCTAATCTCACCCTCTTCATATTTATATATAAATCTTATAGTGTGTAGAGTGATAAGTGGTTAATTCCCATTAGTTTCTACTTTTCAGTTTTCATTGATCACAATTTGGCCATACCATTTTCTCATTCCATGTAATTGCATGCCATCTTAATTCATTTAGCATTTTAGCCCATGATTAACTTATATTTATGCATGGATAATACAATAAACACAAATTACCGAATTTCCCCCAACAATTCCATTAATACCGATTATGTCTCGTACTAAACACTTACTTTCGTATTCTTTAACACCCATTACATATCATTTCATGGATGTGACACATTCCTCCTAGGGTATAGTTTGGGGCTTCATATATGCCTTAATTTATTTGTGTGAATAAGAGAGTTTTTTAGTTGTATATAATTATGCTTGTGTAGCTATTAGAGAACTATTTAGGATACATATTATGAGGATTCCTTTTGACCTTTAACATAATTTGTAAGGAGGTACTTTTTTTCCATTGCAAAATAAGAAAAATTATAAGGATTTTTTTCAGTCATAGCAAAGAAAAAGATGTATAAGGGTTCCTCTTTACCTATTGAAGAAAGATGATAGTGAATTCTCAAGCAACACTTAAAAGGTGGATGTAGGATAAACAATATTTGTTCATACTATTTTAAATGAATTTTTCTCACCTTTCCTACTTTTTTTAAATTATTATTGTGATTGTTTTATGATTTTCATATAGAGGTTGTTATAATCATTTACTAGGGTAGACAATTCATTCATGAATTTTCAAATAGGATAAAAAGTGAACATACACAAAAGACAATATAGTAATAGCCATGAGAGAGAGCCTCCAACTTCTCACTATGAGCAACAGCCATGTCCCTTCTTCCCCTTTCCTTTGAACACCCTTACCCTTAAACTTCTTCATTACTTTACTACTTCACTGCTACCATAGCCCCTTTGGTTCTGCATTTTACTTGACATTCCAGCTTCCTCCCCCAGTTTGCCAGTTCCTGAACAACCTTCACCATAAACCAACGAGCTTCTAACCAACATCCACTATCCCAAGGCCATATTTGACTTTTCATGTATACAACACAATCCCGCCCTTCAAACTTTCTTTTTTAGCATGTTTGGTTTCTAACTCAACCAAAAGCTAAACCTTTCCTTTTTAGTGACTCAACTTTCATAATGACCAATACACCAGAACCTTTCCCATTTGATTTTCCACCATCCTCAACCCTCCTTCCACTAATAATCCTCCTTTCAATGTCCTATAAACCCTTTCTTCCTCGGATGCTCCTCCCAGGAAATCTTGGAAGCAAGTAGTTAGGGAACAAACCCCCACCCCTGACCTTGACCTTGACCTATTCACCACCGAAGGATAGGGATAGTAAACTAGTAGTTTGACCCAACCTTGAAGTCTTGAAGGAGGGAGCCAGGGCTTGGGAATCTACCATGGTTGGCTTTTTCTTTGAAAAGAGACCACCCTTTCCGTTAGTCTCTCAATGGGCCAGTAAGTTATGAAAAACTAGAGGCTTGATAGATATTCTTCTATTTGAAGATAACTTGATTCTCTTTATCTTTACTTCTACTTTAAAAATTCAGAAGATTATGGAGGAAGGCCCCTAGCATTTCGATAACCATCCTATCTTCCTACAAGTTTGGCAACCACACTTGAACTTTAAAACCCCTAAAATCCAAAGTATTCCACTTTGTATTAACTTCCACAACATCCCACTTAAGTATTGGACAACCCAAGGGCTTGGATCACTAGCCAGCTACATTGGACGACCACTGTGCATGGATGAACATGCAACAAAGAAGAAATGTGTTGGTTATGCCCGGATTTGCATTAATGTGGATACTTCCAAAGAACTTCCTGATGAAATTTCAATAATGAGATTAAGAGAGGAAGATAAACTACGGGAAGACACAATTAAAATTTCTTACCATTGGAAATTGCCTTCCATAACCCCAACCAAAATTTGGAAGGCCATGGATAAAATTTTCGAAACAGGGAGCTACTAAGAGCTTACGGAGTCAACTGAAGTAACTACACCTCTTGAACCCTCAGAAAACCCTCATTCCTCAACATCTAGTGTCACTATGCTACCAATTACTAATGCTTCCACACCATTTGTTAACATGGAGATGCAAAACAATGAGTTATTGCAAGATTGTTAAACTATACATATGCATACATCCAAGGAGCACAGTATATCTACAATACAGAGTAGTAAATATCACAAACACCAAATACAATAATTGCAACTCAAATAGATGTCAATGCCCACTACTTCAGGAGTTCTACATAATGTTAAAGGAGAATCAATTGTGAGTCACACTAATCCTATTCAATCAGATATCATTGCAACCCCTAAAGCTTCTACTGCACCTAAAGAATCTGTACAAAATGTTGAATTCCATGCAGTGGAGAGAAGGAGATCTAAGAGGGGAAAAGGGAAAGGCTCCACATGCTAAACCTTTTAACCATGTCCATTATCGCATGGAATGTTTGAGGAATAAATTGTCCCATTAAACTTTTAGCTTTAAGGGACTTTGTTTTGTAAAAGAAACCTCTCATCAACAACTTACTTGAAACCACGGATTAGAAAATCTGGCCAAGTTGGATATTTTTGGTTCCCATTGGAACATGCTTACCAACCACCAACATCATGCTTTCGACATAATAATTATTTACTACAGGGAGGATGAACTCAAGGTTGATCTCTTAGACTTAAATGAACAAGCTATGTATATGAATCCATATTTCATGCAGGAACACATCCAACTTAGTGTTTCATTTATCTATGCATGAAACTTTCGTTTCCAAAGATGAGACTTATGGAATAACCTCAAATCTTTCGGTAATACTGTATCCACCCTATGGCTCATGTGTAGAGACTTTAACTTTATATTATACGCTTCAAAAGCTCAAGGTCATTGTAATCTAAAGAATTATACTTTTGATTTGAAAGACATGGTGGAGGATCTAGGGATGACTAATGTTAAGTATGCTGGACATACTTTCACCTGGTCCAACAAACAATAATCAGCTTGGCACATTAGGAAAAAATTGGACTGTGCCCTAGTAAATGACATTTGGCTTCGAAACTTTTCCAACAGCTTTACTACATTTAAAGAACCCCGCTTCTCGGATCACACCCCCTTGTATTAGGCAACTTATTCCAAAAGGTTATCAAGCATCATCCTTTCTGATTCAATAATTTCCTAGTGGTTGTCCCAGGATTCTATGAGGCATATACGAAAGGTGCAGAACATAATTTTCACAAGACCAAGCAGTTTTGTTGTGTTAAAAAACGAAAGATCACCAAACGGGAACTGAAATTCCTAAATTCTATCCAAAGGCCCACAACTTTTACTATAAGCTCCTACAAACTCAAACTTTAAGCTCTTGAAGCTAGCCTTGCTTCTTACCATACTGATCCAATGCTACTTGACAAAGAAAAATTAGTGCTATCACAATTCTTAAAGGTTACACACAACTATAGTTCTCTTATGTAAAAAAGGGTTAGAGTACATTGGCTAAAGGACGGTGATAACTGTACTCGCTTCTTTTTCAACTTAATTCTTACAAGGAAAAATTGCAACAAAATCTACTATATAACTTCCAAACATGGTGCAATTCTTCATACACAATAGAAAATTTAAGAGGAGGCATTAAGTTACTTTAAAGACCTTCTAGGTACTCATAACACTTCTATTGTTACTCTTGGAGACCTTAAATAACTATCCCTCAAACAAATCTCACCCAAAGATTTAGATTTTCTTACAAAACTAGTAGATAACACCAAAATAAAAGCTGCAGTTTTTGGCATGGATGGCTCCAAAGCTCCCGATCCTGATGGCTTCATGGATATTTCTTTCAAAAATCATGGAGTGAGATAGGAACCTTTGTTATATAGGCAGTCAAAGAATTCTTCTCCAGGGGGATCCTTCTTAAAGAGATCAACAGAACTTTTGTTTGTTTGATTCCTAATGCTCTAACCCAACACAATTTGGGGACTTCAGACCTATTGCCTATACTAACTTTCTCTAGAAGGTCATTTCCAAAATACTTTCCACAAGACTAAAGAAAAACCTAATCCAATTTATCAGTGATAACCAAAGTGCCTTCCTACAAGGCAGCATATAGGGAATAACATCCTTATTGTCTAAGAGCTCCTAAAAGGCAACTCTAGGTCCAATTACTCTCCAAATTGCACATCAAAATTGATTTTTACAAAGCTTATGAAAGTGTAAGCTGGGATTTATTATGGACGTTACTAATGGCCCACAGATTTTTAAATATTTTTATAAAGTGGATCAAAAAGTGCATCACATCCTCTTCCTTGTCTATTTTGATCAATGGCACCCCTACCACTCTCTTCAAGGTAGCCAAAGGTTTGTCCTCCTACCTTTTCATTCTTTATATGAATAATCTCAACCCTCTTATCAAGCGTGAAGTGTTCAACAATCCTAAATTCAAATATCATGCAAAATGCAAGAAGATTGATTTGGCTAACCTATATTTTGCAGGTGATCTACTTTTATTTTGCAGGGCCACGATGGATTCCATACAAAGTTATATGGTAGCTCTTAAAAAATTTAAAAGTTCTCTGGTATACATTTCAACCCAACAAAGAGCCATCTTCCCCTTTCTAAAAAAGATGTTGCCTTAGGACCTCTCATCTTTCAACTGGAATGCAACTCAAACACACACCTCTGTTGTATCTCAGGTTACCAGTGTCTACTAAAAGACTTACATATACAAAATGCATTCCACTTCTAGAGAAAATACATATAAGGATCAGTTCATGGGTAAATAAGTCTCACTCCTATGTTGGGAAGGTGCAAATCATTAAATCGATGTTAAACTCTCTCTATATTTATTGAAGCTCTTACATATTTCTATCCCAAGGAATCATTAAAACCATTGAAAGAATCCTAAAAAAATTTCGACGGAATCATCCAAATGGTGCAAAAGAGTCAGGTAAAGTGAAGTGGGTTGATATTTGTTTTCCCAAAGATGAAAGAGGCTTAAACGTAACTCCAATCAAAATCACAAACCAAGCCCTATTCCTGAAAAGACTATGGTGGATCCTCATGGATAAAAATTCACTTTAGGTAAAATGATTCCACTCTTATTTTTTTAAAGAAGGAAGCCTATGGAGCATTCAAAAATCTGCCTTATACTCTCATTTTCCCAACCAGATCCTGAAATTGAGAGATAAAGTCCAAGAAGATGTCTTTTGCAAAATTGGGAATGGCACCTTGGCATATGTTTAGTTTGACAATTGGTCTAATATGGGACCTCTTGTAACATCTCATTATCCCATTATAAGGGTTAGAACCTTAACATACTGTACATGAGAGATTATTGAGAATTTAGGAAATGCATTTCATGCTCATGCACAATATAACATATACACACAGGTGAATATTAATATTTGCACGTAATAAAACGATTATACATGCATTCATTGACATTTTTCCGAGTATAATTGATTTATACATGTGATTTTGATATGAATTTATGGGTTATATGTATTGAAAATTTCATTAGTGTGTGTTAGAATAGATTTAGCATTTTTGGTGAAATTTAGGAAAATTTCTGAAACTTTGGGTATTTTTGGACTAGGAAAAATGTCAAGTGGTAGGATAAATGATAAATATTATTAGAAGTAAGAGTCAAATGACAATAGAAATTTTGTTACAAGACCTTAGGAATTATTGACAAGTGTCACTGAAATTTGAGAGACAATTAGATCAGAAATTAGAGTTAAGCGGACTAGTTGAATAAGAAAACCTGGAGTAAACCTATGGGGATTGGACATGTGGTAAGTGACAAGTGTCACTTGCCAAACCATGCCTTACCCCACGACTCTTTTAACTTTGAAAGACCATTTAATTGCTTTGTATCTTACTTTCTTCTTCTCTTCTTTTCATTAATCTCTCTTCATCTTTTTCACTTTGTTTTCATCTCCACGACACTCTCTTCATATCTACATCAAAGTGAACCTTGCTCTCACCTTTCTTTGCTACCCCGATCTTGTTGTCTTCTTCATCTTGTCTCAAAAACCTAAACTAATACACCCTAGAAAGTTGATGATTGTGAGCTTGTAGGATTAGGGTTTCTTAGTGATTTTTGAAGAAGCTTAAGACTAAAGCAAGTAAGTTATTCTTTGATCTTTATGGGTAGTAAAAAATGAAACTAATATGATGAGTAATTTGAGATTAATGATCATGAAATTGATTTTTTGTTTGTGTTAACGTGGGTGGTAATAATGGTAATAATAATAATAAAGAGACCATGTTTTAATTTTTGTGAGTTGATGTTATGCATGAATTATTTTAGTAAGAAGCAATTTTGATGATAAAATTTAAGAGTTGAATGATTATGAACAATGAAGTTTGAAATATGATGATGTGTGGATGAAAAGGTAGGTGGAGTTATGTCTTAAATTTTTGGTGTTATAAGGAATGATAAATTGTGAGTTTTGAGTTAAGAAAAAGGGTGTATTTTGTTGTCTTAAATTGAGATGAAGTAAACTGATAATTGGGGTTAAAGTGAAGGTGTTAATGAAGTAGAAAATGTGCATAAATTTGATAATGGAAGAGTATATGAATATGTTCTGTTTTGATGTTGTGATCAATCATGGGTTTGATTTGTGTATAGATGATATTGAAATGAAATTGAGGTATAAATGAAGAGGTTATTAACTTGAAATGATGGATTTTTGACAATGAATTGTTTGATACTATGAATGTGATATTATGGAAAAAGGATAGGATTGCATGAACGATAATATGTAGTTGAAGATGCTAAATCAAATTATTCAAGGTTTGAGAGATTAATGCAATCAAATTGGTATTTGAATTAGTGTGGAATGATGTTGTACTAGAGGTAAGGAATTTTGGAAATTTGGTGTGATATTGGTGTTTAAATGTGTGTTGAATTCGAATGAATGGGGAGAAAAATTTGCAGGGCACGATCATGACCCTCACCCCCACGACCATAACCTGACAGAAAATGTTTCTGTCACGATTGTGACCCTTCCCCACAATCGTGGCCTAGCCAGAAAAAGTTTCTGTCATGATCGTGGTCGGGGCATCACGATCATGGCCAGCTCCAAAAGTTTCTGTCACGATTATGACAGGGACATCACGATCGTGGCCAAACCTATGGAGAGAAAGAGTTGTCTTTTGAGTAAAGTATGAACTAATCAATGCTAGGGTGCTTCCATATGAGATAATTAGGCTTGAATAGGATCCTGAATGAACCTAGTTGATGTTGAATGAGGTGTTTAAAGTGAGAAAAGGATTAATTAAAAGGTTGATTGGAAAATAATGTTAATTGTTTATAAGATGTGTATTAAGGAAATATACCCGAAAATTTTATTAAACATGCATTATACGTAACACATATATATGTGTATATGATTGAGTATTCATGCGAATGTGAAAATTAGTAATGTATGAATGTATATGATTGTATGATATAGAAGAGCACATTGGGCAACCGCTTCCAGACGTTGCCGAGACTTCAAGGCAATAAGCTAACAGGAGCAAATTGCGAGTAACCTTAGATGGACTCACCTTGATTGTTTGTTTGTTAAATTATGTATGGAATTATTTTGTGATGCGTATGTACTAATTCCGGACATTAAATGTCCGAGGCGTTTGATGCATGAAAACTATTGAAAGTGTTCATTGTATGTGAATTTGACGGAATAAATGTTCTCAACATTCTTATTGAATGCCGAACTTAGGTCCAAAGAAAAATGTGAATCAAAAAGAGAATGTGAATGTGATTGATTGAATACAATGATTTAGTATGTGTGGTGCAATTCATTACATGAATGCATGAAACATAAAGGTAGTTGTGACTGGAGTCGCTAGTGAAAAAGAGCTTAAAGCTCAGAATGTGGTGAGAGCCTCTGGCTCGCTGTGTAAAATGAGTCCTGTATGTACAACGGATAAGGGACCGTATTAATAAGCTCAGTATCCACAATGGATACGAGACAGCGAAAAAGGCACTCGGTCACAACAACGAAATAAATGAATGTGAGTTTCATGAACATCACATACATACATGATATGTATGATTTGAATGATTGCAATTGTATTGTTAAATTGAGTTGAGTGAATTCATGTGAAAACATATGAACAAAGTGTTTTGTGATGCTACATATTGATAAATGTGAATTATGTGATCATTTAAATTATTGTGTTATACGAAATGAGTGAACCATCGAGGATGTTTAACTCATTGAGTTTGCAAAACTCATCAAAATTGCAACGTTGATTTTTCAAGTTTGAAAGTAACGACTTAGCTTCTAAGACTGCTTAGAAGAGATCTAGCACTACTTTTGGATAGAAGACATGGCTCAAAGGTTGATCAGTTGGGACTGAAGGAATTAGTTAAACTTTTGTATAATTCCTCATGTATGTTGTACGTTTTGTAACAGAGCTGTAGACTCTGATAGGTTGTCGATAATGTATATACATGGATGTTTTATGAAATACTACATTGTAAATCATGGTTTGCGAAATGCAATGAGAAAATTTAGGGTTTTAATCATTATGATATTTATATTTTAAGTTATGATGCCATGAGATGACAGAAAGTGATATAATTAGCACGTCATTTCTGTCGGGCATGTGTACAAACGTCTGACGGGCGTACGAGCACATGTCAGATGGTAGTAGGGTGTTACACCTCTCATATAACATTTCAACAGCCTAAGCGGTTCCCAAACCTCTTCACTCAGCATTAAACTTAGCTCCACGAGTACAGAGGGCTCAAACCTGAGGCATCTCCAACCATCATACTTACCCCAACCAGCCTTTTCTAATACCTTCTACTGGCAGACTCAACCTATCCTTAAACTCAATAACAAGACCACCAAAGATCTGCAAAGAAGTAGGAAACTGAAGGTTGAATGGCATAGAATCATTTGGAGCAAGGTTTTATGTAACACCCCATTACCCTAGGGTACGCACCGGGACGCCCGTAGGTCATTCCAATACGAACCCTAAGATAAGGGAGCGCTACGTGCGATCACTACAGAACTCCACATGGCATCACATCAATTTAAATAATTAAAGCTGTAACTGTAAATCACAAGATTTTTAAAACCAACTTCTTCCTCTTTTCATTACTCA
>JAOQMS010000005.1:21654696-21681553 GCA_027563885.1 Erythroxylum longipes
TTGGTTCTTTTACCTCTGTATGAGTTGTCTGGTATAGATGGGAAGAGGAAGGCCGAAATAGTGAAGGAGATTCATAAAAAGTCACGACAACACATTGAGGAAAGAAATAAGGTTTATAACCGTTAAGCCAATAAAAGACGGAAGTTGGTGACTTTCGAACCTGGAGATTAGGTTTGAGCGCACCTTAGGAAGAAGCGTTTTCCTACTCATAGGAAATCTAAGCTAGCGCCGCGGGGTGATGGTCCTTTCCAAGTTGTGGAGAAAATCAGTGACAACGCTTACAAGGTAGACTTGCCAGGTAAGTATGACGTGTCTGATACCTTCAATGTTGCTGACTTATCTCCTTTTGATATGGATTTATATTCGAGGACGAATCTTCTTGAGAAGGTAGGGGCTGATGTGAGCAGGAGCACGGATCGCCATGGAGTTAGCATGAATGATAGAGGCAAGGAAGGAGAGCTAACTATGGCAGTTAGGCCCATGATCGGAGCTAGGGCAAAGAGACTTAAGGAGGCTCTCCATGCGCATGTGAGCTATCTTTTGGACAATCCAAGACTATGGGAGGAGAGCTTTATAAATCCCAACCCAAATTGATCCATCTAACTTAAATCCTTAGACCGAGTCTCAACACCGTTGGGACGTGAAGACTTGAAGACTTGGACTATTAAGCCCATACGTTAGACCTTTTAATTATTTTAAGTTAAGACATCTTTTTTTTGGGCTAACCCATGTTAAAGCCCGAGTACTTATTATTAAACCTATGTATAAATAGGTTCATTAAGGTTATTGTAGGATGAACTATTATCTTGTGATTGAGTTGTCAGCCATAGTGAGGTTTACTCCTCTTGTTCTTGTTTCAACACGAATCAATAATTCACTTATCAATTTTTCCCAAATTGTGGTATGTTTGTTTGATTCAACCTTCTTGGATTTAGTTCCGATCATCTAGGTTGCTTAAATCACGTATTCGTGAGGTCTAATAGGGATTGAACCTTACGTATCCTCTTATTTTGTTGAATTTTGAATTTTGTTCTTCCTTGTCCTTCCTTGCCAAAACTTCCAAACATCCACAAGCCCATCAATCTAATGCCATCATCATTAACTTTCGAGGATTTTTGGATAATCCTTCATTGATTGCATCCATAAATAGATCAAAAGGAATTGCTTAGGGTTGTAATGTGGTAAGGGGTGAGGTGGGTAAAAAGGGTAAAGGGTTTAACACAAGCATTCCTAAAGTAATAAATGGACAAAGGGATAACAAAACATAATTCTGAGATACAACTGTGTAAATATACTACTACTCTGCACTTATTGATGCTATTAAAATGTTCTTCCTTTTTATTTTCTTTTCTTTTCTTTTCTTTTCTTTTTAATAACATGGAAAAAACAATGAACAAAATAGCAACTACATACAATATGATTTAAGAGCAAAGGTATCACTCAACTCATCTTGGAA
Organism: Erythroxylum longipes; assembly: GCA_027563885.1. Taxonomy (NCBI): domain Eukaryota; kingdom Viridiplantae; phylum Streptophyta; class Magnoliopsida; order Malpighiales; family Erythroxylaceae; genus Erythroxylum; species Erythroxylum longipes. The sequence continues at coordinate 21,656,153 of JAOQMS010000005.1, forward strand.
AAAATGTAGCAAAAATCCCAACTAATGCATCACTTAATACTGTACTAAGCTTATAACTGGGTAGGTTAATGGGGTTTTGGGTTTTAAAATTTGAGGTGTTTTAGAGAAATAAAATTGTCAAGTCTCAATTGGGATAGCAAGGGATAATAAACGGTAGGTTATTTAAGCTAAGGGTCAATACAAAAAAAGGCCTTAATCATCTCTATTAAGCATGCATCTAGTAGACTCAAACTGATACAAAGCAAGTTATAAAGGCAATAACCTAAGGAAGCATCACACAACAAAGAAATAAAATAACTATAGATGGAGTCATATAGACTCAATCCTCACATTGACTTAAATGAAAATTCATTATGCATCTCTACACTACCTCATTGCTCAAGTGTCAAATTGTGAGTAAGCTTATGTGACCAACTACTTTTCATCATTCAACATGGTTCACTCTCTACTCAAGTAGCCTAATCCGAGTTCAAGCATGCATTCATTATCATTCCAATCTCATGGCAAAACAAATCAAAATGAATCAAGTGTGGTTTCATTGCTTAATACAAAACAACATAATATGCCTAAAACATGCATACTAATTAACAAAATGCAAACATTGACTAAAACAATGCAATTGACAAAGCAAGTGTCACCTCCCCACACGTAAAGGACATATTTTCCTCAATGTGACAAGGCAATCACAAAATAAAGGAAGATGACATCAAACCAAATAAAAGACATCAAACTAAACAAAAGAAATCAAACCAAATAAAAGAGATATCAAACCAAACAAAAGACATCAAACCAAAAAAAAGACATAACAACTAACAAAGTAATTAAACAATGTAAAAAGTTTAGGGTAAGAAGGCTCATGGAGATTGTGGTGGCGACATTGTTGGCAAAGGGACTTTAATATTATTCCTCTGTATGAACTTTAGGAATTTCTTCTTCATGTACCGCTGCTTATTATGCACTTGTCTCATTTGGGTGCGGAGATCATTAATTTGCAGTGTCATTTGTTGATAGTTAGAGGTCATTTGGTCGAGGATTTGATGGAATCTGTCAACCTCTGCTGTTGTAGTTAATTCCTCTTTCACTACTTCTTTTTGTGGCTCCAGAGGCGCTTGAGATGTGGATGGTCAGGAAGTGGTTGCATCGTTGCCTTTGCTGTTCTTAACAGCTATTCGTGTCTGAGGATTTTGGAGCTCCATAAAATGGGGCTCCAAAAATTTAGAGTGTTCAAATAAAGAACATCAAAACCATCATATCTAGCCGTACGCACACTGTTGATGGTAAAACCTATCTACTTATTTTAGCTCAAAAACTGCAAGTGAACGGGTCGTGACTTGTAGTTAAAAGAGCGGATATCGATCTCACAGGGATTGATGCTTAGACACTGCTTAATTTAGACACAACTTTGTTTAAGAAACAAAATTGTTAAATGCAAATAATATGGAAAATTAAATTGAAATTAAAATACTAATGTAACAATGGACAATACCGCAATTACAGAAAATCTGTATTCAAGATTCTAAATGATAGAGATTGCTTTTTCCTTATTTTGTCTCCCTCCTATTTTATTGGTTGAATTGTGTCTCACCTAGATTTCTGAATGTACTAATTATCCTCTCTTAAGGTGTAACTATTTGTCCCTAATTGAATTAACAGGAATCAATTGAACGATCTCTCAACCTACCCAATGACTTTACCGATTCAACTAGTTATTAAACTATCCTATGGGTGATCAATTGGCTAATTGAGATCTCTCTTGTAACTATTCAATTAACATGATGATTGCTAGTCTATAGGTCGCCAACTCTCTTTGTACAATCCTACATGAATTTCATCTTAATCACTTTGTCGATTTGTTGCAAGAAGACAATTAAGAATAACAATCAACAAAGACAATTGTATTCAATTCAATAAAATAGGAGTTTTGACAAAATAATTCAAAAGCAATACCTAAAATGAAATCAGCCTAACATGGTCTCCATAACATCATCAACTATCAAATGAACCAATTTTACAAAGCATAGAAGAGTTTAAAATGAAAGAAAATTGAATAGAAAGACTCCTCTTCTTTGCTAAAATATGGAATTTTGGTATTGATGTGCTATTTTGCCCAATCTTGATGATGATCTTTGTCTTCAATCCTTCCTCAATGCTCCAAACATGGGTTCTTCACTCAAGGATGGTGTTTCTATAGGTGGGTGTCATCTCCCTTGAAGATGGAGGCTTAATGTAACACCCCAACCCCATCAAACACGTGTCCATACGCCCTTCGGATGCACGTGCACATGCCCAATCAAAATGGTGTGCCAACTATTACACTTTCACAATAGAGCATGGCATCAAAACTACTTAATAAATAACATAATGTTTAAAACCTAAAAATTTCCTCATATCATTTCATAAACCATATTTCCAATGTAACATTACAATCATCATCCATATTTGTACAATATCTGCCTATCAGAGTCATAGCTCTATCGACAAAGTATGCTATAAACATAAGGAATTAAACAAAAATTAAAATATTCCATCAGTCTCAGCTGACCGAACTTTGAGTCATGTCCTTTATCTAAAAGTTGTACAAAATCTCTTCTAAGCAATTTTAGAAGTTAGGTCGTCACTCTTTCGCACATGAAAATATCAACGTTGCAATTTGGTTGAGTTTTGCGAAATCAGTTGAGTAACCATCCTCGATGGTTCACTCTTATCATGCAACACACAATTTATGTCATCATATGATTCACATCATCTTAATTTTCATCATGTAATATCAAGTTCACATTGAACACATTTCAGAATCCATACAATTCATCATTACATTGAAATTATGAAGATTATAGTCATCGATAATCAATCACACATATTATACAATGAATGTCCTCAAAACATTGCAATCATTCAATTTATTCATATCATATATATATGCAATGCTTATGAGACTCAACTTCATTTAATTACATTGTTGTGACCGAGTACCTTTTTCACGGTCCCGTATCTGTTGTAGATACCGGGCTCTATCATACTGTCCCTTATCCGTTGGGGATACAGGGCTCTTTATACATATTGAGTCATAGGCTCTTAATACATATGTCTGAGCTTTAAGCTCTTTTTCACTGGCGACTCCGTTCATAACTGTCTTTATATTTCATGCATTCATGTAATGAAATGCACCATGTGTATTCATTTTGTCACATTCGCATTCTTTCTCATTCACATTCTTCATCGAACTTTTAGTTCAGTATTTAACATAATAGTTGAGAATCATTTAGTCAATCACATTCACATTCAAGTAGCACTTCCAATGTTCTATTCATACATCAAACGCCTCAGACATTGAATGTCTAGAATTCAATACATACACATAACAATAATTCAGTACACAATTTAACAAACAATCAAGGTGAGACTATCTTAGGTTACTCACTATTGCTCTTTTCAACTTATTGCCTTGAAGTCCCAGCAATGTCTGGAAGCAGTCGCTCAATGTGTTCTTCTATAAAATGCAATCATATACAAAATTGACACATTCAGATAAATAGTCAGTCATAAGCACATTCATGAATGTATTATGTATTATGCATGTTCAATGATAACTTTTCGAGTATGTTTCCATAATACACTTTATAAGCAATTACAACACCTTCCAAACATTCTTTAATCTCCTAATACTTTTTACTCACTTTAATCCCCTCATTCAATCAATTAAATTCATTTAAGAGATTATTTAAACCTACATGCCTCATATGGTAACATCCTGACTTGAATTAGGTTCAAAAACATCTGGAAAATCACTCTTTGATAAAGCCTATCGGGTCGCGATTGTGCATACTTTTCTTCTTCTCTGATCAGTCGCGATCGCACATCTGCACGATCACAACTTCTGTGTTTTTCTTCCTTATATCTTGCCATTTTGACCTAGAAAAAGAAGTTTTTAGGCAACACTTTCTTCAAATAAAATGTTCTTATGTGTCTTAAGTTTCTATTGACATCAAATTCATACATTTTGGTTCAGTATCATGCAAGTTATAATCAAAATACCACATGTTGTTCTCATACCTCAATAAAACTCAATTCTAAACTTTAAGCCAAATTTCAAGACTCTTAAGGACAGAATTCAAATTCAATTCCTTCATGAAAGATGTAGCCATATGTCTTTAGTTTACTTTAGATCAAAATTCATCTAATTTGGATATTCTTAGATCAAGTTATGTCTAAAATACAGATGTATATTCAGTAAAATACTGCATATAACATACTCCAGCATAATTCATTGTCAATATTCCATTACTTCTCTATCGTTTCTCTATCCTTTCACGTTGATGATTCTGTTATACCTCAATTTTTAGTTCAGTAACCTCTATACACAATTCATAAGTTCATGAATAATTTTAAACACAAAAACAGAACCTAATTCATACTTTGACATATCACATTTTCTGCACTTCACTAATCTTCATTTAACTTCAATTATCACGATCCTTTATACACTTTCTGCACATTTTCTACTGACTTAACTCCTTCATCACTTTACTTATATCTCAGAATTTGCTTCTTCCTACATCACTCGTGCATGCATCCATTCATCTTGCTACACCATTTACGCATGCATCCATTTTCAAACATGAAATCATCATTAAAAATCATTTTCACTACCATAAAACTTAAAGCATAACTTACTAGATTTTCACTTCAAATCCTTCAGTAAAATTCCAGAAATGGGGAGAACGAATGAGAGGCTTTAATGGATGAAATAAAGAAATTTTGTCATCGAAATTCTTACCTAATTGATGAAACAGGTAGGGATATTGATTTCTTATATGTTCCTCTATTTCTCAAGTTGCTTCCTCACTCGAGTGATTTTTCCACAAGACTTTTACCAATGGAATTACCTGATTCCTCAACTGTTTTGTCTAATATTCCACTATCTTGATCAGCTCCTCCACATAACTCAAACTACTAGCAACCTCAATATCTTGAGCCGAGTAAGACATGTATTGGGTCATATCTATACTTCCTAAGCATACTCACATAAAATACATTATGTATCTGAGACATTTCACTCAGTAAGGCTAATCTCTACACCAATGCTTATACCCTCTCTACAATCTCATAAGGACCAATGTACCTAGGGATCAACTTAGCCTTCTTGCCAAATCTCAACACTCCTCGCCAAGGCGAGACTCTCAAAAATACTTTGTCTCCCACATTATATTCCATATCCATTCTGTGCTGATCTACATAACTCTTCTGTCTATCTTGTGTTGCTCTTATTCAGCTTCGGATTAGTTTCACCTTATCTATAGTATCTTTTATCAATTTAGGGCCTTATATCATTCTCAAACCTTCCTCATCCCAATATAGAGGTGATCGACATTTTCTACCATACAATGCCTCATAAGGTGCCATTCCAATACTGTTGTGATAGTGGTTGTTGTAAGCAAATTCAATCAAAACTATGTACTGATCCCAAGCTCCTTGAAACTCCAATGCATATAATCTAAGCATATCCTCAACATTTTTTATTTTCCTCTCACTCTGCCCATCTATTTAAGGATGAAATGCAATATTGAAATTTAACTTCATACCCATAGCCGACTGTAGACTCTTCCAAAACCTCGAAGTAAATGGGATCCCTGTCCAATACTATGGACACCAAAACCTGATGTAGTCTCACTACCTCATTTACATACCTTCATGCCAACTGGTCTAGCAAGAAATGGGCCGACTTAGTCAATCAGTCTACTATAACCCAGATAGTATCATTTTTCCTCGGAGTCAGAAATGGGCCAACATAGTCAATCGGTCCACTATAACCCAGATAATATCATTTTGCCTCAGAGTCTTAGCCAATCACATAATGAAATCCATTATTATTCATTCCCATTTCCACTCCAGAATAGATAATAATTGTAACTTCACAACTAGAGCTTGATGCTCAGCCTTAATTTGCTAGCAAGTTAAACACTTAACTATATAGTCAACTACTTGCTTCTTTATCCCTGGCCACCAAAAATGTTGCTTAAGCATATTATACATCTTGAAAGTACCATGATGCATAGCATAAGCTTCTACATGTGCCTCCTCCAGGATTTCCTTTCTCAATTCATCCACATTAGGCACACACAGCCTCTATTTAAACCACAATGTTACATCTCTCAATTCAAATTCAGAATCTAGATTCATCTTAATTTTCTCAATCAATTTCACCATTTTAGGATCTTTACTCTAAACTCTTCTAACTCTCTCATGTAACATTGGTCTCAACTTTAGCGTAGCTATCAATGATTAATTTTGCTTTAAATTTAACTCCACATTTAAAGATCTCAACTAAATTAAGCTCGGTAATCTCGATAACTAAATCTGAGCTACATTGCTATTCGACTTCCTAAATACATCTGCCACTATATTAACTTTCCCTAGATGATATTCAATTGTATAGTCATAATCCTTTAGCAGCTCGATCTATCTTCTCTGTCTCATGTTCAACTCCTTCTGACTCAGCAGATACCTCAAGCTTTTATGATCAGTGTATATCTGGAATGTCTTTCCATACAAGTAGTGTCTCTATATATTTAGAGCAAAGACTACTGCTGCAAACTTTAAATCATGTACCAGATAGTTTATCTCATGTGACCTTAACTGTCTCGATGCATAGGCTATCACCTTGCCATACTGCATCAACACACATCCCAATCCTTGATGTGACATCACTGTATACTACATAAACACCAGTTCCCGATGGAATAGTGTAGTCAATCGATGTTTCAGTTCCTCAAAACTTCTCTGACACTCATCATTCCATTTGAAGACCACATTCTTCCTCAAAAGTTTAATCAGAGGGGCTAAGATCAAAGAAAACCCCTCAACAAACCTCCGGTAATATCTGACCAATTCTAAGAAACTCTAGATTTCAGACACATTCTTTGGAGCCTCCCATTTCATTACTGCCTCTATCTTCTTTGAATCCACTTAAATACCTTTCCCACTTGCTATATGACCCAGAAACACTACTTGATCCAGCCAAAACTCGCATTATTGAATTTAGCATATAGTTATTTCTCCCTCATGATCTATAATATCACTCTCAAGTTCTCAGCATGCTCTTCTTTGCTCTTTGAATACACCAAAATGTCATCAATACACACTATCACAAAATGATCCAGATAGGGCTGAAATACCTTATTCATCAATGCCATAAACGCACATGGTGCATTAGTCAACCTAAATGGAATTACTAAAAACTCAAAATGTCCATATCTACTTTTGAAAGCACTCTTTAGTAAATCAACCTCTGTTATTTTTAGCTAGTAGTACCTAGATCTTAGATCTAACTTAGTGAACACCTGAGCTTCCTGCAACTGATCAAATAAATCATCGATTCTAGGCAACGGGTACTTGTTCTTCATTGTGATCCTATTTAGTTGCTTATAATCGATGCACAGTCTTAACGCTCCTTCCTTCTTCTTCACAAATAAGACTGGAGCTCCCAAAGGTGAAACACTGGTCTAATAAATCCCTTATCTAGCAACTCCTGTAACTAAATCTTTAACTCCTTCAGTTTCCATCCTATATGGGGGAATAGATATAGGAGCAGCACTTGGAACTAGATCAATTGTGAACTCTGTTTCTCAATTTGGAGGTAAGCCAGGTAACTCTGTGGGAAACACATCTAGGAATTCCCTAACTATAGGAATGTCCTGCATATCTTGCTCAGTTCGGTTATCAACAATGTGGGCCAAATAAACCTAGCATCCTCCTTTCATTAACCTCAAGGCACTCACAAATGAAACCAACCTAGCTAGCACTGCTTGGCTAATACCTTTGAACACTACTCTCGGCTGATTAGGAGATTCAAATATTACCTCCTTAGTATAACAATTCATGATGGCCCTATGAGCAGTGAGCCAATCCATGCCTAGGATAATATCTATTTCCTTTAGCGGTAACATAATTAGGACTGCCTTTAATTCTGCCTAATCAATTCAGATCAAACACCTCTTGCAGACTTCCCCTATCATAATGGTACTACCTATCGGTGTATTCACCTTTAATCCACATCTCAATAACTCTCTATCACAATGCAACCTAGATTCCACATGCGGTGCAATAAAAGAATGCGTAGATCCAGGATCTAGCAATGCATAAGCCTCAAATGTAAATATGAATAACACACCTGTAATGACATCTGGAGACTCTTAAGCCTCTTATCTCGTCATGGCATAGACTTGGGCCTGAAACTGCGGTTGATTGCTCCGTACCTCAGTCTTACCAGTAGCACTCCCAAAAATCATTATGCCTCTCCCACTGGCTCGGCTCTGTTGAACTGTAGTTTATGTTGCCACACTTCCTCTCCTACCAGATTGTGCTGCAAACACAACAGAACAATCCCTAATCTAATGATCAAATGAGCCACATCGAAGGCAGGCTCTTGTTGATTTCCAGCATTCACCACTGTTCGTCTTCCCACAATGCTCATAATTCAGCAACTGGCTCGACACTACACCTCTGCTATTACCAGAATGAACAAAACTACCCCTCTGTCTAAACCTCAGTTGTCTTAATCCGGTGAGTGGTTTGAAAGCTCAGCTCTGACGCTTATTGAACCTTCTACCAGAACCACCCTGTGGTTCACTGGGCCTCTTTTGTCTAAACTCTGATCCATGTCTACCTTACTATCCTTCAACAACTGCTCAATGTAGATCAAGGCAGCTCGTCGTTCCATAAAACTACCCAGGTTAGAAAGAACTAACCTCATTCGGATCTCCATATTCAGTCTGTTTTCAAATCTTCTGCATTTGTCTTCCTTAGTAGGAATTAAGGAAGTAGCATATCCCATTAGCTCATTAAACTTAACCTCATACTTTACTACAGACAAACTACCCTGCTTCAAATCCAGAAATTCCTTCATCTTTCTGTCCATGTAGTTCTTGCGCATGTAATTTTTCTTAAAGACCTTCAGGAAGTCTTCCCATCCTAGACTACAAGGCCTGATGGTAATTCCTAGAACAATTTTCCACCATTGATAAGCTGGGCCTTGCAGTAAAGACATAGCATAGTCAAACCTCTTATTTGACACACAGTCTATTTGTTTAAAGACTCTCTCTGTTCTCTCTAGCCATCCCTCGACCTCTGCGGGGCCTGTACTTTTGTAGAAGTCCACAGCCCCCTACTTTTGCAGTTTATTATACCTCCTTTCCTTTCTCTCAAGAATTCTCGGAGGCATTCCCTCTAGTCGAAATACAGACAACTCTTTACTGGCTCTTTCTAATCCTAGGTCAGCTGATTGTTCCGTTTGATCATCTATGGTAGATGACCTACAAGAGACAATAATATCGCTTACCATCCGAAATTCTCATCATATTTCATGCCTAACATTTCTACATATCCCTATGGATGACAACCATGCTCTGATACCACCAACTGTAACACCCCACCCCCATCAGACATGTGTCCATACACCCTTAGGACGCACATGCACATACCCGACAGAAATGGTGTGCTAACTATTACACTTTCATGATATAGCATGGCATCAAAACTACTTCATAAATAACACAATGTTTAAAACCCAAAATTTCCTCATATCATTTCATAAACCATATTTACAATGTAGCATTACAATCATCATCCATGCTTGTGCAATATATACCTATCAGAGTCATAGCTCTACCTAAAAAGTATGCTACAAACATAAGGAATTAAACAAAAATTAAAATATTCCATCAGTCCCAGCTGACTGACCTTTGAGTTATGTACTTTATCTAATATTTGTACAAAATTTCTTTTAAGCAGTTTTAGAAGTTACGTCGTCGCTCTCTCGTACCTGAAAATATCAACGTTGCAATTTGGTTAGGTTTTGCAAACTTAGTTAAGTAACCATCCTCGATGGTTCACTCTTGTTATGCAACACACAATTTATGTCATCATATGATTCACATCATCTCAATTTTCATCATGTGATATCAAGTTCATATAGAACACATTTCAGAATCCATACAATTCATCACTATATTGAAATTATGCAGATTATAGTCATCGATAATCAATCACACATATTATACAATGAATGTCCTCGAAACATTGCAATCATTCAATTTATTCATATCATATATATATGTAATGCTTATGAGACTCAATTTCATTTAATTACGTTGTTGTGACAAAGTGCCTTTTTCACTGTCCCGTATCCATTGTGGATACCGGGCTCTATCATATTGTCCCTTATCCGTTGGGGATACAGGGCTCTTTATAACATTGAGCCATATTGACCATATATGTCTCAGTTTTAAGCTCTTTTTCACTAGCGACTCCGGTCATAACTATCTTTATATTTCATGCATTCATGTAATGAAATGCACCATGTGTATTCATTTCGTCACATTCGCATTCTTTCTCATTCAAATTTTTCATCGGACTTTTAGTCCAGCATTCAACATAATAGTTGAGAATCATTTAGTCAATCACATTCACATTTAAGTAGCACTTCTAATGTTCTATTCATGCATCAAACAGCTCAGACATTGAATGCCCGCAATTCAATACATACACATCACAATAATTCAGTACACAATTTAACAAACAATCAAGGTGAGACCATCTTAGGTTACTCACTATTGCTCCTTTCAGCTTATTGCCTTGAAGTCCCGATAATGTCTAGAAGCAGTCGCTCAATGTATTATTCTATAAAATGCAATCATAGACAAAATTGACACATTCAGATAAATAGTCAATCATAAGAACATTTATGAATGTATTATGTATTATGCATGTTCAATGACAACTTTTCGGTTATGTTTCCTTAATACACTTTATAAGCAACTACAACACCTTCCAAACATTCTTTAATCTCCTAATACTCTTTACTCACTTTAATCCCTTCATTCAACATCAATTAAATTCATTTAAGAGCTTATTTAAACCTACATGCCTCATATGGTAGCATCCTTACTTGAATTAAGTTGAAAAACATCAAAAAAATCACTCTTAACTTGTGTATATTCGCAACTTTTCTTCTTCTCTCTGCACGATCGCCACTTCCATCATTCTTCAGCAGAGTCACGATCATGCAGATGCACGATCGCGACTTCTGTGTTTTTCTTCCTTCTTTCTTGCAATTTTTGACCTAGAGAAAGAAGTTTTTAGATAATACTTTCTTCAAATAAAATGTTCATATATGTCTTACGTTTCTAATAACATCAAATTCATACATTTTGGTTAACTATCGTGCAAGTTATAATCAAAATACCACATACTGTTTTCATACCTCGATGGAACTCAATTCTCAACTTCAAGCCAAATTTCAAGGCTCTTAAGTATAGAATTCAAATTTAATTCCTTCATGAAAAATGTATCCATATGTCTCTAGTTTACTCGATATCAAAATTCATCCAATTTGGATATTCACAGGTCAAGTTATGTCTAAAAATACAAATGTATGTTCAGTAAAATACTGCATATAACATACTCCAGCATAATTCATTGTCAATGTTCCATTACTTCTCTATCGTTTCTCTATCCTTTCACGTTGATGATTCTGTTATACCTCAATTTTTAGTTCAGTAACCTCTATACACAATTCATAAGTTCATGAATAATTTTAAACACAAAAACAGAACCTAATTCATACTTTGACATATCACATTTTCTGCACTTCACTAATCTTCATTTAACTTCAATTACCACAATCCTTTATACACTTTCTGCACATTTTCTACTGATTTAACTCCTTCATCACTTTACTTATATCTCAGAATTTGCTTCTTCCCACATCACTAACGAATGCATCCATTCATCTTGCTAGACCATTTACGTATGCATCCATTTTCAAACATGAAATCATCATCAAAAATCATTTTCACTACCATAAAACTTAAAGCATAACTTACTTGATAGAACAAAATATGGGCTAAAGTCTTTGCAAGATGTAACGTGGATAAGCCAATAACACAAAACTAAACAAAGATAGTGTTTCGATGATGGCAAAGCAAGAAGAAAGTTTCGATGTTTCGATGATGAACAAGAAAAAAGAAGTGCAGCAATCTCCTTACCAAAAACATGACTTAGGTGTCCCTTTTAGGTATTGACACATGTCTCCAATGTATGTCCCACACTTGTCATCCATTTGAAGCTACCAAATGTGACTTAATTATTTCTCCACTTGTCATATAGTAATTTGTCCGATTGTCACACAGTCACTAGTCCATTTGTCACACTTCTATTTATCTCTTCTTTCTATATTTTTCTTAGTGTAAAATACTCCAAATTTTTTATAAATCTCCAAAATATCTAAAATGTCTCCAAAAATGTGAAATTAATTCTAATACACAACAATTTAATTTTTAAGACAATTAATCCATAATTCACACTTTAATCACATTTAAAAAATCACTTATACCAGAAAAATGTCAATGAATGCATGCAAAATTATTTTAATGAGTGAAAACATAATTCACGTGCATGTGTATGCCATATAATGCATGAAATGCACTTCTAAATTCTCAATAAACTCTCATATGTAATTTCCTAGGGTTCTAACCCTAATCATGGGATAATGGGATGTTACCCTTAATAATGTTTTTATAGTCCAAAAACCCTAGATTTAATGAAACCTCGCAAATTGCATCAGATTACAATTCCCACGTCCATGGGAATTTGCATGATTCCCACGACTGTGGGAATTACACACAGATGCACTCCTCATTTCTTATATGATTCTCACGTCCATGGGAATTTGCATGATTCCCATGAACATCGAAATTTAGCATAGATGCACTCTCCTTGTCTTCTCTTCTTTGATCTTTTGTTCAACCTCTAAGTTACTTCCTTTTCTTTCCTATAAAAAAAGTCAATTCTTACCCTCAATTAGTATTAAACACAAAGATAGTCAATTCTTACACTCTAATAAGCTTTCAATATTGTATATATATGGATTGTGTATGAAATGCTATAATGTAAATTGTGTTTTATCAATGGAGTGAGGAATTGAGTTTTAGATATTGTATTATTCGTGTTTTAATTATGATGCCATATAAGTGAATATGACTACTCTAACATGCCGTTACATGAGACATGTACCTGAATGTCAGATGGAGGTTTGGGTAGTGTGCGTTATGGAGCGGGTTGTTACAAGTTTTAGTATCAGAGCATGGTTTGGCATCCATGGGGGCATATAGGAACATTAGACATGATATACAGTGAGAAATTCAGATAATCAAGGTTATTGTCTATTATAGGTCATCCGCTATAGGTGATCAAGTTAGACAATCACCTGACCTAGAATCTGTAGGAGCCAGTAGAGAGCCTTTTGTACGTTGAACTGACCGAATGCCTACGATAATTCCTGAGAGAAAGCAAAGAAGGTATGATAAACTGAGAAAATAGGGGCCTGTTGACTTCTACCGAAGTACAGACCCCTGCAGAGGCTAAAGGATGGTTAGAGAGAACCGAGATAATATTTAATCAAATGGACTACAAATCTAATGAAAAGTTTGACTATGCAATCTCACTACTACAAGTTCCAACCTACCAATGGTGGAAGACTGTTCCAGGCAGTACCACCAGACCTTCCGGATTGAAGTGGGAAGACTTTCTGAAAGTCTTTAAGGAAAATTATATGCCGAAGATTTATCTGGACAAAAAGATGAAAGAGTTTCTGGATCTGAAGCAAGGTAGTCTTACCGTAGCAAAGTATGACATACGATTTAATGAGCTGATGAGGTATGCTATTACCTTGATTCCTACTGAGGAAGACAAGTGTAGAAGGTTTGAAGATAGGTTGAATATGGAGATAAGGACAAGGTTAGCTATAACGATTATGAGTAGTTTCACTGAATTGAGAGCGGCCTCGATCCGAATAGAACAGTTATTAAAAGATAGTTAAGGAGAGTACAAGTAAGAGTCTAGAATGAAGAGACCTAGTAAGTCTCAGGTTGATTCTGGTAGAAGATTTAGTAAGCTACAAAACAGATCATTTTGACCACCGGCTAGATCGAGACAGTTGAGGTTCAAACAGAGAGGCAATTTTATGCAGTCTGGCAGTGGTAAAGGTCCAGTATTTAGGCAGATGCAACAGTGTGAACATTATGGAAAGAAGTATAGTGGGGAATGGTGGAAGCTAATAGGAGCTTGCCTTTGATGTGGCTCCTTCGAGCATCAGATCAGAGACTATCCTGTATACCAATGGTGGAAGACTATTCCAGGCAGTACCACCAGACCTTGCGGACCTAAGTGAGAAGACTTTCTGAGGTCTTCAAGGAAAATTATACGCTGAAGATTTATCTGGACAAAAAGATAAAAAAGTTTCTGAATATGAAACAAGGTAGTCTCACTATAGCAGAGTATGAACTATGATTTAATGAGATGATGGGGTATGCTACTACCTTGATTCCTACTGAGGAAGACAAGTGTAGAAGTTTTGAATATGGGCTGAATATGGAGATAAGGACAAGGCTAGCTATAACGAATCTAAGCAGTTTCACTGAACTGATAGCGGCCTCGATCCAAATAAAACAGTTATTGAAAGATAGTCAATGAGAGTACAGGAAAGAGTCTAGAATGAAGAGACCTAGTGAGTCTCAGGTTGATTATGTTAGAAGATTCAGTAAGCGACATAACAAATCATTTCGACCAACGATTAGATCGAGACAATCAGGTTTCAGACAGAGAGGCAGTTTTATGCAGTTAGCTGTGGTAGAGGTCCAATATTTAGGTAGATAGAACTGTGTGAACATTGTGGAAAGAAGCATAGTGGGTAATACTGGAAGCTAACAGGAGCTTTCCTTCAAAATGGCTCCTTCGAGCATCAGATCAGAAACTGTCCCATAGTTTTCAAGGCATAATAGGGAGTAAGAGGAGGAATATTGAATGAGACAACTGTCCAGCGGAGCCAAGCGAGTGGATCTAGGCAGAGAGGTCGAGGTAGAGACAGAGTGAGTTCAAGTAGTCCTAATGTCAGGACTGAGATTCGGAGCAACCAACTGCAGTCTCAGGCAAGAGTTTATGCTATAACCAGATAGGAGGCTTAGAACTCCCTAGATGTCGTTGTAGGTGTGTTGCATATCTTTAATTTTGAAGCTTTTGCATTACTAGATCCAGGATCTACGTATTATTTTATTGAACCACATCTCGGCATCTAGATTGCATTGTGATAGGAAATTATTGAAATATGGATTAGAGGTGAGTACATTCATAGGTAGTACTAAAGTCATTGGTGAAGTTAGTAAAGGGTGTATAATTCGAGTTGATCAGGCAGAATTGGAAGCTGATCTTATTGTATTGCAATTAAAGGAGATAGATATTATTTTGGGCATGGATTAGCTCACTACTCATAGGGCTATAATGAACTGCTACCCTAAGGAGGTAATACTTGAATCTCCTAATTAGCTGAGAGTGATATTTTGAGGCGTTAGTCAAGAAGTGCCAGCCAGATTGATCTCATTCATGAGATCTTTGAGACTGATCTGACGTGGATGTGAGGATTATTTAGCCCACGTAGTTGATACTCGTACTGAGCAGACAGTATAGGATATTCCTATTATTAGGGATTTCCTGGATGTGTTTCCCGCCGAGTTATCTGATTTATCCCCCAATAGGGAAATGGAGTTTACAATTGACTTAATTCCAGGTACTGCTCCTATATCTATTCCTCCATATAGGATGGCACCTGTGGAACTTAAACAACTCAAAGCTCAGTTACAAGAGTTATTGGATAAGGGTTTTATTAGACCTAGTGTATCACCTTAGGGAGCTCCATTTTTATTTGTAAAAGATGGAACTCTGAGATTGTGTATCGATTATAGTCGATTATAGGCAACTGAATCGGGTGACAGTGAAGAATAAGTACCCGTTATCGAGGATTGATGACCTACTTGATCAGTTGCAGGGAGCTCAAGTATTCACTAAGCTAGACTTAAGATTAGGGTACTATCAGTTGAAGAAAGCAGAGGTTGATGTACCGAAGAGTGCATTTAGGAGTAGGTATAGGCATTTCGAGCTTTTAGTGATACCGTTTGGGTTGACAAATGCCCCAACTACTTTTATGGCTTTGATGAATAAGGTATTACAACCTTATTTAGACCGTTTTGTGATTGTGTTTATTGATGATATTGTGGTGTATTTAAAGAGCAAAGAGGAATATGTTGAACACTTGAGATTAGTCCTACCATTCATAAGAGAAAAATATTTATATGCCAAGTTTAGTACGTGTGAATTTTGGCTTAATCAAGTAGTATTTTTGGGTCATATAGTAACTAGACAGGGCATACAAGTTGATCCAAAAAAAGTAGAAGCAGTGATAAAGTGGGAAACTCTGAGAAATGTGTCAAAAATCTGGAGTTTTCTAGGGTTAGCTAGTTACTATCGTAGGTTTGTATAGGGGTTCTCATTAATCTCAGCCCCTTTAACAAAATTTTTGAGAAAGAATGTGCCTTTCTAATGGACTGATGAATGTCAAAGGAGTTTTGAGGAACTAAAGCATCAGTTAACTATAGCACTGGTGTTAATTATCCCATTTGGATCTGGAGGTTATGTGGTATATAGTGATGCTTCACACCAGGGATTAGGGCGTGTTCTAATTCAACATTGTAAAGTGATAGCATATGCATCGAGACAGTTGAGTTCTCATAAGTTTAATTACCTAGTATATGATTTAGAGCTTGCCACAGTGGTTTTCACTCTAAAGATATAAAGACATTATCTGTATGTAGAGACATTTCAAATATACATTGATCATAAGAGTTTGAGGTATCTATTGAGTCAGAAAGAGTTAAATATAAGACAACGAAGATGGATAGAATTACTAAAAGATTATGGTTGCACAATTGAGTATAATCTGGTTAAAGCTAACGTGGTAGCTAATGCATTGAGTAGACAATCCTATAGCAGTGTAACTTAAATTCAGACATCGAGGTTACCAAGCCTAGTTTAATTGAAAAGATTAAATGTTGAGTTGAATTTGGGGCAAAAGGAAGCATTATTAGTTATACTGAAACTAAGACCAATTTTACACAACAGAATTAGAAAAGTTCAAAGCAAAGATCTAAAAATTGTGAAGCTTATTGAGAAACTAAAAGAGAATCAGAATTTCAAATTTGAATTAAGAAATGAGACATTGTGGTTGAAGCAGAGACTATGTGTACCCGATGTGGACAATTTGAGAAAAGAGATTCTGGAAGAAGCATAAATAGGAGCCTATGTTATGCATCCTGGTACTACCAAGATGTATAACACGCTGAAACAACATTTCTGGTGGCCAGTGATAAAGAGACAAGTGGCTGACTGTGTAGCCAAGTTTTTAACTTACTAACAGATTATAGTAGAGCATCAGGCTCTGGTTAGGAAGTTACAGTCATCGCCTATTCTAGAATAGAAAAGGGATAGAATCACTATAGACTTTATTACAGGTTTGTCGAGAACTCCGAGGCAACACAATGCTGTATGGATTATTATGGACTGATTGACAAAGTTAGCCCATTTATTACCAGTGAGAAAGACTAATACACTAGATCAGTTAGCCCAGAGGTATGTGAATTAAATAGTGAGATTGCATGGGGTCCTAGTGTCCATTATGTCGGACAGAGACCCCAATTTTGCTTAGAGATTTTGTAGAAGTCTACAGATAGCTCTGGGTACAAATTTGAACTTCAGTACTACATTTCTTCCTCAAACAGACAAACAGAGTGAGAAGATAATTAAGACTGTTGAGGATATGCTCAAAGCTTGTGTATTAGAGTTTCAAGGAGCATGGGATCAGTATATAGCTTTGATTGAGTTTGCTTATAATAACCATTATCACAGTAGCATCAATATGGCACCATATGAGGTGTTATATGCTAGAAAGTGTCGTTTGCCTCTGTATTGGGATGAAGAGGGTCTAAGGATTGTAGAAGGCTAAGAACTGATCCAAGATATTGTTGATAAAGTGAAACTGATCCAAAATATAATTAAAGTAGCTCAAGATAGACAGAAGAGTTATGTGGATCAGCACTGGATCGATATGGAGTACCAAGTAGGAGACAAAGTGTTTCTAAGAGTATCACTTAGGTGAGGAGTGCTAAAGTTCGATAAAAAGAGTAAGCTCGGCCCTAGATACATTGGTCCATATGATATTATCGAGAGAGTTGGACCATTGGCTTATAAGTTAGCCTTACCAATTGAGATGTCTCATATTCACAATGTGTTTCATGTGGGTTTGCTTAAAAGATATCGGTCTGACCCTACACATGTATTACCAGCTCAGGAGATTGAAGTAGCAAGTAATATGAGTTATGTTGAGGAACCAATAAAGAATCACTTTAGTGAGGAAGCTACTTAGGAAATGGTGGAGCATATGAGGAATCAATACCCCTACCTATTTGAACAATCAGGTACGAATTTTGAGGAGGAAATTTATTAAGGGGTGAATTGTAATATTCCTTTTTCTCATACTAAGGGTTAGAACACTAGATTACTGTAAATGAGAAATAGCATTGAGAAATTAGGAAATACATTTTATGCTCATGCATAACATTAGCATACACACACATGATTATTGATTTTTGTACACGTTATAAAGACTGTACATGCACTCATTTGACATATTTTGGGATATAAATGATTTTTAAATTATTATGATGCGAATAGTGAATATTATGTCTTGAATTTTGATTTGGTGAGTATAAATATTAATTTAGAATTTTTGGTGAAAATTTGGGAGATTTCTAAAATTATGTATATTTTTAGACTAGGAAAAATGCCAAGTGGCAAGACAAATTGATAAATGGTAGAAGAAATAAGTGACAATTAGTAGTAGAAATTATTGATAAATGACATTAGGATTTATTAACAAAAGGTATAGAAAATTGAGTGTCAATTGGTTTAGAGATTTGGTGACAAATGGAGTAGTTATTAAAAGGGCCCAAATGGAGCCATAAAAATAAGGCATGTGGCCAGTGACAAGTGTCATGCCATTGCCACACATCAACCCCATAACATTTTCATCTTGCAAGAACATCTCATTGTCTTTGTTACTTGATCTTTTCTCCATTTCGTTATTCTCTCTTCTTCTTCACTCACGATCTTCTCACCAACCTTCATAAAGTTGAACCTTGTTATCATCCTTCATTTTTTTTCTTCAAGATCATTGTTATCTCTTCTTCTTGATGAAACCTAACCTTTTTCCTTCTTGAAAAGTTAATGATCGTGTATGTTGGAGGATCTAAGGTTTACGTGATCTTAAAGAAGCTTAGAGTTTAATCAAGTAAGTTATACATCAAACTTTATGGGGTTGTTTTAAATGAAACAAATATGGTGATTGTTTTGATATGAAATGATAATGATAATGGAGTTGAAGTATGTTGAACGTTGCTGTAGAAATAAATAGGTTTATTTTATGCTTTTATTGTATTAATGATGCTCATGGGTTTTTTAATGAAAAGCATTTTGTATGATAGTTTAAGGAATGATTGATAGTGTAAATGGTGTATAAAAGTGTGCAAAAATGTTGATGAACGTGGATGAATGTGTGGACATGTTTGATGTTTTGTTCTTGTGTTTGTGAGCAATAATAGATTATATGTTGTTTTATGGATGATTAATAATGAAAATGGTGTTTGAATGAGAGTTGAAAGTTGATACATAAAGAGATGTGTTTATGTCCTGTTTTGTGTTGATAATGAGTGTAGGAAATTGATGAATGAATGTATATGTTGTGTTCTTATTTTGAGAAAATGAAAACTGTGGATTATAGGCTATTATGTAGAGGAAATAGGTTGTGGATTTAAGGTATAATGAAGGTAAAATTTATTCTTAAGAAAGGTGTTTAGTAATGTTCTTGAAATAAGAAGTAAGGATTTGGTATAATAGTGAATGATAGATAATATGTTCTATATTTGTATGATTGATGAACCATAAATTGTGAGTTGTCTTATGAATGGTGTTGAGATGAAATTGAGGTAAAAATGATGAGGTTATGAAGTCTAAATGATGAACTATGGAGATGATTTGTTTGATTTATGATGAAAGAGATAAAATATATAAAGAGTTAGGATTACATGAATGAATGGAATTAAGTTAATGATAATGAATAAATTAAGTAGAATTTATGTTTTAATGCAATCAATATGGTAAACAGGTTTGTATGAAATGAAGTTGCATAAATGGACATGAACGCTGGAAAATTGGAGTGTTAATGATTTTAATTGTATTGTAGAATTCGTGGAAAAAATGAAGTAAGAAAAGGCAGGGCATGATTGTGGTATAATCCCCACAATCATGGCTTAGAATATTTGGTTCTGTCGTGATCATGGCAGAGTCCCCACGATCGTGGCCAGTTTTATGAGCTTCTGTCACGATTGTGGGAAGGTCCACCACGATCGTGGGCAAACACAAAGAGAGAAATGTTGTCTTTTAAGTGATGTTTCAAATAATTAATTTTAAGGTACTTTCTTATGATGTATTTAGGCTTGAATGAGGCCTTGAATGAATCTAGTTTGATGATGAATTAGGTTATTAAAGTGAGTAAGGCATATTAGGTATAAATGAATGATTGAATGATGATGTTAAATGGTCATGAGATGTGAATTAAGGAAATATATACCTGAAATAATCAAATTGAGAATGCATTATACATGATATATATACATATGTATATGATTGAATACTTATGTGATTGTGCAAATTAGTAATGTGGATAAATGTGTGTATTACATGATATAGACGTGAAAATCAAACGACCGCATCTAGCCATCACTAGGACATCGAGGCAATAGCTATCTGGAGCGTACTGTGAGTAAACTAGATGTTTCTTACTAGGAATAATTGTATTTGCCTAAATTTTAATTGTTTAATTGATAATTACATGAATGTGAAAAATGCCAGACATTGATGGTCTGAGGATTTTGATAACTGAGATCATATTGGAAGTGCTTCTTTGAATGTGAATTTGAAAGAAATAAGTGTTCTCAACTAATTTATTGAATATCAGACTTAGGTCCGATGAAAGAGTGAAAAGTGAATGTGTAAACTGAATAAAAGTGGCTAATTACATATATGTGATTTTGATTCATTTCATTACATGATATACATGATCAGATAAAGGCAGTTGTGACCGGAGTAACTAGTGAAGAAAAGCGTAAAGCTCAAAATGTGTATAAGAGCCACAGGCTTACGAGTAAAATGAGCCCGATATCCACAGCAGATACGGGACAGTTATCAATGAGCCCGGTATCTACAATAGATATGGGACAGGTAAAAAAGCACTCGGTCATAACAACGTAATAATTAAAAGTGAGTCACATTTGCATTGCGTATACAATTTTGATATGTATGTTTTAAATGACTGAAATGGTTTATCTGAACTATTCTGAACTGAACTTATGAAATAATGTGCAATATGTGATTATGTAAACTGTCTCTTAAATTTGAAATGTGAATTGTTTATGTGATTGATATGAGTAAGCGCATCGATGATGGCTTGATCAATGAGTTTGCAAAACTCATCAAAATTGCAATGTGACTTTTTAGGTACGAGAGAGGAGACTTAGTTACTAAAACGTTCTAGAAAAAGTCTAGTTCTTGCTTTTTGGACATTAAGAAATGGCTCAAAGGTTGATCAGTTGAGACTATGGAGCTTAGATAGAGTTTTTGTATAATTCCTCATTTATGTAGTATAATTTGTAAAAAGATCAGTAGACTCTGATAAGCTTTTGATATTGTATAAATATGGATTATGTATGAAATGCTACAGTGTAAATTGTGTTTATCAATGGAATGAGGAATTAATTTTTAGATATTGTTTTATTCATGTTTTAATTATGATGCCATATAAGTGAATGTGACTGTTCTAACATGCCATTTCATGAGGCATGTGCCTGAATGTCAGATGGAGGTTTAGGTAGTGTGCCTTATAGAGCAGGGTGTTACACACCAACTTTGCTTTCTGCCTTTCGATCTCTCCATTTGATTTGAGCTTGGTTTTAAAAACTCATTTCACATCAATAGCTTTTTTATTCCAGGGAAGATTAGTAAGGACCCGTGTATCATTCTTTTCAATTGCATTGATTCCTCACACATAGTTTTCAGCCATTTTGGACTTTCAATAGCTTCTTCTAATGTTACTGGTTTAATATCTGCAAAGAAAGTAAAGTGTACTAACTCTTCTTCACTATCTATAGCATCAACAATGTTTAGCTCATAGTCTCGTAAATACGCTAGTTGTTATCGTAATCAACGAGGTCTTTCAGATGTTGTTGGAATTTCTGACAATGTTAGCTGGTGGATGGAGCTTAGTGAAGCTCCTTCATTTGTGTCAGATAATTCTTTTTCTTCTTCACACAAGGAGATAACATACCTTTTAGAATCTTCATGAACATCTTCATCCCACTTCCACATTTCATCTTCAGAAAATGTTACATCTCGACTAACAATAACTTTCTTCGTTGCGGGATTGAACAACTTGTAGCCTCCATGTTTATAGCCAACAAAAATAGTTTTCTTTGCCCGATCATCTAGTTTTTTCTGGTCTCTGTTGGAATATAAGCACAGGCAATAGCTCCAAACACCTTCATATGTTTCACACTTAGCTTGACTCCGCTCCAAGCTTCTACAGGGGTAAGATTCGAAACACCCTTTGTTGGACTTTGATTAAGTATGTAGACGGCACATGAGACAACTTCTCCCTAAAAAGAATTTGGCATTTGTTTGGCCTTCAACATACTTATGGCCATATCCATAATTGTCCTGTTTTTCTGTTCGGCAACTCTGTTGTGTTTAGGAGTATATGGAAATGTGACTTCATGTTGTATCCCCTATTCTTCACAATATTCTTTAAACTCATTAGACTTGTACTCCCCTCCCCCATCAATACACAAGAATTAAATAAAATAACCACTTTGTTTTTTTATATGCATCCTAAACTTCTTGGAGTAACAAAAAACTTCTTATTTTCTTTGCAAGAAATAGACCCACGCTTTATGTGTAAAATCATAAATGAAAGTTAAGAAATACTTATTGTTGCCATTTGACACAGCACCCATTGTGCCACACACATTAGAGTGGATAAGTTCAAGAAGTTGAGATGTTGGCTACTACTGTCCAGCTGCAAAAGGCATTCTATGATGCTTCCTAATAAAGCAGGCTTCACATAATTGTTTGGGATGCTCTAAACTTTCATGAGCAAGCATATTAAGCCTGTGAGAATTAAAATAACCAAAACGCAGGTGCCATAACCATGATTTATCTTTTACAATTTTATTGAGGCAATTATAAGCAACACTAGATATATCCGATTGAAACATTCAATTTTTTGTTAGAGGAGCCATAAGAATGAGTATACCTCTTTGAACACAAATAGAGAGTTTACCGTCACAGATAGTCATCTCGTACCCTTTTTCTAACAACTGGCCCACACCTAGTAAGTTAGTCTTCATTCTAGCATAAAAAAACATTAGAAATGTATTTCTGATCTCCATTCTTCAAGTAGATAAGAATCTTCCCTTTTCCCATCACTAGTATTGTACTATCATCTGTAAATTTCACTTTGGTATGGAAAGATTCATTAAGGTCTGTAAACAAATCTCTTTTTCCACACATATGATTTCTACAACTAGTATCGAGAAACCATGTGTGGTAGTTTGGTACTTCATTGGCTGCTGTAACCATTAAAAGAGTATGATCCCCATCGTCATCATCTTCTCTTTTCTGAATAGAGTAAGCATTTCCAAAATTCCTTTTGCTTCTACATTCATCTAAGTAATGCCAAACTTATGACAGGAATAGCATTCGACGTGGATTTGTCATACCTTGCTCTACCGCGTCCACTTCCATATCCTCTAGTGTATTGTTGCTGATGACCAATGTATGATTTTTCTTGATCATAATCATGGTTGCCTTCCATCCCATAATTATCATTGTAAACGCCACATCCTCAATTCTTTTGGTACTGGCCACCTCGTCCTCGTCCTTTCTGCGAGAACCACCATGACTGCTGTTCGTTTTACCAATCTGATCATCTTTAATGAATACTGTTTGCAAGGCCTGGTAAGTGGCTTCTTAGCTTTCCTCTCGTTCGTGCGTTGTCATAGGCTTGCAAGATACTGGACATCTCATCAACGTTCATCACAAATAGATCATAAGCTTCTGCAATAGCCACTACAATATGATCATAATTAGTGGTCAATGATTGTATAACTTTTTCCACTCTGGCTTACTTTGTGTGCTCCTCACCATTTATTTTCATTTGATTTGTCAAAGCAAGAAGCCGACTTACATAATTGGTCATACGTTTAGAGGATTCCATTTGCAAAACTTCATACTGATGCCTCAAAGTTTAAAATCTCACTTTCTTAACTCTATCTACACCTTTATACGTTGTCATCAAGATATCCCAAGCTTATTTTGACGTGGTTCCTCCTGCAATCTTCTCAAACACTTCATCAAACACACCTTGATCAATAAAATACATTGCCTTATCACTCTTTGAGCTTTCTTGTAACATCCCCTCACCCATAGGAAGGGTAAATTGGTAATTTGGAACGGGTTAGAAATGCTTAAAAGTGTATTGACATATTCATGCATTCATATCTGCACATGAATAATGCATAGTGAATTTTTGCACATGTACATGACTGTACATGCATTCATGACATATCCCGGTTTAAGTGTGAATAATTGTGTTTTATGGAAAATATGTCTTGTAGGAATGAGAATTTGAATTGGAGAGGGTAATTAGGGTTTTCTAATTTTTAAAGAATTATAGGAAGTTTTCGAAAAATTTTCGGAATTGTTTTCGGACCCGAAAAATTATCAAGTGACAGAATAGGGGTCTACCGGTAGAGAAAATGACTGTCCAATGGCACTAGTAACTTAGGCACATGAAAGTAGGAATTTTTGAATTGAGCCATTGGAAAATTGGAGAGAAATTGGAATTGAATTGGGAAGCAATTTTAGCAAACTAATGAGCTTGTGACATGTGTCACTAACCTTAGTTAATTCATTAATAATTCATTTCATTAATGAGTCATCCACGACTCCTTCTATTCAAACCTTCTTGTATCTTCTTTGTTAAGTGTTTGGAGTGTTTTGTATGAAATTTGCTCTCATCCGAAGGTTGCTCCTCTCCTTTGCTTCTCTTGAAATTTTGCTTACCTTCTTCACTCTTCCACTCTTTTACACCTCATCTTCTCCCCTTTGGTTCACCAAAAAAACACCAACCTCCAATCTTATACTCTTAAGTGTGATGATGTCGTGTATGTGTTTAGAGAAAGGAGAGAACTTTGTGAAGATTGAAGATTTGGAGAATTAAGAGTTTAATTGGTAAGAGTAGTATTTTTGTGCTCTTTTATGTTCTTAAATTATAGCTTCATGCATAAATTGTGTTATGACATGAATGAATTGCATGAATTTATGTCTTGAATGAATTGGGTGTGTTGT
>JAOQMS010000005.1:21687319-21705695 GCA_027563885.1 Erythroxylum longipes
TTAGTGATTTTGGTTAGCTTTATAAGCATATCAACATTGAGCATCCTTATGTATTTTGTTTTAAGTTTTGATGTGTAGGATGATATGTATTTGTTCAAACTCTTTGAATTAGTAAGGAAATGATGGATCGAAATACCATTTGTGTATGATTATGTTTGTTTGGTGGGTGGGTTGGAGGGTTAGATTTGAATGCAAGTGTTTTTTTCTAAGGGTTTTGCTACGACAAAGCCAAGGGTCACCACTGTGAACCTTTTTGGAAGGCGTCTTCGCCACAGCGAAGAATGACTTATGCCGTAGCGAACTTTTCCCGAAGGGTCCATGGAGATAGCTCCATGGGTTCGCCACGGTGAACTCTCCTTTGCTGCCACGCTGAGATTTATTAAGATTGCAATACTTTACACCTTTCTTTCACACAACCCTCATGTGACGGTCCCGAAAGGTCACCGTGGGTTTCGTCTTGAGACCGGGCCAAATGTCTTTTGGTATCTGAATCGATAGTTGGGCTCCGAAAACGGGGTCCAGCATCTTGTGGTTTCAGAGCTTGGGCTTGTTTCCTAGGCTTAGAATGCATCGTAGGATGAATTGTTATGCTATGTGGTTATTTGTTACATTGTGAATTGCATTAAGTGACATGCATATCATGCATACATATAGGAAATAAGATTGAAATGTAGCTAATCATTAGTGTATCCATTGAAGGAGTAAGATGCCACCTCGTAGAAGGACACGAGGAGTTCTGCAAGGATCCGTTGCACCTGACTCTCCACCAAGAGAGGAGAGTATCGATGAAAGTTGTAGCTTGGTAAAAGGTTTTTTTGGATCAGGGAGTGTAAAGAGTGGGTGTTGCGTGTATATGGGTAGAATAGTTTAGCAATTAAATCTTATCGTACAAGGTTGAGTGCGTAGTGTATGTGTTGATAGCCGTGGGTGAATAACAATTCTCTAGCTGAATCTATCTTACGTAGGAGTGAAGATCTCTTGGTGAATTAAAGACAATTCTTCTGGAAACATACTTTAGTCTCTTTGGTTGATTGAATATACAAGGTGATATACGTAACCTACGTTTTTTATAAAGGAATACGTGTGTAGTGTGTGAGAAGTGATTGGTGAGTGAGTGAAACTCATCTAATGCATAAGTGATTGGTGAAAACGATGTTGTGGTGCTGATTGATGGGTTGTGAGTTTAACAGTTGATTGTGTTGATATCTGCGTATTGGGGCTGCATATTCATATGTTCTACACTGTTCTTTACAAATTGTATGGTAGTTGATCAAGCTGGAAATTATCCTTGTGGAGTGGTTCACGTGTAGGAACAACTGTCAGATCTTTTTTGGAGGACCTTCGGTCCTAGGGAAGTTGTTCTTTTCTTTTGTCTCAAGTGTTTTCGTTTTTGTTTCTAGTTATTTTAATCGCTTGAGCTGTTCATTAATTATTTAATTAATTGTCTTTTATTAAGAGTGGTATAGAAAAATCCTCTGTTGAGGTTAACACGAGTCGGTCGTGTTATTGGGTGTGAAAATCTTTCACAGGAAGTGAGGTTGAGAGATAGTGTCAAGAGTTAAGTGGTGTCGGCTCAGTAAAGCCTTGGGTAAATCTATTGTACTTCAGTGAAAGTGATTAAGCTGGGTGAGGGCCCCGCAGACGTAGGCAAGGAGTGCCGAACTACATTACCAAATTTTTAGGTGTTATTTGTTATTTTGCTTTTGATTGTTTTTGTTTCCATTTGTGCTAGAGACATCCACGGTAAAATTGGAAAGTTTACGAAACTACTCCCCCCTATGGTTTTTCATATTCGTTTAGGTTTCAGCTAATCTATCCTCTAAACTATTAGAAAATATCTATTGTATAAAATTTTGCTCCCTTTTTTGACTAATCACTTTAAACCTTTAGGTTAGTTAAAGAAATTGAGTTAAAAACTTCAACTCTAAGTCTTTTTAAATATAAAACATACCCCTTTAATAAAATCTTAACTCAAAACTGTTGCAAAACTTCCTCAAAAGTTTATTTGAAGATCAAAATATTTTCTTTAAATATTAAAATAAAAATTTCTCTTGATTAAGAAAAGATTTATGCATTATACGTTATATGTAGATGATCATCTAATAATTGATTCTCAAATTATTTAAATAACCAATACAAGGATATTGTCCTTATTCTTCGTTTTTCATTTGAATTCCCTTAAAAATATCTTAAATTATATTTTTATTGTAATTTACTTATTTTCACCATCATTTGATTGCTCAATAATTGAATTGGCTCATTTGCTCACTATATAGTTCCTTTAAACTTCATCTTTCATATGTTGTTTAATTTTATTATAATAAAGCTATTAATATCACTAAAATTAAATTTATAAATAGAAATATATATTGTTATCCTCAAAACTATAAGTTAGGACTTCACTTGGTCCAATAATCTCTCTTCTTGATGTTAACAAAAAATTTGATAATATTATAAAATAAATAAAATTGAGTAATCTTGCTTTTGCCTTTTCTTAAAGTAATATGTAATACATACTCCCCTTTAATTCATAAATCATGAATGATTAGGTTTCAATATTACCATTCCCTACCTTCCCACATTTTTTGTCAATATTAAAAAAGGTATACGATATACTCATCTATAAGCATTAAAAGGAAAAAATAAATAAATTTCCTCTCTTCCTTTTTAAAAACTCTATCATATAAACAAATAGCACATGTAAAGTTCTTCTCAAGTAAATAAGTAATTTTTAAAATATTCATATACCAATTCAAAGATCTATATACTTTTATCCTTTAGGCACATAAAATAATATTCTCTCCCCCTGAATATGTTTGCTAGTTTATATGCTCTAATATCACCAATATGAAAGTAAATGGTCACTTGCTCTTATATGCCACCAATGGTTACCTCTTTTTATATATTACCAATGGTTACTTCCTCTTTTTCCTCGCTTGGTTCAATAAAAGGGCTCTTTTATATTAATTCCCTTACTTTGGCTTATGTAAAGTCTTTAAGTAATTTGTCTTTGAAATTGTTGATTAGAGACACCATGATTTTTCTACGTTCGATATTAAAGGTGATACTAATTATTGGTATTTATTTAACGTCAATTAATCTTGACTTATAAATCAAAACAATCAACAGATTCTTGGTACCTACACAAACTTAGGTCCTTGATGAATAGTTATTAAACCTTTATTAACGTATATATTGTTTTAGTTTACTTAATAAGCATTGTTTTAAAAAGCAAGTTCTTTATATATGCCTGTATCATTCAAAAAACTGTCTCTCACATGATATGAATGTTAAGAATTAGAGTCATGTAAGTAAGACCTATAAGAATATGGAATATACACATTTTTAGGTCTTAATGGATGATGTAAGTGATATAATTCTCTCTTTTACATAGCTTAGCATTAGGAGATCTACTTGTATAATTGAGAGACTTAAAAATGATTTAACATATTACATACTCTTTCTGAGAAAATATCACCTATATTAATTTTGAACAAATTCAATGCTTCTTTGTTTCTCATAGAGCCTAAGATCATAACAAATTTATTTTATGCTATTTTGATGATAAATAAAAATGTATGAATGAAAATATTTCATGTTATTTTAGGGTGACTTTGTATGAAAATTGCACATATTTTTGGCTTATGAATAATGACATGTAATAAAATGTGAACCATATATAAATATATAAAGTTTTTTTCCCTGAGATCTGAAAGATGATCTACGAGCATTGAAACTTTTTTATATAGAATTGAATGCTTTATTCTCATATAACAACTTAGTGAATGGCTCGTAGTTATAAATATTATTTTCCTTCACAAAAATTACCTTGAAATTAGGTGATGCTCTTCTATAAGTGTATCTAATATCATACTTATTATTTGAACCCTTTTGGACTCCATAAAAATTTCATTATCCAAAGTGAACTTAGACAATGACTTTTTAAGAACATTGAACTTGTTTTTCAATTTCTCATTCTTATATTACAAATCATGTTCATTATCATTAGCAACAACTACAACCTTAGATTATATCATGTCAAGCATATCACATTGTAATTTCTCATTCTAAGTCATGCATACTTTTAAGAGGTTTTTATATGCATCCATCCTTTTTGAGATTATGACCTTTAAGAATTTAGTTAACTCATTATATAAAAGTTCAACATTACAATCATCATTATCAAGACAAGAATTTGAGTACAAAGGTATCTCATCATTATTAGCCACAAGCACACACTTGCCACTATACTTTTAGATTCCTTATTCTCTAAACTAGTAGTGTTATACTATGTTACCTTTTAAAAAAATTCCTTTTCAATTTTTATCACCTTTTCTTCTTTAAGAACTTAAATTTCTTTATGAAGAGATTTATATCATCCTCTTCATTCTCACTTATAGAAGTCTCTTCAATATTAATTTTCTTATCTTTGCAGACTTTAAACACCATATTTCTTATTGGAGTCACTTTATCTTTCTAAAACTCATTTATCCATATCTCATAAATAAATAGTGATATAGTTAATTCTTCAAGTAGTAAGGTACTCAATTCTTTAACTTTTTATATGACCATCACCTTTGCCCCTACACCTCTGGTAAAGACCTAAGAAGATTATATTCATTAATTTAAGATTAGAACAATTCTTACTAAGAACTTTTAGAGAGAATTGATAATATAAATGAAGCAACTTTACATGTTAGAAATTAATCAATATGTTTCATATAAAATAATTCATATACATGCAAAAACATGCCTACTAAAACATGCCTACTTTATTCTTTTTCATTTGAATGGTGTTCTTGTGTATGATTTCAAATGTATGTTATATCTCTTAAGTCATTTCATACATATATATTCTAATGAATCCATTCATATTAAATGTACAAAATAAAACATATATGACATTACAATTCCATGCAACAAGTCTTTTATCCTTATTATTCCATTCACTGTTATTCTTTAGTTCTTTAATCTCCACTTTATCTCTCATTAAGAATTTTATTAGGACATAAGCTTTATTTTCTACAACACCCTAAAGATTAACCCCTTTAACTAAAAAGAAGTGATTTTCCTAGTCTCCTAATAATAAAGGTAATTGTCTCCATTAAAAAAATAAGAATCTCTTTTGTTTTGACTTCTTTAGTAAAAAGCGAATCATAGTGATCTTTGCTTAATTTTTGCTCAATATATATATATATATATAAATACGATCCACTATTGTACTAATCATTGGTCTTTAGATGGCCTATACAGAGAGGTAAACTGAGCATGTTCACTTTTTGCCTTATTTTTAAACTAGTAAATAGTTAAGACACAGTCATATAAATAATTTAATAACAAATATAATAATTGCAAAAGACAAATTTAATTTTTAGCAGTTTAGTCAAAAAACAATTGACCTACAACCACTATATAAGCTCTACTAGCAATTCATTATCCTTTTCATTCAATGGGAAAAGAAAAATTATCTATATAACATCTTTTTTTTTAACGTGTAAAGAAGAACTCTTACAAATGCCTTAGTTTTTCATAAGCGGAATATAATCCTCTATAGATCTTATTTAAGATCAAGAAAAACTCTTACCAAGTATACCCTAATAAATTTCTCCAATTACCATAACTAAACAATTAAAACATCTCTCTCTTACTCGTACTATTAAACAAAAACTCAATATAATTTATGCAATATGTTTATGCACTTTTTAAACTTTTAAGATTTTTAACAAAATTTAATAGGTTAAAAGTTTGATTTGTACCTGAACATTTCACAAAAGATCTAAGTGACCCCCTACCATTATCTACGGTAGCACTTTGACTCTAATGTTACCAAATTAGTACTTATTGCACCTTGAATAGGGGATAAAACTAGTAGGAGAGATAATAATATAGGCTTATATAGATTTTTTATGAAATATTAAAGTGAAAATCAAATTGATAAGTGTTGATTTGGTCATGTTTTAAAGCATATATTTAGTGCATTTTGCTTGTTTATTTGAGTATTTTTATTGTTTCTAGTACTTAGGATGTTTATATTTTATTTTTAGGGTCTAATTCACTTATTTGGAGCACAAGAAATAAATTCAAACAAATTTGGAGCAATTTCAAGTGATTTTGATTAAGTTATAGACTGTATGGTTGGTACATGGCCATCTTTGTAGAGTTTAGGGGCGTATTGATTGATTTTTGTAGACTCATCTGTATCAATGAGGAACAAGCCCATTTTGAGTAGTAAGTAGGTCTTGTTGACAATATATGCTTATATTAGTGCACGTGTTGGCTCCAGAAAAGTATCACATGTCTATTAAAAGTATAAAGTCATCAATATGCACATGTTGATGCTTATGTATCTCCCAAATTCCAAAATTTTAAAATTTAAAAGCTAAAATTATGTGACAAAAGTGAAGAGAAGGATTAAAAAATAAGACAAAACCCTAGGGTGGTAAAAAGAACAAAGAACAACCAAGAAAACCCTTTTAGAATGGGTTTTCAGCGATATAAAATGAAGTTTTTAATATAATTCTAGGAGTTTTAATTAGAAAGAGATTTCAATTAATTAACTTAGGCTTAGGTTTTAATTTTCACGATCCAATAAACTTTAGATTAAATTGATGTTTGAAATTAGATTGTATGAGAAGTCATAAACGGAAATTGAATCCTATGTACCATTGTTTCCTTGATTGATTCTTAATTTTAATTCAATTCTAATTTATTATTATTTTAAATTGACCTTAGTTTATTGTTTTATTTTTAAATCTAATTAATCACCATCATCTTAAATTGTCAGATAGATAAAAGTTGCTCGTTTTTGACTATAAGGTTATAGTTTCGAATCACGGAAACAACCTCTTTGTAAAAATTACAAAAGGAAGGTTACGTACATTGATGACCATCCCTCAACCCTCACAAAACGAGGAGCCTTATGCATTAGGGTATGTTGACTTTTATAATATAAAGAGGGTCAATATTAGTAATCATAGTTTTTATGGGATTGAAACATGGTACTCAAAACCCTATACTATAGAATGATAGGTTCACTTGCTTATGCATTAGGGTATGTTGACTTTTATAATATAAAGAGGGTCAATATTAGTAATCATAGTTTTTATGGGATTGAAACATGGTACTCAAAACCCTATACTATAGAATGATAGGTTCACTTGCTTAGACAATCTATAAGGTAAAGGAATTATATATATATATAGGGGCTAAAATATTAGGAATACTTAATTTCTATTAATCTAACTTTTATTTTTATTTTCCATTTATTTTCTTTTCTTTTTATGTTATTTTTTCATAAAGTTCTTTGTCTTATTCTTATATTTATGGCTTGTTTTCAGGATTTAGCTACCAAACACAATGGAAGGATGGAAAGGTTAATATTCTCTAAGGGATTACGGTATGTTATCGTTTATGATAGTAAAAAAGGAATAGAATGAGAGGCATAGTCACACATATTTGGAAGTTCAATCGATATCTATAATATTGTGACAGTTGTGATGGTGACCACCCCAATTATGAATGTCAACGACCAAATTACATTTGGGAGTGGGAGAATCCAACTTACATTGAAAAATGTCCTTAAAACATCCCATATTATAATCCTTATAATTTGGAGTGGAGTAATTATCCTAACATTGCATGAAATGATCTTTCACCTAAAGTTTAGCAATGACAATAGCAAGGGTATTATTAGTGTCTCGAGGAGTTCTTTATGAAAGACATGCTATAGTTGAGGCTATCATCCATGAAAATAAAGAGCTATTCTCCTCTTTACACAATCCAAGACTTCCTATTGAATAACTTGTTAAGCTTGTTTTCAAAAAGAATTCAAGTGTTTTATCTAGATACAATAAGCCAAATTTGAGGAAAAAAAGTGAATAAGAGAAGTTTGAGGAGTGTAGAGGAGCTAGAGGATGAAGAAAAGGAGAAAGTTATTGTTCAAAAACAGAAGAAAGAAGACAAAGAGAAGATGAAGAGGATAACCCAAATAAGGAGGCTATTGAGGAATTATTGACAATCATCTTAAGTAGAAAGGCTCCTACTTCTCGCATAATAAATTTCCAAATTCAATCAAAGATCCAAAAGGTTTTAATTTTCCTTGTTGTATTAACAAGAAGTTACTAAAAAAGGCATTAGTGGATTTATTTTTTCTTATTAATTTGATACCATATGTCTTTACTAAATTACAACATATGGCCTATGTATAGGTTGATGACCTTTAATTGGGAAGATAGTGGAAGCGATCCACTGATTATATACCCAAATTGAGTTCAAGTGGGAACATCAAGCTAATGACATTAAACAAGTGCTCTTTGGGAAGCAACCTAACTTTTATTAGTAATTTTGTTTAAATTAGTTTTTACTATAGATTTTTACGTTTTAAATTTCATATTTTTAATTTATATCTATGTTAATTTATGGTTAAATATAAACTTTTTTACTTAACTTATGGTTATATGAGTGTCATTTTTCATCTTTTATGCCTCAGGTATATTTATTAATTTATAGATATGAATACAAGTAGAAAATTGGCTAATTCAAATAGTTATAGAGATTTACACTCCTATCAACATGCTCATGTTAAAGTTCGTGTTCATGTACATATCTTTGTTAATGATTGTGTTCATCTACATGAACATATAAAGTAACATAGCCATGTTTTACTTAAAGACAAACTATCAAAATTTTATAGCAAGATATATGTATTCCTAAAAAATCACTATAAGTGATGTACACTCCCTTCAGCACGCCTATGTCACCAAACTAGGTAGGTTATTTGGGAAAAAAAGATACAAAGGTACCAATAGGCCCGTGTTATTAACCGTGTCAAATTCTAACCTCTTTTCCCTTGTTTGCGAAAGGATAAATGGCCACTAACATGCTCATGTTGATGGTCGTGTAGCTTTTTGACTATTTTGATTTTAGTGTCAACATGACTATGTTAAGTCCTAACATGCTTATGTAATGTGTCATCTTGTTTTTGTTTTAACACGTTCTAGATACAAACCTGTGTTCTAGCCTGTGTTTTATCTAACGCACTCATATTTAGATGAACATGCCCATGTTAAAGCCTAACACACCTATGTTCTTTAAAAATTAAACCCTAAATTGGGCAACAAGTGGGAATAACACACTTAAGTTGCCACTCATGTTAAACAAAATCTTTTTAAAATTGCATGTAACTACCCATAACCCCTTTTTTCACTTTCCCTTCCTTCACTCTGAGCGATGCTGCCCTACGAACCACACTCCCCTACTCTTCTCCTATGCAAAACTTAACCTTCAAGTTGTCTTTCTTGAAGTATTAACAATTTAATGTATGTTTTATGCACTGTTTTTTAGTTAAATAATTTTTAGCGAAAATAGGAGTAGTAATTGCTATTATGGGATTTATGGAGTTTTTAAATATTAACCATGTGACTAGAAGAGTTTTGAGTAGTAATTGCTATTATGGGATTTATGGAGTTTTTAAATATTAACCATGTGACTAGAAGAGTTTTGAGAGCTTAACTAAATTTCTTTGGGATATTTTGCATATTGATTTTGAATTTTCTAAGGATTTTTAAATTTTTTTTGGATATATTCTTGTCAAAATTAAATCCCTAGGATATTGTTAAATGTTTCAATATGAATTAGATTGTGTAATTATTTATTTGTTATATGAATTGTATTTTTATAGGCTTTTAAACTATTTTGATTAAGTTATTTGTGGCAATTTTATTGTTTCATTGGTTTTGTTTGAATTAATTAGGGTGTTTAGATTTATGTAATTAATTGATATTAAGGAGTACAATGTTTTTATTTTTGACATTCAGGTTGTTAATGCTATTACATTCCATTGTTATAGATTAATTTAAGGTTTATTGATTTATTTATGTTTCTATTATTAATTTATAATTAATTAACCATGAGATTACAGTATGGTGTTTTCTTTGTTGTGATGTGATTGAAAGATATTATTAATTTTTGTATTTTAGGGTATAATGATGAAGAGGGCAAACACACAATACCAACTTTAGGAAAAGGAAGTGCTTTAGGAGAGGCAAAGGGGTGAGGATACATCATAATAACTAACCAAACATCCAGAGCTAGCATAACATCCACCAACGATACACCCTTTGTTGACTTTCACAACACAAACTCACATTGTTGGATATGAGAGATTAAGGTCAAAATTGTACACTGAAAGTAGACACATTGATAGGATGATGCTCAATCATATAAGGTTGACTTAGAATGTCCAAGACCTAATCAATGTTAGTAGTTGGGGTTGCTTCTTTATAGTCGAGGAACCTATTTATAAAAACTTGATAATCAAGAGCCTGATACTCCCTTAATATATACAAATTCATAAATATAAACCAAGTATGACCAAACAGATGAACAGATATTAGATTCTTTGTTTAATATAACTACTTAGATCGTCCAAGATTCTCAATAAAAATAACAAGACACTTTTTATGTAACAACCCTAGACCACCCACCCACAGATATTGTCCGCTTTAGGCCTTGACCCAGCCAAGCTCTCACGATTTTACTTTTCCCGCTCTTGGGAAAACGCGTCTTTGGGGGAGAGGTATCTACACCTTTATAAGTCGTACTTCATTTCCCTCTCCATTAGATATGGGATCTCACATTCCACCCCCCTTTAGGGCTCAGCGTCCTCGCTGATACACCGGTTCGGGTATTGACTTTGATACCATTATAATAGCCCTAAACTACCTGCCCACAAATATTGTCCACTTTGGTCCTTAGCCCAGCTAAGCTCTCAATATTTTGCTCTTCCCACCCTCAAGAAAACACATCTTTGGGGGAGAGGTATCCGTACCTTTATAAGGTGTATTCCATTCCCCTCTCCATCTGATATGGGATCTCACATTTTATTTTTATCTTTTATCTTTTATTTTATTTTTATTTTTAGGTATTTTTCTATTTTATTGTGTCTTTGTTTAACCTAGAGAGGTTCCAATTGATGTTTTTATTATAATGAAAAATAATTACTATTAATGTGTTTATTATTTTGATGAAAAGCGATTTTAGAACAAAATGAAGCCCTAAACTTGAGAAGATATTATATGAAGCTGACAAAGAGAAGTTGAATTTTGCAACTGAC
Source organism: Erythroxylum longipes (assembly GCA_027563885.1). Taxonomy (NCBI): domain Eukaryota; kingdom Viridiplantae; phylum Streptophyta; class Magnoliopsida; order Malpighiales; family Erythroxylaceae; genus Erythroxylum; species Erythroxylum longipes. Next base: position 21,698,433 of record JAOQMS010000005.1, read on the forward strand.
AAAATGAAGACCAAAAAAAGAATAAAAGAAGATCAAGGCCCATCAAGGTCATTTTATATTTTATATTATTAATTGTAAAATCAATTTGCTAGTTTGATTATCTAAAAGTCTCACCATGCATAATCATTTCATCTTACTAAATTGCAAAAGACTTTACATTTATAAAGAGGTATAAAGCCTTTAGTTTTAACATAAAAGCCTCATAATCTTTCAAATAATCCTTTTGGGAACATTTTGGGAAGTGTTTTAATCATATTTAGATTAAACAAAATGGTTTTGAGCATTTAAAGATGTTAAAATTATGTTTTTAGGTGATTGTTGACCTGTTAAATTTTATGTACCAAGATTTTGTAGTAACATTGGTTAATATGTTAGTTTAACAGTATGCCATATGGTCAAACAATATATGTACTGGTTGACCAATGTCCAATAGCTAATGAATTTGGTGTTGTAGATATGTAACAGTCGACCAACAGCCTATACTAGTCGACTAGTACACTACATATAGCTATTATAACGGCTAGTTCTTAGCTCCAACGACTATTTTAGGTCCCAATAGGTGTTTTCTCATTAGTTTTGTCATCAATAAGGTTTTGGGTGTTGTATACACACATTTCAAAGTGTTTTCAATCATTTAAGCTTCTTTATCTCATATTTATGTAAATAAGTCATTTTAAAGTTATCAAATGAATAGGTGAGATATTTTTTAGCTGTAATAATTTTTTAAGGTGTTGAATATTGTACTTGGGGTGATCCAAGTGGGATTAAGGCTCTTGACCTTGGAAGAAGATTGTAAGAAAGGTTCCTCTTTACCTAGAAAGATTGTGCAAAGGTTATTCTTCACCTTTAAAGAAGAATTATAGCGAAATTCCTAGAAGAGTTTTGAAAGTGGATGTACAAAAGGGATGTTTGTTAAACCAATATAAATTAGTTTTCATTCTCCCTCCCTCAATTATTTGATTAATTTGTATTAAGCAATTTAGCATTTAAAGCCTTAAACGAAGAATCAAGCAAAAAGGAAGAGAAATTAACTCATGAAAGAAAAGAAGAAGACATTGGCTTACTCACTAGAAAATTCAAGAAGTTCTTAAAGAAGAAATTCTCCAAAAAGAAAGGATTTCAAGGAATATAAAAATTATTTAAAATATAAATCCTATAATATTACTTGCTTTGAATGTAGAACATCTAGCCATATAAAGTCATAATCTCCTTGACTTAAAGATAATGAAAAGTATGAGAGGAAATATACATTAAAAAGAAAAAAGATGAAAATTTTATCAATTTTAATGAATATATGATAATATGCTTATAACTTTTCATATAAATGCCCTAATTAATTGGATTAAATGTCCTAATTAGTCATACCATTACATACATCTCAATCAATTTATTATATCATAATTAATTCATTATATGTTGTTATAATTTAAAGTTGTTATAATTCATTATATGCTTATAACACTCTAAGGACGAGAAAGATTTAAAATAATACTTATATCTTATATCAAGGTTTCCATTAAGGATCTAAGAAATTACTCTTAACAAACTTTTAATTAGAGTGACTTAGGTAGAAATGAATCTTCTAATATTAGAATTTAGATAGTAGAAGAAAATATGAATGTAATTTATATAAATTTAGATTAATTAGAATATAATGATTTCGGAAACAAAGTAAAAGAACTATTTTTGGCTTATTGAAATAAATAATTTATAAAAACAAATGAAAAGAATTTATATAATATATTATAGTTTTAATAAAAATAGTAGCTATTTTCAATGTAATATACTGTACTTATTTGTTTTTATAATTGAATTACTCATATATTATTTTGGAATTGATATATTAGGATTAATAAAGTGATTAATTCATTTTAAGATTAACATAAATACATATATGCATAATGTATATATTATGTAAATATCAAAAATAAAATAAAAAGTTTAAAGTGAGTTGTTTACAGAGAATAATTATGACAACATTATCATTGCTATATATTTTTAATAAATATAAATCGGTTCGTATTTTATATAAATATTTTTGTAAAATTTATGGGTAATTTCATCTTACATTTTAATATAAATGATTATGTTATAATTTATAATTTATGAATTTAAATAAAAACAATTACAATTTTTTAAAATTGCATATATATTTTAAAAAAATTTTAAAATATATTAAACGGACTTAGGCCCAACCGGAGGCCTATGGCTAGGCGGGCCGAGCCACGGGCCTGACCACTGGCTGGTTGGTCTCCGATCGCAGACTGGCCACTGGCCATGTTCGGCCCGCACAGGCCGAGCCACAGGCTGGGCCATTCTCGACCTGCTTGGGCCGTGGGCTAGGCTCGCTGGCAACATTTTTCCTACGGGCCGAGCCAGGCCATCGGCGGGCCCGTTGACATCCCTAGTCTCAAACAAGAGATATGTCGCAGCAAACAAACAAAACTTGGAGGTTCATTGAAAAAAATTTCATGTTTTGGCTAAACAATTATGAATGAGTTCATAATTAATTCCACTTTGTCTCGACTAATTTAGTATATTCACCATATTCATAAGAGTGCACCCATGTTTCTCCCTTAAGAATAAGACATTTTGTAACAGCCCGAACCGCCCCACTCACAGATATTGTCTGCTTTGGGCCTTGGCCCAATCAAGCCCTCACGATTTTGCTCTTCCCACCCTTGGAAAAATGCGTCTATGAGGGAGAGGTTTCCATAGCCTTATAAGGCCTACTTCGTTCCCCTCTCCAATCGACTTAGGAATCTAAAGTTAAGGGGCTTAATTATAATTGGAAAAAGTACGAGAACCAAAATGAAAATAAAAGTTTTGGTCATCCTCAAATTTTGGGCTTAATTGCAAATTTAGGAAAGTTTGAAGGGTATAATGGTAATTTTACATAAACTAAGGGTAAAAAAGCAAATTCACCATGTTTGGTCAAAGAAGAGTCAAATTCCAGACCCTTCTTTACCTTATGGTTGTGCAACCCCTTTATTTGGTATTAAACCACTTTGTTTTAGTTAAAAGAAAGGAGAAGAAAGGAAAAGAGGAAGTTTCGGCGTTCACCAAATTTTCACCAAGTTTTTTATTCTAATGTTAGATTCTCATATCGATTGGAGAGGAGAATGAAGTAGGCCTTATAAGGCTATAGAAACCTCTCCCTCATAGACACGTTTTCCCAAGCATGGAAAGAGTAAAACCGTGAGGGCTTAGGTGGGCCAAGGCCTAAAGCGGACAATATTTGTGAGCGGGTGATCTAGATTGTTACAATGGTATCAGAGCTAATACCGAATCGGTATGCCAGCAAGGACGCTGGGCCACCAAAGGGGGTGGATCTAGGCATGTGGGTCAGCAAGAACGTTGGGCCTCCAAGGGGGTGGATCCAGGCATGTGGGCTAGGGAAGATGCTGGGCCTCCAAGGGGGTGGATCCAGGCCTATGGGCTAGCGAGGACGCTATGCCTCCAAGGGGTTGGATTATGAGATTCCCATATCGGTTGGAGAGGAGAACGAAGTACGCCTTATAAGGTTATAGATACCTCTCCTTCAAAAACGCGCTTTCCCGTTAGACGGGAAGAGCAAAACCATAAGAGCTTGGCTGGGCTAAGGCCCAAAACGGACAATATCTGTGAGCAGGTGGTCCGAGCTATTACAATGGTATCAAAGCCAGTACCCAGATTGTTATGCCAACAAGGACACTAGGCCTCCAAGGGGGTGGATCCAGGCCTATAGGCTAGTAAAGACACTGGGCCTCCAAGGGAGGGTAGATCCAGGTCTGTGGGCTAGCGAGGACGCTAGGCCTCCAAGGGGGTGGGTTATAAGATTTCCATATTAGTTGGAGAGGGGAATGAAGTACACCTTATAAGGATATGGATACCTCTCCCTCAAAGACGTGTTTTTTCAAAGGATGGGAAGAGCAAAACCATAAGGGCTTGGCTGGGTTAAGGCCCAAAGTGGACAATATCTGTGTGCGAGTGGTCTAGGACTGTTATAAATGGTATCAAAGCTAGTACCCAGATCGGAATTCCAACAAGGACGTTGGGCCACCAAGGGGAGTGGATTCAGGCCTGTAGGCCAGCAAGGATGCTGGGCTTCTAAAGGGGGTGGATCCAGGCCTATGGGCTAGGGAGGACGCCAAGCTTGTGGGCTAGCAACTAGATTCCCATATCAATTGGAGAGGGGAACGAAGTAGGCCTTATCAGACTATAGAAACCTCTTCCTCAAAGACTCATTTTCCTAAGGGTGGAAAGAGCAAAACCGTGAGGGCTTAGCTGGGCTAAGACCCAAAGCAAACAATATCTATGAGCGGGTGGTCCAGGCTGTTACACATTTTCTAGGCATTTTTAATAATATCAAGTATTATTCTTATTTTGTCATTTCTAATTTGTGGAATTTTTTGTCTAATTAATAAAAAGACATAAAACTTTCTAGTTATAAATCAGGTTAAGAACCAATGGCCATCGATTAATTGCATAAAATTTGAATTTGAATCATTGATATTAATCTGTGAAATAATTTATACAAATTTGATTGTTTATTTAATGCATATTTTGAAAATATAAAGTATTAGTTTTCTTATTATAAAATATTTGCACAAGCAATATACTAACAAACTTATTGATATATTTACTAACTAATTTAGGTGGAGAATGAAATATCTTATAACCACCAGTTTTACCCTTATAAATTTATTAAATTAGGTGGTGAACTGCAACAAAAAATATATCATATCAGTAATGATATGTGTTGATCAAAATGTTGAAGTATTTCTAGAAATATTCTTCATTTGCATGGAAAAACGTCTAATTGATAATATATTTTATTAATTTAGTGGGAAAATCAAAAAAATTAATCTTTTCTATTTGATCTATGCATTACTATGTTCCTTCCGTATATGATTAACTTAGGGTTCATTTATTTCCACTTTTGTTTTTTTATTATAGTTTTTAGTTTTTGTTTTCAGTTTTCAGTTTTTGTTTTTTAATTAAAAAAATAAAAAGTTGTTTAGTTGAGATTTCTAATATAAAAACTTAAAATAAATATCTATTTGGTTGAGATTTATAATAAAAACTAAAAATAAATACATATTTGAATTTGTCATCCTGTTTTTATTTTTTAATTATACTCTTATATTAATTATTTTTTTAAATTAATTAATTCCAATTATGGTTAGAAATAAAAATATATGCATATTTATTTAATTAAAGAAATTTGTAATTTAATTGTATATAATAAAATTCTATAAATTAGAAAATTACATTAAGTCGTCCTAATCAATAAAACATGTCCATCATATTGTAATTCTTCAAAACATAATATTAGTATCATTTATAAAAAAGAAACATAAATCAATTAGAACTAATATAATCATTCCACATTTGTCTAGCAATTTCATTTTGCTTCAAAGACATAATTCGAAGTTGTGTTAGAGTGATATTACACTCCATTTGAGAAATTTCATCTTCATTTTCACTTTTTTTTAATTTGTTCTTCATTTTCAACACAATTGTTAAATAATTCATTGCTTTGTCCATACATTCTAATATAATTGCATGTAACACAACAAGCAATAATGATGTATTTTTGTTTCTTTATATCATACCAAAACATCTTTCAATAACATTTCTTAATGAAGAATGCCAGTAGTTAAACAATTCCTATGGACCTTGAGGTCTTCCTCTTCCCCTGTAATCTCGTAAATAACATCTCTCACCTTGGTATGGTAAACAAAATCTAGGCATAGTGGTGTAGCCTGAATCGACCAAATAGAACTTACCTAACATATAAAGAAACTAGTATTAACAAAAAGTTATTAAAATTTAATCATAATTATTATGATTATTTAAAATAATGTAATACCTAATGATTCCATAGGAAATTGATTTGTTGGATTTTTCACTATTCTAAAATAACTTGAGAGTCATTTGCAGTACCTTCCCATCCAGCCATTATATATGTAAAACGCATATCAAATGAGCAACAACACAATATTTTGGGTTAAATTAGTCCTATATGGTATTTGTTCATCAGTCAGAAGATGTGCATCAACATGTGTACCATCTATTGCTCCTATACAATCCCAAAAAATTAAACTATACTATTAAAAGAATTATCAATCATAAGGACATAATTAAAATATTAATAATATATATGAATATACCTGAAAATATGGAAAGAATTTTGAATTATGTTAAATCTCAAAAGGTGTATTGATAAAGGATGGTGGAGTAATGACTCTTTTTGTAAGACAATTAACTACATATAAGACTTTGCGAAAGTACTTTGAAATTGTCCAGATCGAATGTCGAAAATGTTCTGCATTGAATCTAGTTGTTTCACTATGCCCTCTAGTCATCAAAAAAATTGCTACTTGTTCCTCCACAATCAAATGACTTGTTACCTTTAAGCCTCCTAAACTCTTCAACATATCATATAAGCTCAAGAAGATTATCTTATTCATTCTTAAGTTTTCATAAATCCTTGCATGATTCTCATTCAAAAGTTATAATATCCAATTATGACCTAATAGAGCAGAAATTCTACATGGTTGCTTTTGTAAATGAAAATATTTTAAGTATATGCTAGAGAAATGATGATTACCTTAATCAGTTCATCATGAGAATCTGATTTGAAATCTGTTAAGGAATCCATATATCTATAAGAACAACATTAATTAATTAATTAACAAAACATTCAGTCAAAAGGTTTAATTAAATATAAACTTTAAATATTCTTACAAAACATATGCTTAAAATATTCATACAAAACATAGAGTTAAAAACATTCATACAAAACACAAACCTAAAATATTCAAACCATGGAATAGTTCTTAATGTGAAAGTTTCAAATTAATAAGAATTCAATATGGAATAATATGAAAATATAACTAAAGCGATATAATCCAATCCAACTTCCTTGCATCAAACATCTTCAGAAAAATATCCCTATAAAGTGGGGAATCAAGTAAAGCCTTCACAACTTTTCCATATTACACACCCTCAACACCCAGTTCATTTATGGGGTGTTTGGTTGAGAGGAATGCCTATTCCATTCCTCATCTATTCCTGGTAACAGGTTGTTACTTTGTTTGGTTGAAAAAATTATACGGAATAGATAATCCGAAGGTTTAGTTATTCTCGAATTTGCAAAATATCTAAAGACACTTCCTTCCTTATCTTTAGATATTCTTATAATGGTAGTGGTGAATAATAATAATAATAATAATAATAATAATAATAATAATAATAATAATAATAATAATAATAATA
>JAOQMS010000005.1:21730751-21751838 GCA_027563885.1 Erythroxylum longipes
AATATTTATTTTGGGATTATAATATTATTTAGCTTTTTATATGTTTTAATATTTATTTTTGATATTAGTTTTATTTCTTACAAGAAAATGAGACATCTCTTTAAATAATTTCAATTGTAAAGTAAATGTAAACCCATTGTTTAATATACTTTAAAAGTTATTTATATGCGTAAATAATTTTTTTACAAAATAAAGTATAGTTAAAATTAATAAAAGTGTTTTTTTATTTTTATGTTGCCAAATAGTCTACTGTATGAAGCTCTTTAAAAAAAGCTGTTTTTTTAATTGACAGCCAAATAGTCAACTGACTTTTTAGAAAAGTTTGTCTAAAAAAACTCTACTGATATAAATTCGTCCAAACAGACACTAAGTGAATCATCTAAAAAGTGTTATAAAATTATCTAAGTGCAACTTGTAAAAAAAATCAAAAAAATCAAGAGCCTAGCCAACTGCAAGCTTGCCAAGAAAACTCTAGAGAGGACAAGGAGGTCGGCAATTTGCAAGTATAAATATGCCTTCCCCCTCATTTTGTGTATGTACGAAAGCTAAGCGTCCTACCACTACCTTGTACTACTACTTTTCTAATAAAATTCCTTCCTTCCAATTAGCCATTTCCACGTCCAAGCTTGCCTATTTAGCCAACTAAATTAACAAGCTAGTCCCTTTATTTTACCCATTCATTAAATCAACTACCTAAACAATTAAATCACACTAGTAAACCCCCTAAAATATTAACACTTCTAAACAAATTAGTTTTCCAACAACCGTACCGCGTCGTCACGTACTCTCTACTTCATGCTAATGATGCCGCTGCAATTATGGTTACCAAAATCACAGAATCCTGCTCACTTGCGGCTTCGAGCAGATAGCAGCATAATAACATGAATCATGCCAAATTTCTGCTAATAAAATTCAGTATGATATGATTATATGTCCTTCTTTGTCAACAGAAACAGAAGACTTGTGCATGCTATGCTTGAAAATTTATAAAGGGAAATTAATCTGCCAAAAGCCTTAAGATTATGCCATTAATTCTAAAGAAAAAGAAAGAAGAGTCTCCTTTCTTCTTAATATATGGTTATGCGCTAGAATTAGGGTCCTCGCATCTCTACTGCCTAAATGGAAGTGTATGTGAAGGAACACCAACTTCAATGACAAAATCCTGATTTAGTTGAAAAGAAATCTAGAGGATTAACATTATTGGAAGATACGAAGGTTACAGATCTGTGTAAGTTAAGACCCAATGTTAGTTTGAAAGCAAGCCTCGCTAAACAAAACAAAAAGCACTCAATATTTGAACGAATTTTATTCCTCACTTCTTCTTTTTAGTCGGAGGTTGGGCTTCTTCTTCTTCATCTTCGTCGTCGTCCTCGTCATCTTCATTATCGTCGTCGTCGTCGTCATCATCGTCCTCATCATCATCTCCACCATCATCGTCATCATCTTCATCACCACTTTCAGCACTGCCATCATCATCAATGTCATCATTATTTCCCTCATCATCTTCGTCATCTTCTCCTTCATTATCTTCTCCATCATCGTCATCATTATCACCATCATCATTGTCACTATCACCATCATTGGTTTCACCACCATCCTTATTGTCTTCAACCGGTTTTCTCACTTCATTCAACTCACTCAGAGGAAACCTGTAACTCAAAAAATTTGGTTTAATAACACTTGACAGAAGGTTCAAACAAAGACAACAATTAAGAGATTCAACTTCACCTCTTATCAGTTGTAACCAAATCTGTTAACCTGATACCATCATGTGGCTGAAATCTCATCTGACATTAGAATTGAAAAATAAACTATTCAGAAATGTTCAGCAGGATGGAAACACACCAGAATAAGAAATGCAGCAAGTAACAAGGCTTGAAGACTAACAAGAAGGCTAAAACTTTAAACAGAAAGAGAGTAAGTTTTCTTTCAAAATGAAGTTGAATGAAAGTTCGATTATAGGATCAAAACAAAGCATAAAGGGCGCCAAAAGTTTCCAAATGATCATATAACATGAACATGAGAAATTGAAAAGCAATAACGAGGAAGAATGCCAAATTGAACAAGGTAGCCAGAAAAGTAGCATAAAGGAATAACCTCTCAAGTTCAGACACAATATTTAGAGTCTACATCAAGTCAAATGCTACATACTAATGAATATGGTGTCAAACATAGCATTCAGGCAGGATCACAAGAATTACTGCAAAATCAAAGGCAGTAATGCATGCTTCAACGAAATAAAATCACATTGTCCCTTCAATTTTATTGTTATTGAGTTAAATAAACATAAAAAAACCCAAAGATACCGTAACCTCTTTTCCTTTTCTGGTGCCAAAGGACAGGCAGAAGTACAGAATAAATTTTCGACAGTCATTCTATCCACAATCTTCGTAGATGAGTAAAGTTCCACGTCTTCTATAAAACAATAGCACACCTAAAACGCAATAAGGCCGCTACTAAAGAGTATATATAAGGAAACACAGAAGACTGCAGATAGAGCGGACCCAAAGATGGCAATTTAAGGCAACAGAGTACTTCCAATCGACAAAAACAACCTCATAGCTCTAAACCACTTCTTCTACACAAAACAAAAGCCACAAAAAACACTCCAATAACCAAATATTTCGCGTCAAAACCACCTACCCAGTTAAGAATTTATTCTACACAATATACCATTTTCCAATCAACAAAAGATCCTATAGAAACAAGAAGGAGGGTTAAATGAATGCAAAGTAATGCACACAACAACCACTAGTCACCAATGGAAGAGTAAAGAATGAAAGAATGTACCATTAAGAGAAGCCCAAGCAGATAGCTTTGAGCAAGCAGAGCAGTCTCCACCACAGCATACTCAAAAATGGAGCAAACCACTATCCCAATATCAGCGGTAGTATCTAGAAAAGCCTCCATGAACGTAAACAGACAGAAACACAAAAAGTTGAGACCTATCACTATGTATAGTAGACAGAGGGTTGAAGAAAACAAATGCAGTACTAGGGTTTTGACGACTCCTACTTCAGGGGGCTGTTTTTTTCCTGGTAGGGTCCATCTTGTGTCTTTTGCTCACTTATCTGGTTCTGTTGTAATCAAACATGTCTCAGTGTTGGTTTTAGTGGCCAGGCCACATCCTTATGCCACTATCACCGTATACTCTGCAACACGGCAGGCATGTATCTTATGTGGCATGATGTCTCTCATCCTGTCATGTCTTTAAATGGGATGACTAGAGTATAGGTGACGGTGATTGTTTAATGTTTTCTAGTCTGCTATTCTATTTTTAGGAGAGAAAATAAGAGTTACAAGGAGTCATATATCTAGGAACTAAATTAAATTTTCAACTTAATTTAAGGAACTAAAACAGCAAAGCTATAGTTATATGAGCGGAAATAGAATGAAGTGTTAATTTTGGGGATCAAATTATGAAATTGTCCCTTTTGAATTCATCCGTAGGTAAGTCTTTTCTTGCATGTAGCAAAAACTTGAGATATAGTTCATGCCTGAAAGATGCCACCATATCACAGATGCATCAAAATATACGCCATATTTTATGGTACAAAATGCATCCAGGTAATCATTTTTTAGGTTGCAAAATACAAGAATTTATCAATAAGAGTTTTATTTCCATTGACCAAATAAAAATTATATTTCTATCTTTAATTTGTAGTTAAAAGACATTAGATGAAACAAAAAGGTTGGTTCTATTCCTAAACTGAGTTTGATATTTATGGGTTTGCATTTTGTCTGGCAGTAAAGTAAAAGATAATGTGAAAATAAAATTAAAAAAGTGCAAACTTCTGAAATACACGTTATTAACTTTTTTCAAAAGTTTCATTTGTTATTATTTATGTATCAAGTTCGATCTTATCCAACAACTTCAACTCTAGTGAAAATAGCATTTTATCAATTTCTAGTACTTGGACCATCAATTTAGCTTATATGACATCATAAGTGAATTCTTTAGACATTGATATGATTTAATTTTTACTTTAATGTTTTAAAAGGTTTAAGTAAATTCTTACCGTTATTTCTATTATCAATTTTACAACTTCGCCCCCCGCTAGGCACTGTCACACGAGCAGTGGTATGGATTCAGTTTTCGAAACTTCCTATAGTGCGATATCACCCCAAGATACTTTCGGTCCCGGGCAATCTGGTAGGCCAAACCATTGAAATCGACGACACTACCAAGACTACCTAGCAGGGTAAATTCGTAAGAATCGCAGTAGACATCGATATAAGTGTACCTCTTCGTCCTACAGTGGAACTTGATGGCGAAACGATCTGGGTGGATTATGAAGGTTTGACCCAGATTTGCTTTCATTGCGGAATGGTAGGACATGAAGCTAGGATATGCCCGTCTAAGCCACAAAACCATGCAACACATCTGACACTTCGAACCATAGTGTAACCAACGAGTAGGCTGGGCTGCATGCTCCAGGCGGCGAACCAGCAGTGATGCCGAGCGCTGTTCCGGGTGACGAACAAGATAACGAGAGGCGTGATGGGACTTCTAACGTCTTTGTCCCTTGGATACAAGTACAACGGCCATATTCGTGTAACGTCAAACACTAGCAGTCTATGACCACCATAAGCAAATTTAGTCCTGTCAATTGAAAGGGAGGCTCAAGGTTTACGGCACTGTCAGAGTAGGAAAGTAGAGAGCACGCGACTCACCCACCGACTCTCTCATCTGACCTGCCACCTGCTCTCGAGACAAGGCCTCGATTTACATTGGACTTCTTAAGTGCAGACGCAAAGATGAGAGGAATTAGGCTAGCGTCAACGTCATCAGGACCCAAGAAGCATTCTGGAAGTTCACATAAAGGTAAGGTCGTGGGCCCATAGGACAAAGGTAACATCAGTAAAGACAAGACCAACGTGAAGACCTTGAGTCCAGTGATACCTACCCAGCTTCAATCCACCCCCACTGATCAACACAAAGTAGTGACCCTCAGCTCTCACCACGAAGTTCTCTGTGATAGGACAGAATCAGAGGGGAAGGACCTGACTGTGGGAGAACAAGGCCAACCTATAGAAGGTATTGAGGGGTTTGCGGATCAACGTAAACCCTTTGGGATTGACTTCATCCTACCCCCATCCGAGCCCCCAGATCAGATGGCAAGCAAGTCCAGTATGGTGGTCAAAGAGATAGGGCCACAGATTCAGGACGACATCAATAATATTGTGCCAGAAGAGCTCCTAGCTACCCCTCAGATTTAGGGGTTTTGTTTTAACTGTAGTCTTATTATGTCGATACTCATATGGAATTGTCAAGGGGCAGGGGGAAGTGATTTCAAGCGATCTTACGAAGTTATATTCATAATTATGTTCAGGGATACTGGTGCTAGTTGAAACTAGGACTAGTGGAAGACGAGCGCAAGTAGTCGTCTACAAATTGGGTTTTGATTATTCCTTCCGAGTTGAAGTTGAAGGCTTTATTGGCGGGATTTGGTTATTATGGAAGAAGGAGTTTGACATCTCGGTAGCGATAGCTCATAAATAACCCATACATGCCAAAATCAAGTATGGTTTGCATTACTTCGACTTCTCTGCTATTTGCGCCAGCCCCCAACGGCCAACCCAAAAATTCCTCTAGCATCTTTTGCGAGGGATAGGACAATCCATTACTCGTCCTTGGATTGCTGGTGGGTCTTTCAACCCTAAATTGAACTTTGCGGATAAATGGGGTGGTTCCCCGAACACTTCGGTGGTTAGCAAGGCATTTAGAGAATGGGTTTATGAGTGTGGGCTGCATGACTTAGGCTATGCTGGACCTCGATTTACTTGGAGAAGAGGAAATGTCTAAGTTAGGCTAGATCAAGTTTTTGGATCATCAAATTAGTTGGAATTATTCCCCCACACGGTTAATCACCATCTACCTTTTCTTGGCTCCGACCATAGACCCATGTTGGTTCACTTTGTACGACCGAGCTCGAGAGATATAGGACCAACCCCTTTTCGTTTCCAATCTGCATAGCTAGCCCATGAAACATTTCCTGCTTTAGTCACAGAGAATTAGCTTCCCAACGAAGTGACGTTTACTCAATCCTTAGCCAAGTTTTCAAGCCAACTCACCCAATGGAATAAATCAGTCTTTGGCAATATCTTCCACCATAAAAGAAGACTTGTAGCTCGATTGGAAGGCATACAGAGGGCAATGAAGAATGATGATTCCGATTAGCTTTTGGCCCTGGAGGATAAGCTAAGCGAAGAATTAGTTCAAGTACTGGGTGAGGAAGAACTCTTTCGGCATTAGAAAGCCAGGTGTGAATGGTTATCACAGGGTGATCGCAATACTAAATATTATCATACAGTCACTGTGTCTAAACAGAAGAAATTGTTGATAGAGCGGTTATTAGATGATAATGGTAATGAAATCGATGATGCAGTACAATTGCATCATATGGGTACGAATTATTTTTTTCAATTGTATACTGCAGAAGAAGATCCCACATAGCGCTTTCCCAGCTTTGGAGCTTTCCCGCGACTAACAGATGCGCAACTTCATGAATTCATAAAACCAGTCCATGCAACCAAAATCAAATCAACGATTTTTGATATGAATCCAAATAAAGCACCGAAAATTGACAGTTTTATGGTGTTATTTTTCCAGACTCAATGGAGCAAAGTAAGGCCAGAGGTGGTGTCCTTTAGTCAGAGAATATTCAGGCATGAAGGCTGGGAACAGGACTTGAATCAAACCATTCTAGTGTTGATCCCCAAAGTCCCGTCGCTGAAGTGTATTAACCAATTTAGACCTATTAGTCTCTTTTCAGTGATGTACAAGACCATATCAAAAGTGATAGTCAACCAATTGAAGCCCCACCTCGATGCCTTAGTGGCGAATACCCAATGCAGTTTTATTCCTGGTAGGCACATAGTAGATAATATTATCATTATTCAGGAGATCATCTATTCGATGAGAAAAAAGAAAGGTAAGATTGGATATTTTGCTCTAAAAGTGGATCTGGAAAAAAACATATGATCGCCTGAACTGGGATTTTATAAATGACACACTCAAGGAAATAGGGATTCCCAATACTTTACAGTGTCATTATAAAGTGTATTACTACGGTTTCAATACAAGTTAAGTGGAATGGCCAGCTATCTGAACCATTTATACCTTCAAGGGGTATTTGGTAAGGAGATTCGCTCTTACCTTACCTTTTCGTATTATGCATAGAACGTTTGGGTCACCTTATATCCCATACGGTGGGCCAAGGAATGTGGAAACCATTTCAGTGGACTAGGACAGGGCCTTCCATTTCACATCTCTTTTTTGTTGACGACCTCGTCCTATTTGGTGAAGCTACGGACATTTAGGTGGAGGTAGTTTCGAGAATATTATAGAACTTTTGCAAAGTATCAGGGCAGAAGGTGAGCAATACTAAGTCTTGAATATTTTTTCCCAGAATGTTTCACCGGAACAAGCGCGTAGGCTCAGCCAAGCGTTATAGATCCAATGCACGACTAATTTGGGTAAACATCTAGGCGTTCCTTTGATCTATGAGTGCACAATGAGAAATATTTATCAGTACATACTAGATCGGGTTCAACAGAAGTTAGCCGAGTGGCGTGCGTGAGAGTTATCACTGGCGGGGTGAGTCACATTAACCCACTCAGTGATTTCATCCTTCCCCGTATATACGATGCAAACTGTGAGGTCGCCCCGACAACTATGTGATGGCCTAGAACGAATAATGAGGACCTTCATCTGGGGTCATAAGACGAGAAGCGCAAACCACACTTAGTGAACTGGAATGACGTTTGTCGCCGAAAGAAAGTAGGGGGCCTTGGGCTCAAACGCGTTAGAGCGACAAATGATGCTCTACTTACTAAATTGGGATGAGAATTGCTCAATAAGCCCTCAGCGCTATGGGTTCAGGTCCTTAGAGCTAAATATCGGTTAAATGTACATCATATCCCTCAAATGCTACATAAGCAAGGGGCTTCGATAATTTGGCGGGGAATTTCAGCTACCTGGGGTTATGTTTGCCAAGGAATCAAACAGAAGCTAGGAAATGGCAGCCAGATATATTTTTGGCTAGACCATTGGATAGAAAATTGGGGTCCTTTAGTAATTGAGACAACGTCCCCCCTTCTTGACAGGTTGATGTACACGAAAGTGACAGAGTATGTGGATGTGGAGGGGAACTGGAAATGGAATATGATCCGGAGCTATCTCCCATCTCAAGTTTGTTTGGCTATTGCGACAATTCGGACTCCATCAGTTGACATAGGTGAGGACCGAGTGGTGCGAAGCCCAGGACAACATGGTGTTTTCACGGTGGCATCTGCTTATGAATTAATCATGAATTTAGATCCGGCGATCCATAATTTGATATGGAATGTGATATGGAAATGGTCAGGTCCTCAGCGTATTCGCTCATTTTTGTGGTTATTAGCCAAAAGGAAGTTGCTAACTAACCAACAACGTGTCGCTAGACATATAGCAACGAATAGCAGTTGTCAGTTTTGTGGTCAAGAAGAGACAACGTTACATACACTTCGGGATTGTAACAGGGTGAAGGCATTTTAGAGCAAATTTTCGCCTGAGGTCCTTGAGTCTAATTTCTTTCAGAGGAACAAGGTGACGTGGTTGCGTTCTAATATGACTAAACCAGTTAGAATACAGATGGGAGAGTGGGCCACAATATTTGGAGTTTCATGCTGGTATTTATGGCAGTGGGGGAACAAGAGTCTTTTTGAATCTAGTTTTGTTTGGCCGAAAGTAGGACATCGCATTGTTTTGGAATATGTAAATTGAGTAAGGGAAGCCCAAGTAATGATTGGTCAGGTTATTAATGCACCGGGTTTGCCTGTAGGTCAACTTGTGAGTTGGAACCCACCGCAAGAGAGTTGGATAAAATTAAATACAGATGGAGCAGTCCAACATAGGTCGTCTATTGGAAAGACTGGGGGTTTAATTTAGGACTGCACTTGACAATGGTATGGCTAATTTATGCATAATATTGAAGAATGCCTCCCTTGCTTGCTGAATTATGGGGAGTTCATAAGGGGCTTAAATTGGCTTGGGACCTTGGCTATCGAAAAATCGTCCTGGAAGTGGATTCACTAAAGGTAATCAATATTCTTTCATCCTCTGAACAGATGCTAATTGAGGCTACTTTTTTAGTGCAGGGCATATAAGATTTGCTGTGTCGCAATTGGGATGTGCAGCTTCAACATGTCTATCGGGAGGGGAATCAAAGCGTTGACAATCAGGCTAATTTAGCTTTGCGAGCATGACCAGGACTACATGTACTTCCAGAAGCTCCAATGGAAACGCTGATTTTTGTTCAACGGGATAGTCAAGGAGTTTTATATCGCCGAGGCATGTGATAATGTTGTAATTTATGTTTCTTTATTTCCTTTGTGTTAAAAAAAAGCATTTCAATCGATGATAATGATACTATGTTGTTTCAACTAGTACCAACTAGAAAATAGTACAAAACTTTCTTATCCCATATCAAGTCAAAGCATTAGTTGGTACCCAAAATATAGGTTAATATCAATATGAGAATATAAATTAAGATAAATAGAGGGAATAAATTGAAAAAAGTTTTTTTTCTCCATAAATCCTAACCTTAGTCGTCCTTCTTACAATTTCACAAACCAATTTCCTCTCCTCTCCTCTATGCTTTTAGTCCTCTCCTCACTAACACTTAATAATAACTTAGATCTCTACTCATCCACTGTTTCTTTATCCCCCCATTCTTTGGTTGTAGCTCTACTTGACTCTTCACCATCTTCTACTTACAAGCCCACCTTTTGCAAGTCGCCAGGTCGCCAGGCATCTTATGCTAGCTTGCTAAGTCGTAGCTACCAAATAGCTACTACCAGGTCGCCATCACCAACTCCTCTCCTCAATCTTCACTATTGCCATCAACTCCTCAATCCTCTTATTGCTGCTTTTCAATCTTCACTTTGAAACTCAATCTTGGCCTTTAAGTTGTGGCTTAAACAATTTAACAATTGAATGTGAAGCCCTATACTGAGTCACTGGCAAAGAAAAACTTAATTTTATGACATGCTTTTAATTTTCATGTTTAAAGTGATGATCTATAATTAAGAAAAACTATTGTTTGTACGTTTGACAGTTTGAGAAGTGTCGTTCAAGAATGAATTTTATCATTCTTAAATAGTACTTGATGATTTGCATTACCAATTATGTGCATGTAGACAGAGCTTTTAAGATTTACCTTTTAGTATTATGATTAATGAGGGTATACTCAACATAATGTAAAATTGTGAATAGTTAAGTGATTATTTTTTCTTTTATTTTTTACAATTGCCATTTTTATAATGTGCATTGCTAGAGGAAAGATATAAGATATAAGACTTGTTGCATGTTTTTAATATTCTTATATGTAATTTTTTTAGTTTTCTGTATAATATCCATTTTTAAGCTTTTAATGTTTCTAAATATAAATTGCATACTCTACATTAGTAAAGAATCTATCCAGACACATTAAAGTCATAACTCATAATATGTTATGAATATTGTAATACATTCCTAATGCATTAGCTTTATGAATTTCATTTTTTAAGTATTTATATATGGTCAATCTTTTCATAATTGACCTTTGAATTTTTTAGCTAAGTAATGATGTTACATCTGGACACCTTGGAGAGCTTAAACTTATTATAAGTTTCAAAGAGTGTAACTGGTTTATTAATCTATTAGACATTAGCTATATATATAGAGATTTCTCTGTTGTATAGTTCAAACTAGTGTTTTATATCCTTCACATACTCAAACTTTATTTTTGATATGAAGTTACTAATTTAATTTGGACATATATTTTTATTTATTTTTACTAATAAATAAGGAGAAGTTTAAGTATTCTTCATAACTTAACCTCTTGAGAAAGATTCGATGAGCGAGCTTGAGCTCATGTGATATTGGTTCCTTGTATGAAGAACTATAATACTTGTTTATATTATTACAAACATTTGAAATATAAGAGAATCACCAGGTTAAAGAAATATTTAGTTAGATTCAAAGTTTATACAGAGCCTTGTAAGAAAGTTAGTCATAATGTGAAATGGCAGGTGAAATTTTTTTCTTAAAGTATCATAATGAGAAAGAAAGAATGCAAAGACTAAAATATAAAATTGGTGGTGGAAATTCTTTTTGCAGTGGTCAGGATGATACTGATAATGTTAAAGGTGCTACTCCTATCGAATAAGAAGGGACTGTTGCAACTAATATGAGGTTTCTAACTTTTTTCTCCACAATAACTTCCAGAGCTCAACCTTCAATTCATATTGCATTATAATCTAAAGAAGCAGTTTATAGTATGGATATGATAATGACAAGATGGTGGTATGATGCAAAGTTTCCATCCAATATTGCTTAGTCTTATTATTACCGGCCTATAATTGATGCTATTGACTTTTGTAATCTAAAATATAAATCTCCATCAATTCAGGACTATAGAGGTAATCTTTTAAGTAGTAGTATTAATAAAAAGTTATTTGACTGAAAGAACAATGACTTTGACAACTTATGAGTGTTCAATAATATGTGATAGTTGAAAAAATAGAGGAAAGGATCCCGTTATCAATTTTTATTTATTTTATTAAAAAGATGGTATTTTCAAAGTTCATTGATGCATCTAAACTTGTAAGGAATCTGCTACTTTGTTAGAGATATTTTATGAAGTTATTAATAAAGTTAGGCCTAAAATATTTTATAGTTCATCATTTATAATAATGTTGTTTATAAAGCAACAAGGAAGAGCTAACCAATTAATTATAATGCTTTCTATTGGACTTTACACATTACATTATCCTGATGTTGAAAAATATAAGAGAAGTTAGATACTTTCCTATCATTGATGAAATTATGCAGAAAGCAAGAAAAGTGAGTAAGTCTTATTTATAATAATGCATGGGTTTTGAATTTGAAGAGAAAGAATTTCACCAATGGTAGGAATTTTTATCATCATGCCATTATAAGATTTATAACTAATTTCTTATCACTTTAGTGTTTCATTTAAATGAAGAAGGAGTTGAGACAAATGTTTATAAGTGATAAGTAGGATGCATCTCCACATACTAGGTTTAAGGCTAGAATGAGGTTTCTAGGATTATAATTTAAGACTTTGAATTTTGTTATTAATTTTAATTTATCATTCGAGTTTGTGAGCTTTTAGATAGTGTACTTCATTTGGGTGATAATGTTGAGAAGGAAACAATGAGTTACTTTTATGATCTCGTAAAGAGGAAGAAAGAAGCAATCAAGGTCAATTTGAAAAATGGGCCTTTCTTGCACACACCTTATCTTGCAGTCATTAATGAAATATGAGAAAGACAATTTTACTCTTTGTTGTTTATTGTTAGGTCATGTCTTAATCTGATGGTCTATTTTAAACTAAGTTTTTCAAAGAAAGCTAAAGTTAATAGGGAATGCTATTAACTAGCACAATAAATATTTTAGTTAAGATGATTCAAGATCTCCTTAACTCATAAATGGAGGTACACAAGGATGTGTATGGTGATTTCTAGATGCCCAATATGTCAAACATTCAAACTTAATTGAGGTATATGTTTTTTCACTTTTGTTACTTTTTTAAAATTAATTTCACTTTAGTATGTTTATAAAATTACTTTTATTGTCTTACAATTACTTGCTATGACTAATTTGGAAATGTTGTATCATAATTACAAAAAAATTTAATTTGAGTTCTTAGTCAAAGTGTGAGTGCAACTAGGTATAAAAAAAGGAGCACATTTGAACTTATTCGTTCCAAAAAAAGAAATAAATTAAACCATAAAAGATTAAATGATCCAACATTTGTATGATATAATTTAAAACTTCAAGAAAAGTATGTTATTATTATTATTAAGTTGAACATAATTTCTTATGATTTTTTAATAATTTAATTTTATTTATTTATCAGGATTCTTAATGGAACAAGCAGTTCTATAAACCCAATTTACCTTAATCATATTAATCTTTTAATGAATTGGGTTTTTGAGGAAATAAAATTTTATATATAAAAGTGATTTAGAATATTTAATCTTGGATGAAAAAGTATTAAAATTTCATTTAGTGCAATGAGTTTGAATAATGGTAATAATGAGACATCCCTTAATAACAATGATTTCGTACCAAATAAAAATTAAGGTTGATGCTATTTTTCAAGATATGTCATAGAATGAAGTTCAAGGTTTTTTTTTTAATTTCTCTTTTTTTTAATTTCACTTATATTAGATGTATAAGTTAAATTATACACATACAATATAAAAAAATTTAACTGTAAAAGTTTTTGTTCTAGATTTCTCTTTTACTTTGCTATATTCCTTGTTACGAACCCATGTTGTTATACTTTTGGACTGATATTGTTCTTCTTAGATGATGTTTTGATGTAATTAATCATATCATTTTTATTACTTTGAATTATTCTCAATTTTATATCATTATGAGAATTAAACGATCTTTTTCTTATATTAATTATAGTTGTTTATATAAAACTGTAAAAAAGTAATATTAATAGGAATAAAGAGATCTAAGTTATATCAAATTTATATTATTATAATTTTTTGATATATGGTTGAAGTTAATAGGAATAAAGAGATCCCTATTATATCACATTTATATTCTTATAATTTTTTGAGATATAATTGAAGTAGAGTTAAAAAATATATAATAAATAGAAGAAACATGGAGGAACTATTTTATAATTTTACAAAATTTGAAATGATATCTAATATTGATCGGTAGTGATATTATACTGTACCATAAACCAAATTCAAATCCAGGTTCAATATGATGTTCATAACATTGATTTCTACTAAAAGAAATTGATTGAGTCCTCTAACATTACTAATTTTCTTATTCAAGCCGATTCCCTTAACTTCTCTAGTAGGTGGGATTACATGACAGGAAAAATTAGATTCAACATGATGTGGTACACTTGGATGTCACAACAGATGATTCTTCTACATTTATGGCAAGTTGATATGAACAAATTAGGATTCACATTGTCACATCTGACTTTCATTCTAGCGAGGCCCTAATGTACTCCTCGTACTCTTTATAAAAGATAGTGATTTGATAACAATGGCTAGAAGTTAAGCTCCCCCAAGTTGACCGTTTTAGTTATGCAAGTAGATTAAATGAAAAAGTTTTGACTCTGGACTAATCTTGTAAGTTGTAACCTCTATTGTCACGTGAAAAAGAAGCAGTAGAAATGGTGAACTTTTATGGCCTTAATCTAGTATTTTTGCATAAAAGATTTTACTAGTGGCTGCGATATAATCATAACAAATAGAACAAGTAGGCCAACTTTTATGGCCTTAATCTTGTATCATAACAAATAGAACAAGTAGGCCAACTTTTATGGCCTTAATCTTGTATTTTTGCATAAAAGACTTTACTAGTGGCTGCGATATAATCGTAACAAATAGAACAAGTAGGCCAGAAATTGCTCGACTTAACTTGATCTCATACGACCTGCCTGATAAATGTAAAACATCATGACATAGGTAACTGATTACACATACTGTTAAATGCTTAATCACCGAGGCAATTATAGTAGTTTAAAAAAACCATATTATGAAAGAAGTGATTTTAATAATTAATTAATTAATAGGATCGTAAGAAAGGATTCTGTAAGAAATTCCAAAGCCATCCTTTAATTTGTGAAAAGACAAAACAAAATCCATAAATAATTTCTTCTTATCAATAATGCATGTTATAATTATCTTATAATTTTATAATCAAATTCTTTCATTTATATCAAAGCATTTAACTTACAGCCTAATTATTATTATATTTACCTCATACAAAGAAAAGAGTCTTTTGAAACAAAAGATATATTTTTTTAATTTGTTAGGAATTGAATCGATTTAAATTGCATGGGTTAATCAATTATATTTCATTAGTAGTTAAAAACTTGACTATTATTCTTAAAATCAAAAGCCTCCATCACGGGCCAACCAAAGACTTATGGAACAAATTGTTCTTGTTTATACTTTTTGTTTACCAACCAAAGTGTGAGAATACCATGATATGGTATTGTTAATAATGATTTTAGTTTTAGCGCAAGTATACGACGCAACTGTAACTAGTTTTGACGAGCCGAGTTGATTCCACGAGGACTAGAATTACTAATACTTACCATCTTTTTATTATCTAGTGTAACAAGTTATGGTGCTTTTGATTCATCAAATTAAAAATTAAAACAACAAAATAATTGACTAACTAGAACAAATATTAAACTAAGCAAGAATCAAAGAAGATAATGGTACCTGGACTTCAAATTCTCCCCTAAGACTTCTCATTTAATTATGATTTCACTACTCAATTTAATCTATAGTTTATTAGACTGAGGAAATTTCTAAAAACTATTAATATCTAATTCTTAGTTGATTAAACTGTAATCTCTTTCTAGTTAAAATTCTTAAGATTGCATTAATCTATTTGTAAATTTCACTATTAGATTTGACCCTAATCCAAAGGATTTATGTCTATCTATCACTAGGTTTTCATAGAACTCCCTTCAATTATGGTAAATCTACTTATAATGCCATGTCTTAATAGAACAATGGCTGAATAATTTAGGGATAATACATAAATGTGAATACTTAGGGATAATACATAAATTCTAAATGAATCTCATAATTATGATCTCATCATAATTTTATTTGTTATGTATATTTATCCTATGAACTTTACAATATAAATCTTAACAGATATAAGATACAGAATGCCTTTAAATTATTTTGTCACTAAGCTACAATTACCTTATTGATTGTAGGTCATAAATCATCAATCTCCTACTTTTAAGTATTATATACCATTTCACCGTATGGTGCTTATATCACTATTAGGACAATGGCTTAGTAAGAGAATTCTATAAGATTCTTTATAGTTAGCACTTGCTTAAATCTTACAACTTTCATCTTAATTATTATCATAATTAACAGAAACTACCTAAATACATACTTAGATCTTTAATGAGACATTAGCTTATTTTATATGTCCAATGATTCTAATACAGTCTTATATTGTATACATAGGAGAACATTTACATTGTCAAAATTGAAGTCTTCTTGGTGTGGAGAAAGCTCAAAAGTCACTCTTTTTCTTGTTTGGTTCAAATTTTAGAGAGGTTCATATAGTGTAAAAGTTCAAACATTTTTAAATACTTTGAATTTCGTAGTTGATCAACCGACATAAGTATCTTAGAAATTGTAATGCATAGTTTGGGAGGCACAAGTTAATGCGATTCATTGTTAAAACATTTTTATGTCCTTTGAAATTCAGTGTTGATCAACCTATACAAGTAACTTTGTATTTGTAATGAATAGTACGGGAGGCACAAGTTAGTGTGATGCATTCTTAGTCAAGATGTATCAATGTCACCGCCTTTATACTTAGGGGCAACTGGCAATTCTTAACAGATAGTTTTAACATTAAAGTAGCTATTCTTAATGTTAGGACCAAAACGAAGTATAATCAAGTCAGTAAATACCTCTATACCTCCCCAATCAACATAAAGCACCCTATTGTCCTACCTAGTATTGTCAAATAAGAAAGTAGTTTATACCAAACTTGATGCAGTAAATTTAGGCTTGGCTTATAACCTGACTTATGATGGCTACATAGACTTTCCTTCTATGTATTTTAAATCAATCTAAACAGACATTTTCCAAAGAACTAAACCTTGGCTGAAGCTTGTGTTGTGGTTGACCATACAAGCTTAACATTCCTCAAAACTGGTTATGAACAAGCTTTTAAGGTTATCTTCAAGCCAAAGCTGGGTATGAAAAATAAGTAGACTAATTCATAATAACTTGAAGATGTATATTTCCTTTTTATGTATTGTATTTATTAATTCAATATAATTAGGTTCTCATTTATAATGCATACTTCTAATAAATTAATTTCATCTCTAGATTGTTCGAATATGTCATTTGATTTAGATTTTATAATTTTATAATATTTTTGTCGTTAAGTGTTATATAACTTTGTCTAATGTTATGATATTATTTGGACTTCTTAAAACCTTGAGAGCTCAAAGTAATTTACGAAAATTTTCTTGGTAATAGTTTTAATATATTATTTTCATCCAACAATTTAAATTTTGGATACTAATTAACCAAATATTTAAAAGATTTTGGAATAAAATTTCTATGCTAAGTTCTACTAGGTTGAAATGAAGTATTCAGTTATAACAGGGCTAGATGGATTCACTACCTAGTTTTTTCAGCACAGATAGGGGATAACAGGTAATCTGTTCGCTGAATTAGTGCAAAAGTGTCTCTCCACTTACAAAATGTTGAGGGATTTCAATCACACTTACATTTTTCTAGTTTTTAAGAAAGTTAATCCTGCTTCCTTAATGGACTATAGGCCAATCTTATATTACAATATGATTTACAAGGTGATTGCTAAACTTCTTAATAATAAGCTGAAGATAGCCTTAAAGACTGTGGTGAATTCAGCACAAAGTGTAGAAGGTATTGAAGGAATATAATTCAGGGAACAAAATAAACAGTTACTATTGGAAAATTGATTTTTGCAAGGAATTTGACACAGTAAGCTTGTAATTTATACAATCTTGCTTGAAAGCTCTTCAGTTCCCTACTATTTTCATAGAATGGATCTCAATGTGCATTAAATATGCTTCAATAAGCATTCTTATCAATGGAGTCCCTACTTATCCAATAAACTATGCTAAGGCAATAAGATAAGGGGACTCTCTATGCCCTTATCTATTCACCCTGGCTATGGAAGGGCTATCACAATTAATTAACAGATTTATTGAACTCATTGGTAAATTTCACTTTCATCACAAGTGCAAAAATTACAAACTCTCTCATTTAATGTTTTTAGATGACTTGATCATAATATCAAGTTTTGAAGCTGATTCAGTGAAGATGTTAAAGGAACTAATCCTATTGTATTCAAGTTGGTCAGGACTAAAAGTTAATCTGGGCTAGAGAAGTTTGTATTGTTCCAAAGATGTGAGGAATCCTAATGAGCTATCTAGGATCTCATGGTTGTAGTAATAAGCATTGCCACTAAAGTACCTTAGAGTCCCCATCTTATATGCCAAACTTAAGTATGCAAATTGTATCTCATTAATTGAAAGATTCAAATACAAAATAAAATCTTTGCAGAACAAATTTCTATCCCTAGCTGCAAGGGTCACTTTAGTTATTTCAGTTCTAAGAAATCTCTATATTCACTGGATTTCCTATATCATTCTTCTTAGGAAAGTAATCAAGGAGATTGATGGTATGATGAAAGTTTTTCTATGGTCTAGAAATGCAAAAAAACTCCAAGAAAGCTAAAGTTAAATGGAATGAAGTGCATATTCCTAAGAAGCAAGGTAGATTGGGGAAAACTTCTATTCCTATAATGTACGATTACTTTTGTGTAAAAAAATTTGGAGCCTCTATAAGGACAATAATTCCATTTGGATAAAATGGATGCATGAAACTTATCTCTAAAACAAAAATTTCTGGAAAATGCCAATCACTGGGAAACACTTATGGAACTTTCCAATATAGGTACTACAAGGTTATCTGGAGAAAAATCTTACATTTGCTTGTACCTTTTTTTTCTTCTCATGATTGGCTTACAACTCTAAATTGGATTACATGTACCACCAAGAAATAGATGCATGATGGATCATTTTATAAAACAACTTTTACAATAACAATTTAAGCTCTATGGAAAGAAAAAAATAGGAGAATCTACAGGGGAGAGGAAGTAAGTAAACATTAGCTTGCTAAGGAAATTATCAACTGGATTCAAGCTATAATAGTCACAAAATCTGCTCAGTTGACCCTTTCTATTGGAGCTAGAAATAGATAGAACTTGTAATGTCGAAATTAGAAATAACTGCAAAATTTGTGTTTTTTTTAATTATCTATTCCTATTGTTCTAGTTCCTCGTACTACGTTTGGTGAATTCATTGTGATGTTGGGATAAATTAGCTATAGTTAGTGGAAACTTATATTTAATTTCCAAAAAAAGTAAAGGTTAAGTATTTATATACATATATATAAATTTATACATATATATTACAACTTTATATGGGTTGGAGTACATTAGGTTTAACTAATGTTTAGTTTAAAAAATTCAAAATTCATAGGTTTAACTAATTTTCAAATTTAAATTCAAATTATTGTAAACAATTTTAAAATTGAACTCTAATCCATAAATCTATATCTAGTAAAAGTTTTAATAATTATATAAAATACATTTGTGATGTACTAACATTGCTTAGTATATAAAATTGCATGATGTATATTTTTTCGAAAAAAGACATTGCTGAGTATTATATAAAATCACATTCAATGTGAATAAAAATATTTAATTATTTTTCAAATAAAAAATTATAAACTTTTTAAAAATAAAATATTTTTACAAATTCATACTACAAATTAAATTAAGTAAATCAATATAAAATGTCTAATTATAATAAGGTTAAATAATAGAATATTTATTTAAACATTAATTAAATTAAAGTTCTTTAATATCATCATCACTCAAATGAAGTCAAAAGTGTATTTTAGACCCTAATATTTTTACCAAAGTACAAGATGAACAAACCCTAATATTTTAAAAAAATTAAAATGAATCTTAAGTGAACAGAAAATTAAACAGGGTTAAATTTCTATCTAATAGGTGTTACGTCATCGCGAAAATGACACATATTTATTATTTTTCTATAAATGGGATTCACTGTCACATGTATACCATATGATATTATGGGGCCAATTTTAATTGAGAATAAATTACTATAAATATTATAATTACATTATATTAATTGAATAATATTAATTAATTTTAATTAGATTAATTTTAATTACCTTAAAATCTTAAATCCTACAACTGATGAACTTCCACTAAACTCCTTCAACTCCAAGCCAAGTAAGAGACACAAAGTTGGTACTATAGAAAACAAGTGTAGACCTAATGTCATATTGTGTAAGACAACTGATGAGATTGGAAAAGATGGATAAAACTTGTCATAACATGAACATGCACGTGATTGATACTTGAAACCTGAAAATTGAGGCCCTCATATTATATGCAAGAATGATTACTAGTGACAAAAATAAATACTAAATCTTTAAAAAAATAATGAAAACATAGGCACACATAAGTACAAACACAGTAATGAACAATATTGTTAATATGCTTTGGAAGGATTTTTTTTAACATGCTAAAGTATATCACTGCGGATACTGGAGTACAAGTATGAGTGAAAACAAATTAAAAACATACGTAGATGTAGATATGTTGTAACCAATGCTTCTTAAAGTCACTACTGCGAAGTTGGTGTTAGCCAACCAAAAAAAATAGAGTTGAGGGGAGTCAGACCTCAATGAGTAAGTCCACATCTCCTTATAATACCTAATCATATACTCACACAATATATAGTTTATACTAGTATAAACACACACACATATATGATGCTTGAAAAATGCATTGCACAATAGAACATAAAAAAGAAATATCTATAGGACGTTAGTTTCTAAGGTAAAATCCTCACAATACTACACCTCGAATGGCTGCGAGGAGATAAGCATCACTAACAACCAAACCATACACCTATACTCATATAAACATAAGGCTATTTCAGTCCAAAAGTTCTATAGAGAGACAAATATCACTAACAGACCATCCTTCACACAATAGGTCAAAAGTCACTATCACATCAATAATATACATATCAAATATGGACCTGAATAGGAGCCAAGAATCAACCAGGATTGTTCCATATCATATCTTAATATCGTATCACAATCATCTCTTATAATCAAATTAGTGTGCATTTGGTCATGATGCATACCCATCACATGACTCATCATAAAATTTTTTCCTCCTCCATAATCACAGTTAAGCATATCAAAACACAATCCAAATATCAATCACTTAATTTCATAGAACAATCACTCATACATATATTGGATCCCGCTTTTTGGATTTTTATATTTTTATTTTATTTTAATTATTTTATTAAATTATTAAGCATGCAAATAAATTAGAATTTATGAATTAGAAATTTTTGGAGTTTAATATGGTATATCATGGATTTTGGTAAGGTGGTATAA
>JAOQMS010000005.1:21758580-21770037 GCA_027563885.1 Erythroxylum longipes
TACCGTCGCCGAGACATTTTCCGTCGCTATTGTCTGTCGCAGATTATGGGTTGAATTTTTTCCTACAATATTACCGATGGCTTGATTGTCCGTCGTAAAAATTTTCTGTTCTCCGACGGATTATTTACGTTCCGTCGGTAAACGCCGACGGAAATTGTGTCGTCGGTAATATTCCGACGCTAATTCGCAATTTTCTTGTAGTGATTGTTTAGCTAGTAAAATGGTGAGAAAGCCATTTGGAAAGGAAATAAGAGCTTTATATCCATTACAATTAATTCATTCTGACATTTATGATCTAATAAATGTAAGGGCTAGATGTGGGGCAGTTTATTTCATCACCTTCATAGATGACTATACTTGGTATGGTCATGTCTATTAGATTTCTCAGAAATCGAAACCATTCGATTGTTTCATAAAATATATGAACTTAGTTGAGAATCAATTAGATATGAAAATAAAAGCATTACGAACTGATCATGGACAAGAATACTTGTCAAATAAGTTCAAGGCTTTATGTGATGAGAAAGGAATAGCAAGGCAGTTAAAAATTCCTAGAACCCCACAACAAAATAGCGTCGCTAAAAGACAAAATAGGACGCTATTAGAAATGATTAGGTCCATGATGGCCCAAACAAATTTACCAATCACCTTTTGGGGTGATGCATTGCTAACAACCACTTATGTACTTAATTGTGTGCCCATGAAATCAGTTATTAGCACACCATATGAGTTGTGGACTGGTAGGAGACTTAACATGTCAAGTCTCAAACCTTGGAGGTGTGCAACCTATGTTCATGATCTCTCTCACAAATATAGGATATTAGGCCCAAAAGGGAGAAAAAGTATTTTTATTAGATACTCAGAAAACTCAAAAGGATATGTGTTCATTGGTGAACAAGGTAATAAAGGTGTAACTAAATTTGAATCATGAGATGTAACATTCTTAGAGAATGATTTTCCTAAGCAAGGCGAAATAGGTAAAGACCTATTGTTATATGAGACGTTTGATCATAATGATTCTGTTATGAAGAATCAAGATGAGGAACTTTAACTAAGTAGGAGCAA
Source organism: Erythroxylum longipes (assembly GCA_027563885.1). Classification (NCBI taxonomy): domain Eukaryota; kingdom Viridiplantae; phylum Streptophyta; class Magnoliopsida; order Malpighiales; family Erythroxylaceae; genus Erythroxylum; species Erythroxylum longipes. The sequence goes on from JAOQMS010000005.1 coordinate 21,759,646, forward strand.
TTCCACAGAAAGTTTCTCTATGATGACGGATCTGAGTGGGAGTAATCATATCCATCATGAATTTGTTTATGATGAACCTTATTTAAGATGAAGTAATCGAGGAATAATACCCCAACTTCATTTTGCGATTAAGGGAGAAATTACTATGATTTTCCTGTAAGAGGAAGAAGAGCCAAGGAATGTAAATGAGGCTCCTACTGGCCCTGCTAAAGAAGAATGGATGAAAGCAATGAAAGAAGAAATGACTTCTTTAAGCTCCAATCAAGTATGGGACTTGGTTGTCCTCCCTGAAGGGCGGAAAGTAATTAGGAACAAGTGGGTTCTTAAAATAAAAAAAGCTAATAGCAGTGTCGAAAGATGCAAAGCACGCCTTGTAGCAAAAGAATATACACAGCATGAGGGAATTGATTATGAGGAAATTTTTTCAGCTGTTGTGAAGTTTGCTTCAATTCGTCTTATTCTGGCTATAGTAAATAGTATGGATTTTGAATTACATCAAATAGATGTAAAAACTACTTTTCTCAATGGAGAATTAGAAGAAGGAATCTATATGGAACAACATGAAGGTTTCAATAAAGCAAATCAAGAAAATAAGGTATATCGGTTATTAAATTCGATTTATAGCCTGAAGCAGTCTTCAAGACAATGGTACATTCATTTTTATAACGTAATCATTTCGTATGATTTTTCAAATGATCTATAAAGACCATTGTGTATATGTTAAGAGATCCAAAGATAAATTCATGATTTTATCTTTTTATGTGGATGATATATTAATTGCTTGTAATGATTGTGTGTTCCTTACGTAAATCAAAGATTGGTTATCATCTAAATTTGAAATGAAAGAAATGGATGAAGTGGCATACATTCTTGGAGTTAAGATTTCAAGAGATCATTCAAAGAGATTGTTTTCTCTTTCACAAGTGACGTACATTCAAATAATTCTTAAACGATTCCGTATGTAAGATTCCAAACCAATTGATAATCATATTGTTAAAGGTGAAGGCCTTAGTAAGAGAAATTGCCCGTCCATACCACAAGAATGGGAACAAATGAAAAATGTTCCCTATTCCAGTGCAGTTGGAAGTCTTATGTACGCAATGATATGAACAAGACTAGATATTTGTTACATTGTTGGAATGGTGAGCAGATATCAATCAAAGCTAGGCCAAGCACATTGGAAAGTAGTAAAGAGAATATTGAGGTATCTAAAGGGAACTGTGGACTATGCATTATGTTATTAATCTACGTATACAAGGGTACACTGATGCAGACTGGGGAGGAGATTTAGGTGAAAGAAAATCTACCTCAGGATATGTATTCTTACTAAACCATGGAGCAATATCATGGAAAAGTAAGAAACAATCTTATGTTGCACTATCCACAATGGAAGCTAAATTTATAACATGCTCAACTGTAGTACAAAAGGATGTGTGGCTTCATCGATTCTTAGTGCATTTGGAAGTCACTAAAAGCGAAAATTGATCCAGTGACCATTAACTGTGATAGTCAAGCTGCAATCGCTTATACTAAAGACCCCAAATTTCATTATGAGACAAAGCATATAAATACTAAGTATAATTATGTGAAAGATATATTTGCACGAAGAACATGAAATATATATCTACACAAGATACAATAGCAGACCCAATGACAAAACTAATTTCCAGAGATGTATACATTGGGCATGTAAAGTCACTAGGACTACGTAGATGTTGACATGTACTAATAAACATTTCTCTGTGTAGTTTCACTCATTATAATGTCATATTTTGGATATAATGTATGATGAAGATTATACATTGTGTATCATTTGATTCATGAATATATGTGTTTTGCATAAATATATTTTGGGATGAATCATAAGTATATAAGACAGATTAGAGATTGACCCTCTTATACAGGAAATCACCTCTGGTGTTTATGCTCACTAGAGATGAGACATATTTAAAGTTTATTATTTAGGTAATAATTGAGAGCGAGAAACTAAACTATAAATGTCACAAGGATATTGGTTCAAAGTGATTTAATGATCACTATATTTGTCTTACGTTGTCAGATGTGAGTTATGAACAGGTTTTAAGTAGATAAATGAACTCAAGTTAAACATTAAGTATATTTGAACTATCATCTATACGGTATTTCTTGAATAAAAGATGTTCAAGTTAAAAGAAACGGGTAAATACCGTAGCACATGACTCGTACCATGTGTGTAAAACTAACCACAAAAGGGATTAATGTAAGTTTCTAGATCTCATCTTACATTATGTGAGACCTTGAGGTTGAGAAGAACCTCGTCGTATGCTCTTATGACTCTTGTCTCATTCTTAAGAATTGAATTTAAGGTTTGATACTTTAGTTTATTGCCAAAAGATCATACAAGATGCGATCTTATGGAATAATTTTAGGAAAGCAAATTAAATTTAATTTAAAAGAGAATTGAGAATAGAGGAAGGTCATTTATTTATATCATTAACTCGCATGAAAAGTATTCATAAATGGCCATTGTTTCTTTAGTAGAGAACTTAAATACAGTCATGACACAAGAAACTAAATGAGATTAAAGGAAAGTGTAAATGCGAGATATGAACTAGGGTATAGCATACAATGTCTACTTAAGGACATATAAGTCTTAGGATCAATTTGTTAATCGAGATGTTATATACACCTAACAGATATATGGCAACGTGCTCTCATCGTATGCTGGTCACACTAGTTATTGAACAAGAATGAGCATTGCAGAGTCTTTTTTAATTAGATTATAACCCATCATGTGTGAGTGGGAGATAATGAATCATTTTACACCCATGAGGGGTATTGTAGTAATTGTTCTTTAAATAACTACCAAAGGTAGTTAAGTTGTTTTGAATGTAAAAACTAAAGAATGAAATAATGAGAAAACTCTGCGGGTATTTCTTCTTCTGCATTGTTTTTTCATATGAAGAACAAGAAGAGTAAAAGATCTACAGAAAAGTTCTTTAACCGGTGGAAATACAACAATAATCCAAGTATAACATTATCTATGTGATTATGTTCTTTCTTATTAATCTAACAACAAATAAGGCAGATATTTGTATTCCGAGGGTGCAGGAATTGAATTTTACCATCTAATTTATTTCATCTATTGATCAATGTTTCAAATGCAACCCTTCCTAACACCTCATCTCAAGATGCATAAGTTACCATTTGCAACTGCCTATTTTACTCTACTTCATAATTGAAGTTTCATTCCATTGAATGATACAATCTGAGATCAAGAATCTAATACAAAATTGAAGCTGAATTGCATTGAATGATTCATTCTTCTTTGCTAGAATAGGACTCTCAACCCCAAAATAGTTGCAAGGAAGATTATAGTCTGCCTTCGAGGGGAAGCTAAAAGAGTTGACAAGGGATATGAGGCTTCACTTGCTCATGCCATGGGTATGATATTGGAAAATGATCAAAAAATTAGAAATGAACTTCATCAATTTTTGAATTCCTAACAGCTCTGTAATTGCTGCTACTTGCAGAGTGAAGAATGTTAGGCCTCCTGGCATATATAAAGCTTTTATCAAGATGCCTGTAGAATTTTCTGTTGAGGTTGAACCTATAAGCTTGACATTCAAGAAAATTGGTGAATAAAAGGCTTTTAAGGTTACCTTCTAATAAAAGGTGTTAGGTATTTTAGGAGATTATGTATCTGGCCAACTAATATGGCCAGGTGGTAGGCACATGGCTAAAAATCCTCTTATTATGAAACATTAATGACAATTTGCAGTTGCTTAAGAAGACAAGGCTTGCTTTTATTTAGTCTAAGCATTTCCTTTTTCAATATTAATAAAGAAACTAGAGCATAACTGTTGGTTAGTATTTGTTCAAAGGTTATGGCAAGTCCGTTTACTAAGTTCAAGAAATTATGCTTTGTCTTCCACTTTGCTTTCTAGCTGATCTGGATTCAGATATTTAATATATCCTCAACAAGCATCTTATCCTTAAACTAGAAAAGTAACAAAAGTTTGGTACCTCTAAATAAAATCATTCATGACAATTAATGAAGTTTGATGGCTCAAGGTTGAGTATTAGTGGATATTGTAGTGGAAAAAATAGTAATCGTCATTCTTTTTTATTTCCAAATTGATATATATACATAGTAATTTGGCAAATAATTTCAAATCATCTTGTTGATGGTCTGAATATCCTCCTGAAGACATAAAAGTTAGAATATCAAGCACATGGCTTGTGACTGCAAGTTGCATTTCTTTTTTCAACTTACCAACTTGCGTGCTTTTGAATACAAAAATTAATTAAATTATAGCGTAAAGTATGTAGGTTGTTTTTTTTTTAATTTGAAAAAATTACTTTCCGAAAAACCATACAGCCTTACCAAAGTACAATCAAAAGATCACACCAACAAGGTGGACTCATTAGGTTTGACATATTCAGAATGGCTAGGAATAGATACCAAAATAAAAACCGTCAAATAGGGGACATGGGAAGTAAACTCATAATTTGAGGCCACATTTGAAAGTTACAATTCTATAGAATTTGGTTTCACTGAAATTACATAACAAGAGCTCATTTATGCTAGCCACGGTGTTGAATTTGAAAGCGTTGTGCTTGAATATCTAGAGGTTCCTCTCTTTCCAAGTTTCATATACTGTAGTGTAGAATGCAAGTTTTAATAGAAATTGGTCCTGATCAGGTAGTGAGGTAGTAAAGATATTAAGTACCATATTGTTCGATTCTATTTAAGCACAAGAAAAGTTACAAGCTGCTTTAACGCTCAGCCAAGTGTCTTGTACATAAAAACACTTGAAAAAAAGATAGTTCCTTGTCTCTAGCTCTAGATTACAAAGACAACATTGGGGATTAATAATTGAGCTCATTTTAACCCTCTCTGGAGTGCTTAATCTGTTTAGCACTACAATCTATGGGATAAATGCAATTCTAGAGATATGGTTCTTAAATTAGATTAACCTACGCTTGCCACTTTAGGAGCTTATTGTTAGAATAATTCAAATGATGATCTACTAATGAGTTTCCCTGAAGCATGTCTAGTTTATATAACTTTATTGTCCACAACTTACCTTGGATTGTAGCTGGGAACTACTTCTTTCAAACTTTTAAAACCTTTGAAACTGATGAACTGTATATTGCCTTTAATTAGTTGTTCTACTTTAGCATTAGATTTCAACAGATTTCATAAAAGCAAAATGTTGGGAATAAAATGTAAAGGGACTTTATCACCCCAGTTATCATACCATAAATCAGCAAGCTTTCCATTTCCAATTTGTAATTTGAATTCTTTGTAGATGTAGCCCTTTAGCTTAAGGAATTGAAGGAATGTCCATGATATTGACTGGTTCTGCTTAAATCCCCAAAAGTTGATTCCTTTTAAGTGATATATATGTATCCATTTAGACCATAATTTTTCTTTATTAGATAGCAACTTCTATACTCTTTTTGGTATAAATACTTTACAAAACTCAAAATAAACCGGATCTCAAGCCCTTCCTAATCAAGTAGCTTGAATAGATCATTCCAAGCTACTTGAGATCCAAAAATCTTATAAGGATTCTCATTCCATAGAAAGTTTCTCATCATCCTTTCAATGTTTTTTATTAGCTTCTTTGGTAAAACTAAATATGACAACTAGTACATGTTTATGTTGGATAAAATGGATTTAATCAGCTAGATTCTTCTAATATAGGAGAGGATTTTATTACTCTATTGGTTTACCTTCTTTTTAATCATCTCAAATATTTTGTTGTAGTCTTCGTAAGATGGTCTAATAGTAGTTATGGGGACCCCAAGATATGTAAAGGGGGTTGAAGGATTTTAAATCTTGTTATATTGTGCAATGCATGTATCGATAGAATGATGAAGCTTTTGTGCATATTCACTTCTATTCCTAAAATCTTATTGAATTACTTTATAGAATTAAGGATTGTAAGCATAGAGCTCAAATCAGCCTTGCAGAACGTTAGTAAATCATTAACAAATGCTAGATTGAACAACTTCAGTTTGTCACATTTCTTTTGGAATTTGAAAGTAGAATTTGCCTTAATGTTAGAGGTTGTGATCCTATTCAAATTTTTCATGTAAATTGAGAATAAATATAGGGACAAATAGTCCTCTTACTGAACCCCCTTTTTTTCTCTTAAACCATAGGGTTTGCTAAAGGACACTATAGTAACATGTTGCCTAATCCAGCTTATGTTGCTTGGGAAGCTAAAAGCATAGAGGGAATGTAATAGGAAGTCCTAGTTATCATAATCAGATACCTATGTCAGATATATTTTAGTGCCAAGATTCTTTATAACCTTTTCTTTGATATCCTTGGAATCACTCCTAAGTTAGGACCAAATTATCCCCAAATGCACTTTATGTTTAACTTGTAAGGGAACCAATGACCTCTATAATCTTTAAACCAAGATACCAGATATGGAGAGTCATGAAGAGCTAAATTTCATCATTTCAATTTAAAGGAGATATCGAGACTGACGATCATGTTTGGCCATTTCTTAATCTAGTAGTGTTGTTCTCACTCTCTTTTGGAATTGATTTTGTTATTCTATGATTAATGTTTTAAGATTTATATATGAAAGATTTAAACACTAAATATGAACTCATTACTAGAATCTAAATTGCAATACGTAATTATTGTACATGTTATTCACTTATAGTAAATTAATTATTTAGCATCATTAGGGATAACATATCATAGTTAAATGATATTAGCTTATCTGGTTTTTGCCTAGATTAACATGTTTTTATATTACATAATGCAGTTGTCATACTAAATATAGTGAGCTTTTTCTAGGTTGTAGTTTGATAACTAACCTAATTAAAGACCTTGTTTTAATTAGCTACAAACTAAGGGAAAATTACTAATAGTTTCAAATAGAGGTACAAGAACAACATAATTAATTGTGCTTATTCATGTGAAGATTGAGATTGGACCGCAAAATGGATTAAAAACCCATTGGTTAATTTTATAACTTTTACACTACTTGATTTGCTTTATTTTCAATAGTTTAGTTTTTCTTTATTTTGTTAATCAAATTCAATCAAACCTGCCCCTGAAATCCTAAACACTGATTTATTTATTATAAAATTTAAACACACATTCTGTATAGATATGATCCTTGTTCTTAACTACTATAAATTTAGATCTACAAAGCTAGGTTTTATTTTTTTAGTGTGTTCGTCACGTATTAGGAATCTACAGCTTTCTCTAAATCTTTAAATAAGGAAACCCATAGGTTTTTCAAAAGGAAAAGGGGTCTAAGTCATGGAGATCTTATCTTGTCCCTTGTTTTTATGTTGGTAATTGAATATCTAACTAAAATTCTAAATGTGGAGGCCCAAAGGATTGATTTAAATTATCACCCAATATATAAATCCCTAAAGTTAAAGAATCTTTTTTTAGATGACTTAATATTAACAGAAATTTAGTTATTGTGTTACTAAAATCCTTTAACAAATTTTCGAATGCCTTATGTTTATATGCTAATATTAATAAATCTCAGCTTTTCTTTGGTAATTGGTATAATGAATGATAAATTAAGGTGGGATCTCTTAAGTCTCAAAAAATTTCCATTAGGAAACTTTTTATGAAATATCTTGATGTTCCTCTCTCCTTCACTAAATGGTCAGTATAAAATCATTGCAAGAATCATAACTTGGTCTTCAAGAAACTTGTTATATGTTTGGAGATACAACTTGTAAACTTTGTGGGCTACTATATTTGTGTTACCATATAATATTATCAAATAGGGTGACAATCTGTGTAAAGGCTTCTATTGGGACAAGAATGACAATGTTCGAATAAGAGCTCTCATCAAATGGAAGAGTCTATACACGAGTAAAGGTCAAGAAGGGCTTGGCATTTGTGATTGCAGAAAGTGAAATATATTGCAATTGCTAAATTATTATGGTACATAGCCTCAAAGTTAGACTTATTATGGGTCAAGAGGGTGAGTAAAGTATACCAAAAAGCTCAAGTTTGAAGTTATAGTACGAGTCAAATTGTAATATAAAATTTTATATTATAATTTACAATTTTGTAAAATATACGAAAAAGTTCAAGTTTGAAGTTACATTACAAGTAAAATTGTAATATAAAATTTTATATTATAATTTCCAATTTTAATAAAAAATTGTAAATTATAATTTAAAAATTATCTAATAGAATAAGTCATATTAATTAAAATCTTATAATTTTTAGTTGCTTAAATGCTTTTATAATATTGTGTCTTAATTTAGTTTTAATTATATTTTCACACTCACTAAAAATTTATACTAGTTAAATTGTTGAATACCCTGAAGGTTAGAGTTTATTTAAACTTTTCAAAATATTCAAAAGTTAAGTTATACTTTGCGTTAAACTTGTAGGATTCATTCGAGTCTTGTAGCAAAAATATGCATTCATTTAAGTTTGAACTTTGAACTCCTTACCTTCAAAGAAATCACTACGATAAATAGTACATTTAGCGATGAAAATAAACGTATGTAAATAATAAAAAATCGTTGCAAATACTAATTTGCGACAAAAAATTATCATCATCCAAATTGTTTACTATCGTCGCCTAAATCGTCGCAAATACTAATTTTCCTTACTAAAATGTATTCGTAGGTAATTATTTTTAGTGACGATTTCATTTTTGTAGTAAAATAGTTTAGCTACTAATTTTTTGTTGTAGGGAAATGTTTTTAGAGAGTTCGTGTAAACATAGATAAAAACATTTTGTGACAATTTTGATTTTAGTAGCTAATAGTTTTTGTGACAATTTTGCTTTTGTAGCAAAATACTTTTAGCTACTAATTTGTGATTGTAGTAAAAAAATTTTAACAACATTCTTATAAACGTAAATAATAACTTTTTGTAATGATTTTGTTTTGGTAGCTAATATTATTTAGTGACAAATCTTAATTTTGAATTTAAATATTATTATAATTGTTAAAAACAAATTTATTTTAATTTATTACAATTTTTAAGACAGTTTGAAATACAAAAATTATTCATTTTATAATTAATATTAGTGACATATTATTTAAATAATAATAAATTGAAATAAAATAAACACAAACTAAGACTCCTCATCATCGTCACTACTATTGACATATATTGAGCCTAGTAATTATTTCACCATCTTTTTAAGCTTGTTCACTTCTTTTATATTACGATTTAACTTGTCTTCCATACATTGTAACTTAGTCTTTAGTGCCTGGTTCTCCTTTTGAAACGTCGTAACATATGCTGGTCATGACAAAGAGGCACCAACAGGCTTAGGGTCATACCTAAGAGCTTTGATATAGCCCGATCGTGTACCAAGGACATTGTTGCAAATGTCATCGACATTGGGCTAATTTCCCTCAGACAATGACGTCTGCAACAACTCCTGCATCTTGTCCTACAATTTAAAGTAGAAAATTGAGTTAACTATTACATAGAAAAATAAATTGTAATATTAATTTATTTGTACTTACATAATTACTTAATACCTCTTCAGACGTCCAGCCTTGACCTTCCTTGTAGTGTGTGTGCTTGTACAGTGTGATCCTATCACACTCTTGCCCTTAGAGTTGTGTTTGGTTCTATAATATAAAGTTAAAAAATTGTAACCAATTAAAATCTATTGAATTAAAAAATAAAATAATAAATTAAAAATGTTAAACTTAGAAATTCTTGTCGAATGATGATAAATGATCTAGAGTCGGTGTTATGAGGAGTCTTCATTTTTGCTCTATTAGCCTGGGCTTTTTCACACTTTCCCTAAATTAAGAGTAGTTATAAGATGTATAAACAAAATTAATGGAAGGAAATATGAAGAGAAAAAAACAAACCTGAACATTCGCTAAAACCTAATAATCACACATTTCACTCCAATTTTTTGGAGTCACCTGTTTTGGAACATGTCTCCTTACCTATTCATCAGAAGGGAAAGACTTGTAATATTTATGAAGTCGATGTCGACGATCCTTCACCCTTTGTTTGAACAGTGAACTAACACTACTTGAAACCTCAGGCGTGTCGATATTAATGATATTGAGCTTCATCTGTGAAAAACACATATAAGTTAAGTTATTATTTTTGTTAAGTAAAATCCTAATACATATAATGAAATGAATTGAAATATTACCGAAACTTTGTTCAAAGCATTTTAGAGCTAGTTGTCTTCCTTCAACTGCCTGACATGCTGAAGGTAAGACAACTAATTCCTCATAATGAAGCTGTCGGACCCCGTTATCGGAGTCTAACTCTTACTTGCTTGCTTGCTCTAATACCATAAATCTGTCGGGCCCCGATATCGGAGTCTAACGCTTTCATGCATACTTGCTCTGTTACTTTCATGCATGCAGACTATCTTCATACGTAAGTTATCACCCAATGATAACACCTTGATT
>JAOQMS010000005.1:21770137-21790853 GCA_027563885.1 Erythroxylum longipes
TGATAAAGAGATAATTTTGTGAAATAAGTACTTAATGATTTTTCAAGCAAGATTACTATGGTTTTTAAATTGAAAAATGGTTTCTGCTTGTTCTTAATTATAAACCTGTTACTCGTGAGCTTAAAGCTCACACCTCCCAATTCTGTCCCATTCAGGTGAAGAACAAGAAAGTGTATAAGTCAAGAGTCAAGGCAAATATCTACAGTCTGCGTATTTTGTTTTGTTTTGAAGTTAGCTCTGCAGAACAATGCTTTAGATGCATTTGAGCAAATTCCATTCTTTGAAACCTTATATTTAGACTATGTTGTAAAGGGGCTCGAAATGCCCATTAAGGCGTTGTAAAACTAATATTTGTTTTAGGATGAATGAAATATATGTATGTTCTGCTCATTATTACGACCACTATTAAGTTTTACGTTGCATGTGTTGACCAAATGAAGTAGAGGTTTTGAGAAGCAGTTAGTGTTTATGATTGTGTGTTTTGTTATTGGAATTGAATGAATGAGGGTGGTTGAGAGGATTTACGTCTGGTTAAAGTAAGGTAGATTGTAATAAGAAAACACAGACTTAAGGAATCGTCTGTACTGACGTCACGCAAAGACGCAAAAGAAAAACACAGACGGAAGGAATCGTCTGTGATGACGTCACCCATAGACGTAAATGAAATGCAGATGACACGTCAGCACACAGACGACACATCAATACATAGACGACACGTCAGCACACAGACGCAAGGAATCATCTGTGATGACACGCCTTAAGATAGAGGATAGAAAGTCAAAACACAGAAGATAGAACATAGACGATGAGTGGTCAACACAGACAAAGAAAGTCAACTACAGACAATAGAACACAGACCATAAGCAAATTCAGATGATGGGCCAAACACAAATGATACGAAGAAGAAGTTAAGGCCAATATATTGGACAGTTGTTTAGCTGAAGTTAGTTACAGAAGTTAATTAAATAAAGGTATTTCAACAAGAAGTGGGTATCAAGGATCAAGAAACAGTTAAGGACTTAGACTAAGTATAAGACATGGGGCAAGACGGTAAGAAGAGATCAAAATGAAAATCCACCTGGAATAAGGATTGCCTGGATAGTTGGGCTCTGAAATCGGGGTCTAACACTTGTGGTAGCAGAGCATGAAGATAAATCAAAAACAATGATTAAGGTGTTTTTCATTGGATTATGCCTCGTTATATAACTCCGGATAGTTAGCTAATAAGGGTTCTTTGGAATAACCCTACAGCGTAATAGGCTCACGTTTTATGATACTCTGGATAGTTGGGCTCCGAAAACAGGGTCCAACACTACATCTACTCTTTTGGTAGAATACTTTACAAAAATCAAAATAAACCGAATCTCAAGCCCTTCCAAATCAAGTAGCTTGCATAGATCATTCCAAGCTACTTTAGAACCAAAAATCTTAGCAGGATTCCCATTCCATGGAAAGTTTCTCAACATCCTTTTAATGTTTTTTATTAGCTTATTTGGTAAAACTAAGTATGATAGCTAGTACGTCTTTATGTTGGATAAAATAGATTTAATCAGTTAGATTCTTCTAATATAGGAGAGGATTTTATTACTCCATTTGTTTACCTTCTTTTTAATCATCTCAAATATTTTGTTGTAGTCTTCATAAGATGGTCTAGTAATAGTTATAGGGACCCTAAGATATGTAAAGGGGGTTGAAGGATTTTATATCTTTTTATATTGTGCAATGCATGTATCGATAGAATGATGAAGCTTTTGTGCATATTCACTTCTATTCCTGAAAGCTTATTGAATTGGTTTATAGAATTAAGGATTGTAAGCACAGAGCTCAAATTAGCCTTGCAGAACATTAGTAAATCATTAACAAATGCTAGATTGAACAACTTCAATTTGTCACATTTCTTTTGGTATTTGAAAGTAAAACTCGCCTTAACGTTAGAGGTCGTGATCCTATGCAAAATTTTCATGTAAACTGAGAATAAATACAGGGACAAGGAGTCCCCTTGCTGAACCCCCCTTTTTTTTCTCGTAAACCATAGGGTTTGCTAAAGGACACTATAGTAACACGTTGCCTAATCCAACTTATGTTTCTCAAGAAGCTAAAAGCATTGAGGGAATGTAGTAGGAAGTCCTAGATATCATAATAAGATACCTAGGTCAAATATATTTTAGCGCCAAGATTCTTTATAACCTTTTCTTTGATATCTTTGGAATCACTCCTAAGTTAGGAACAAATTATCCCTAAATGCACTTTGTGTTTTACTTGTAAGGGAACCAATAACCTGTTTAATCTTTAAACCAAGATACTAGGTATGGAGAGTCATGAGGAGCTAAATTTCATCATTTCAATTTAAAAGAGATATCAAGACCGACGACCATGTTTGGCCATTTTTTAATCTAGTAGTATTATTCTCACTCTCTTTTGAAATTGATTGTGTTATTCTATGAATAATGTTTTGAGATTTATGTATGAAAGATTTAAACACTAAATATGAACTCATTGCTAGAATCTAAATTGCAATACATAATCGTTGTACATGTTATTCACTTATAGTAAACTAATTGTTGAGCATCATTAGGGATAACATATCATAGTTAAATGATATGAGTTTATCTGGTTTTTGCCTAGACTAACATGTTTTGGTATTACATAATGCAGTTATCACACTAAATCTAGTGAGCTTATTCTAAGTTGTAATTTGATAGCTAAACCTAATTAAAGAGATTGTTTTAATTAGAAACAACGTAAGGGAAAATTAGAGTTAACAGAGTTTGTTGTTAATCTTCGGCTAATAGTTTCAAAGACAGGTACAAGAACAACATGATGATTATTTGTGCTTATTTGTGTGAATATTGAGATTGAACCATAAACTGAATTCAAAAGTCATTGAATAATTTTATCGCTTTTACACTACTTGATTTGCTTTGTTTTCAATAGTTTAGTTTTACTTTATTTTGCTAATCAAGTCCTAAACACTAATTTATTCATTATAAAAGTTAAACACAGATTCTGTATAGATATGATCCTTGTTCTTAACTACTACAAATTTAGTTCTATAAAGTTAGGTTTTTTTTAGTGTGTTCGTCGCGTATTAGGAATCTACAGCTTCTCTAAATCACTAAATAGGGAAACCTATGGGCTTTTCAATAGAAAAGGGGTCTAAGTCATGGAGATCTTATCTTTTCCCTTATTTTTGTGTTGGTAATTGAATATCTAACTACAATTCTAAATTTGGAGGTCCAAAGGATTGATTTAAATTATCACCCAATGTATAAATGCCTAAAGGTAAAGAATCTATTTTTTGTAGATGACTTAAGACTAACAGAAATTTAGTTGTTGTGTTACTAAAATCCTTTGACAAAATTTCAAATGCCATATGTTTATGTGCTAATATTAGTAAATCTCAGATGTTCTTTGGTATAATGAATGATAAAGTAAGGTGGGATCTCTTAAGTCTCAAGAGATTTCCATTAGGAAACTTTTTATGAAATATCTTGGTGTTCCTCTCTCGTCCACTAGATGGTCAGCATAAAATCATTGCAAGAATCACAACTTGCTCTAAGGAACTTGTTATATGTTATGGAGACTACAACTTGTAAACTTTGTGGGCTACTATACTTGTGTTACCATATAGTATTATCAAATAGGGTGAAAATCTATGTAAAGGCTTCTATTGGGACAAGAATGACAATGTTCGAATAAGAGCACTCATTAAATGGAAGAATCTATGCATGATGAGTAAACTTCAAGAAGGGCTAGGCATTCGTGAATGCAGAAAGTAAAATATATTGCAATTGCTAAATTATTATGGTACATAGCCTCAAGGTTAGATTTATTATGGGTCAAGAGGGAGAGTAAAGTATACCAAAAAGCTCAAGTTTGAAGTTATAGTATGAGTCAAATTGTAATATAAATTTTTATATTATAATTCACAATTTTGTAAAATATACCAAAAAGATCGAGTTTGAAGTTACATTACGAGTCAAACTGTAATATAAAATTTTATATTATAATTTACAATTTAAAACAAAATTGTAAATTATAATTTAAAAATTATCTGATAGAATAAGTCATATTAATTGAAATCTCGTAATTTTTAGTTGCTTAAATGCTTTTATAATATTGTATCTTAATTTAGTTTTAATTATATTTTCACACTCACTAACAATTTGTACTAGTTAAACTGTTGAATACCCTTAAGGTTGGAGTTTATTTAAACTTTTCAAAATATTCAAAAGTCAAGTTATATTTTGTGTTAAACTTGTAGGATTCATTCGAGTCTTATAGAAAAAATATGCGTTCATTTAAGTTTGAACTTTGAACACCTTACCTTCAAAGGAATCACTACAACAAATTGTACATTTAGCGATGAAAATAAACGTCGCTAAAAAACAATAAATCATTGGAAATACTAATTTACGACGAAAAATTATCGTCGCCTAAATCGTCGTTGAATCCCAGTAGTAAAAAAAACATCTACGACGTTTTGCTAAAATCGTTGCCAAAACATTTTCCGACACAAACAATTCATCGGTAAAAAGTTTAATCGACGAGAATAAAGAATGTCGTACATAGTTTTTGGGACATTTTTATTTCGTAGCTAAAAGTTTTTCCTTACTAAATTGTATTCATAGGTAATTATTTTTAGTAACGATTTCATTTTGGTAGCTACATAGTTTTAGCTATTAATTTTTTGTTATAGGGAAATGTTTTTAGAGACGTTCGTGCAAACGTAGGTAAAAACATTTTGTGACGATTTTGATTTTAGTAGCTAATAGTTTTTTGTAACGGTTTTATTTTTGTAGCAAAATACTTTTAGCTACTAATTTGTGGTTGTAGCAGGATATTTTTAACAACGTTCTTATAAACATAGTTAATAACATTTTGTGACGATTTTGTTTTAGTAGCTAATATTATTTAATGACAAATTTTAATTTTGAATTTAAATATTATTATAATTGTTTAAAACAAATTTATTTTAATTTATTACAATTTTAAAGACAATTTGAAATATAAAATTATTCATTTTATAATTAATGTTAGTGACATATTTTTAAATAATAATAAATTGAAATAAAATAAACATTAAGAATGAAATGCATTTTATAAGAAAAATAATTATAGGTCATATACAAACTAAGACTCCTCATCGTCATCATTACTATTGACATATACTGAACCTAGTAATTATTTAACTATCTTTTTAAGCTTGTTCACTTCTTTTACATTACGATTTAACTTGTCTTCTGTACATTGTAACTTAGTCTTCAGTGCCTGGTTCTCTTCTTGAAGCGCCATGGCATATGCTGGTCGTGACAAAGAGGCACCAACAAGCTTAGGGCTATACCTAAGATCTTTGATATAGCCGAATCATGTATTAAGGACATTATTGCAAATGTCATCGACATTGGGCCGATTCCCCTTAGCCAATAACGTCTGCAACAAATCCTTCATCTTGTCCTACAATTTAAAGTAGAAAATCGAGTTAACCAAAAAATTATTACTTACTATTACATAGAAAAATAAATTGTAGTATTAATTTATTTGTACTTAAATAATTACTTTGTGCCTCTTTAGACGTCCAACCTTAACCTTCCTTCTAGTATGTGTGCTTGTACAGTGTGATCCTATCACACTCTTGCCCTTAGAGTTGTGTTTGGCTCTATAATATGAATTTAAAAAATTATAACCAATTAGAATTTATTGTATTAAAAAATAGAATAATAAATTGAAAACATTACACTTACATTCTTGTCGGAAGACGATAAATGATCTGGAGCTGGTGTTATGAGGAGTCTTCATTTTTGCTCTGTTAGCCTTGGCTTTCTCACACTTTTCCTAAATTAGGAGAAGTAGCCATGAGATGTATAAACAAAATTAATGGAAGAAAATATGAAGAGAAAAAACAAACATGAACCTTTACTAAAGCCCAATAATCACACATTTCACTCCAATTTTCTAGAGTCACCCGTTTTAGAACATGTCTCCTTACCTCTTCATCGGAAGGGAAAGACTAGTAATATTTATGAAGTCGATATTAATGATCCTTCACCCTTTGTTTCAACAGTGAACTAACACTGCTTGAAACCTCAGACGTGTCGATATCAATGATATTGAGCTTCATTTGTGAAAAACACGTATAAGTTAAGTTATTATTTTTGTTAAGTAAAATCACAATACATATAATGAAACGAATTGAAATATTACCAAAATTTTGTCCAAAGCATTTTGGAGCAAGTTGTCTTCCTTCAACTACCTAGCATGCTGAAGTAGGCAGTTGAAGGCAAGGTAACTCATTCCTCACAACGACACCCAACTCACTGGCCAATTTTGCAGCTTGGATCTTATCTACTAGGCACTGTTACGTGGGGTCAATCATCACTGACAACTTGGTATTCATTACAACATTCATCCGTTACAACTCAGCACCTTTTGTCTTACCTCTACCTCGTTTTCTGATGCCAGTATTAGAACCTGAAAAAAAACATAACGAGAAAAACATACTAAACATGTAATGAGCAATTTCAGCATAAATATAAATATGTTTGGTTATCAATAACAGACCTGAAGATCCCTTATGACTACCAGACGATGTTGGTAAAGGTTGTTGCTGACTTTTTATGGTTGTTCTGTGGGAGAAACTTCATCTACCGTTACCACCATCTTTCCCTTATTTCTACTAGTGCCATTATAATGAACCTGTGTAAAACGAATTATGAACATAATGTATAATTGTAATTGAAAAATAAAATTTACATTTTGTGAAACATTAAAAATATGCTTGTAGTCATGGTAAATTAACATAACTAAAACATCAACAACATAAGGAAATTACAACTTGGAGACATTTTAAACAACAGAAACAATTTATTTACATACAATCATCATGATCATGATCTTAAAAATGTCATCACTAAGTGACACGTGAAAAATATGCTTGTAGTCATGGTAAATTAACATAAGTAAAACATTAACATCATAAGGCAATCATCTTCTTAACATTTTAAACAACACAAACAATTTATTTACATTTAATTATCATGATCAAGATTTTGAAAATCATCAACATCCGCAAAAACATAAGTGAAACATTAAAAATATGCTTGTAATCATCGTAAATTAACATAACTAAAACATCAACAACATAAGGAAATTATTTTATTAACATTTGAAACAATACAAACAATTTATTTACATTCAATCATCATGATTAAGATGAAGAAAATTATGATCATGAAGTACATTATAGTTTGATTCTTCATTACTAATATATTCGAGCAAAGTATTGTCATTGTCATTGAAGTCATCCTGAGTATAGTCTTCATCTGTTTGTAAGATAAGATGGGCTCGGACTTCATCCAATCGAACTATGTTGGGCTCGCCATCTCTCCTATAAAATGATGATATATATGCATCTTCTACTGGAATGCCTTCGTTATTGATCTCCAATCCAACATCTTGATAGACTTCATCAGCATCCTCATCCAATTCACCACTATCCTTTTCACAAAAATCAAAGACATTCATTTGTTGAAACTTTTGAACAACCTTCCAATTGCTACCCAATACAGTATCGTTAATGTAGAAAACTTGTTTAGTTTGACTTACATGGACAAAAGGATCATTATCATACCATATCTTACTAACATTTATGCTAATAATATACCCGTTCACTCTCATGTTAGTTAGATCAAACCATTTGCATTTAAGTAGACCAACCTTCTTATCCTTGATGTAGTACAAATTCATAATTTCATATATGACACCGTAGAAGTCAGTGATTTCATCGTCATGACATCCTTCAACAACAACCCCACTATTTTGACTTCTAACTTGACTATCTCGATCTTGTATCTGATATCTCACTCCATTAACAATGCAAACTATTTATTTCTTCCAACAAATATGAGGCCCACATGCCAAACTATATAATGATGTTGTAGCTTCTTGCACGTTATGGTTGTGTAATCGTATCATCTGTACGACAAATTAAAAATAAATATGAAGATGAGACATATTCTCATAATATGTAATTAATATGAAACTTACTCAATTTCTAAACCATGATACAACTTCTGCCTATGTCTTTCTTCAACATTAATGATCCCTTTGCTGTGAATTATGTCTTTGTGCTCTTTATTGAAAAAAAATAGTAAGATCTCAGAGTTAATGAAGAAAATTATAGTATGATTGTTTGAATGAAAAGGAATATACATACTCCATGTATATATTGACCTTCTCGCAATTGTTTAAAATATACCAATGGGCAATTTTGAATTCATATTTAGTTAACTCGACATATTTAACAGCACTAAGTGGCCTAAATTTTTGGGAGAATATAGATAACCCACCATCGTTATTAAAATCAAAGTTATGTTCTGGTCAATTAAATCTTGTCCCGACATCAGTTAAGTACATTGAATAAAAAGTCAAGCATTTATTTGCTATATAAGACTCCTTTGGTCGAGCTCTATTACATACATAATGCTTAAGAGAGCATAAAAACATGAACATAAACAGTTATAAACTTAGGAATTGTTACAAAAAATAACATAGGAAAAACTTGTTGAATTTAATATGAATTACCTTTCAATCAGAAACATCCATCGAAATTGAACCAGTCTATAAAGTTTTGCTTCATATGGTAAGTGAATTGCCAAACGAATCATAACATCAAAAAACGGTAGGGGAAATAATAGTTCAAGCTTACATAGAATCAATGCTATGTCTTTCTCCAATTTATCAAGCTCTTCGACTTTAAGTGTCTTGAAACATAATTGCCTAAAATCTACTACTTGACCTAAAGTAACTGAATCATCCTTCAGCAAATACATACGTATTCCAATAGGAAGTAGTCGTTACAAAAGTACATGACAATCATGACGTTTTAACCCTGACACTTTTCCCTCTTTAATATTCACACAATGGCCTATATTAGATGCATACCCATTAGGAAATTTGACTGATTGGAGGAACTGACAGAATGATTGTTTCTCACTTTTTGATGTGTTGTAACAAGCAGGGGGAATAAAGTATGAACCATCATCTCTTCTTTTCAAATGCAAACCTTTTCCAATATTCATGTCTTCTAAGTCTAGTCTAGCCTTAATAGTATCTTTGGATTTCCCATCAATTCCCATGACAGTCCCTAAGATGGACTCACAAATGTTCTTCTTAATATGTATGATATCAAGATTGTGCCTCAATAGTAATTCCTTCCAATATGACAGGTTGAAAAATATGCTTTTTTTTGTCCAATTCAGTTCAATAACATTTCTCTTACACTTTCTATTACTTGGGTGTTTGCCAGGTGTAATGTCACCCAAATGTGACAGCTGATAAACAATATCATCACCTGACAATTGCATCGGAGCTTCACCCAACTCAACTGTGCCATTAAACTATTTACTTCTTCGCCATCTATGCCCATGTTCCAAATAACGATGATGACCCATATAACATATTTTACTTCTTATCCTTTTTGACTATGTTTGATAATTATAAATAGGACAAGCCATATACCCTTTAGTGCTCTACCCCGATAAATTCCCATAAGCTGGGAAATCATTTGTAGTCCACAATACAACAGCATACATTGTTAATGTGTTGCCTTCAACAACATCAAAAGTTTGGAATCCATATTCTCATAGGTCGTTTAAGTCATCAATTAATGGTTGCAAGTAATCATCGATGTCCCTACCAGGAGTAGTAGGTCCTAGAATAAGCAAAGATAACAATATAAAAGGCTCCTTCATACACTTCCATGGAGGTAAATTATATGGGACTAGAATCACTGGCCACAAGCTATATGAATTACTCATATTACCGAAGGGATTAAATCCATCTGAGGCTAAGCAAAGTCAAACATTATGACAATCTTGTCCAAACCATGAGAACTTTCTATCAAGCTCTTTCTATGCCAATGAGTCTGCTGGATGAAGCATAATGTTATCATCAATGCATTTCTGTTTACGCCACCTCATATCTATGGCTATTTTTGTTGACATAAACATCCTTTGTAATTGTGGTTTAATAGGAAAGTATCGAAGGATTTTCATCAGTATCTTTTTCCCTCTCTCATCATTCACCCGCCACCTTGATGTACCACAAATAGGATACTCTTGAAGTTCGTTACTTTCCTTCCAATAAAGAACACAGTCATACTTACAAGCATGAATTGAAATATATCCCAATCCAAGGTCCCTTAACAGTTTCTTCACATCATAGTAAGATTTCGATAACTTATGTCTGATAGGTAATGCATCGTTTAGTAAGTTAATTAACATGTCAAACGACTTGTTACTCCATTTATTATAAACCTTCAAATGCAACAACTTCACAACAAATGATAGTTAAGAAAAATTAGAGCACCCCAGATATAATTGTTCTTGAGCAACTTTCAATATATAACTTCCTAAAATTATCTTCTGTCATACTACCAATTATGTTAGGCATTCCTGTTTTATTCATAGCCTCCATATAATTCTAACAATCATCGAACATCTCATCAATCCCATCATTACCATCATAATTCACATCACAATCATCAAATTCATTATTATAACTTTCATCATAAGATGTACCGACACTTCTACTACAACTTGCTTCCTTATATTCACTATGATAAAACCATGGAGTATAGAATTTGTCTATGCCTCGGATGAGCAAGTGATTATATACCACATCTTGACTTTGGAAGTACACATTTAAGCAATCAATGCATGGACAATGAATACTACATGCATTAACCATTTGATCTTTTACAGATTGCATGAAACTTTTAACTCCTTCTACGTATTCAATTGACCATTTTCAATGAGACGTCCAACTCTTATCCATTTAGCTACAAAATACAAGAATATAACAGAGTTATAACATGCATTTTCCATTTTATATTATGTTGAAAAAACTTATGTTTAATATTACATGCAGTCAACAATGTTGTATCAATTCATACGCACCAATTAAGTAAACAATATACAACAAAATGAAACAACAACTGATATATAAAATAATAAAGGTTACTACTAATTCGCATACCTGAAGATGTATAGTTTGAATACAGTTAACTTGAGTTGTTTATGTTGTTGGAATAGAATAGGACACTCTGATGCAAATTTACAAAGATAGAAAGAAGAAACGGATTAAAATCAAAACAATTTTCTTGGTTTTGGACTAAATGTGGTAGGCTGGGAAAAATGTACATAGTTGCCACTTTAAAAACTTATCTTTGAGCGTTTAGGTTTGATGGTTAGCCAATAAAATAAGATTTAGGTTCCGCAAGAGATGGGACCTCGAGGAAAGGATATGACATGAAAGAAAGAAGGTTAAAGAATTTCAATGTTGACCCATTTTAGGCAAGGAATTTCAATGTTGACCCACCTTAGGCATTTATATAAAGCAAAATTTGTCTCTTTTATGTTACCTAATTAATGTGGATAGTGGTACTTTTTGTACATAAGAGTACTATTGTTTTGATAAGGTGGTAGTGTTTTTTAATATATTTGATTTTTTTAATCTATATCGTATTTTAAGCTTATCAATGAAGCTTTCTATGGTTCTTATTATCTTAACTGTGAATATTAAAGTTGCTAAACTCAATCTTAAATTTCTAAACTTTATCTTTATTGATTCATATTGTCAACTTAAACGTGTAGCATCCTTGTCAAAATAATGGCAAAGCGAAGGATTAGTGGAAATGAAAATGAAAATAGAACATATATGACAAAAATGTTTTTATTTATATAGGATTTTAAGGTTATCAATGAAGCTTTCTAAGGTTTTGTTCATAGGTAATAACTTGCATTTTGTGCATGTTATTTGTATGTGTTTTATGTTATTTTGATATGTTTATATGACGTTTTGCTTGTGTTTCTATGTTAATTCGTGTCTATGTATGTTCTAGGTGATGAAATACCAAAGTGATATGATTTGGAGTGAATTTGGCTAATCTGGAATCGAAAAGAATTTCAACATGACCATGTTGAAGGTGCCACGACGCTAGCAGATTACTACCTGCGAATCTCGGATTAATTACCTTAGGATTTGGGCACGAATGACACAACCTCTTATATTAGACAAAGTCAAGTTATTTTGTAGCCCATTGGAGCTTTATTTTCATGTTTTCTTGGGGCCCATTTTGTTTATTGTAGAGAAAAAAACCTAGACTATGAATAGACTCACTTTTAGGAAATTAAAAAATGATAAGCTTTAGGAGAGAATGATAGCGGCAGTAGCTGTTGTGGGTGGGAAAAAGACAGAACGACTCTCCTCGAACAATATTGTCCTTTACTATTGCTATGCGTGGCTAACTTTTGATCTAGACAAGGTATCTAACGTTTAATTAATGTAAATCGTGAGACTCCTTTGATTTAATTGCTTTTATTTATCTCTTATGTTTATTTGATCTCCGCATTTTAATCGATTTATTATTGCCGTGTTTGTTGATTAATGAAGCCTATTAATTGATTGACTTAGTGATAAATTGCCAAATAGATTAGTGAGTCCATGATTTCTGTCTATCAAAGTGGCGAATTAGTTTCAATTAAGAAATTAGTGAGATTAAATAATTTAGTCTAAATAGATTGTGGCTTCTCCGATTTTGTTGGCTAAGACAAAGGTCCATTAGAGTCTACTACTACCATAGATTATATTCTGCGAAGCTTTACTCGGGAATAGTCTAATTGGTTAGATCACAGTATCAAACGGAAGAGAACCTTGGCTAAGCCTTTCTTTATATTGTTTTCAATCTTTATTTTTAATTACCTTCTCCATGATTTCGTGTTCTAAAATTAATCATTCCTAAATCAAATCTGTATATTTTTATTATTATTTCCACACAACTAAACAATTTCTACACTAGTCTCTGTGACTCGACCCTATTCACCACTTTGCTTGTTTAAGTGTTCTAGAGTAGGAAATTATTTTTATTGGTTTGACACGCCATCAAATTTTGGCGCCGTTGCCAGGGATCAGTGTTTAAGTTTTTGTTTGTTTGTGTTGCTAATCATTTTTTCCAGTTCTTTGCATGTGGCATTGTGTTTCTGCAGGTGATTTATTGTTTGATCCAGAGATAGAGAAGACAGCAAAACAACTAAGGAAAGTTACTAAACTGCGCAAGAGACAAGCTTCCACTTCTTCGCAAGTCTTGCCTGACCAAACTGAGAATTTGCCTGCTTGTAAGACCGAGTTATTGGAAGATTTTAAAGAAGCAGAGATGGCAAATTAGTAACCTATTCTACCTACACAACCAGCCAGAAATCGAGCTTCTGCAACTCTGAGAGACATGCTTGCACCACCAATAAAGGATTAACCTCTATGTATTCAGTATTAGGCTGCAAATGATGGGTTTGAGTTGAAGGCTGGGTTGATTCAGGCTTTGTCAAAGTTTTATGGTTTACCTTCTGATGACCCGAACAGACATCTCAAGGATTTTCATGTGTTCTGTTCTGGATTCAAACTGAGAGGCATAACAGAGGATCAGTTGAAACTGTGTGCTTTCCATTTTTCTCTAGAGGGCGCAGCTAGAGACTGGTTGTATTATCTTCCACTTGGGACAGTGAATACATGGCCTCATATAGCGCGGTTATTTTTAGAAAAATACTTCCCAGCTTTCAGAGCTGCTAGTTTGAGCAGAGAGATTTGTGGCATCAGACAAAGAGATACAGAAAATATGTATAAATATTATGAGAGATTTAAGAGGCTTTGCACAAGTTTTCCTCAGCATGGAATTACAAAGCAGCTCCTCATTCAGTACTTCTATGATGGGATGTTATTAAATGATAAGAAAATTCTTGATGCTACTAGTAGGGGAGCCATAGTGAACAAGACGCCTCAGGAGGTAAGAAACTTAATTGCAGCAATGGATGCAAATCTTCAGCAGTTCAGGTATTGTTCAGAGACACAAACTTGCGGTATCCATAAGGTAAGTAGTTTTAAACTTGAAAGTAGACTTGAAAAGATTGCTAAATTGCTGGAAAGACAAGTTATTAATTCTTCCAATGCTAATAGTGTCAATGCAAATGTTGTAACCAAGGGACCACAAGTCCCTATTTTCCATATTTGTGGATTTCAGGGCCATTTTACTGATGCTTACTCAACTCTACAAGATGATACTATGGAAGCCGACGTTAATGCAATCAATGATAATTATCAGTCTCAGAGAAAATATGATCCCTATTCGAATACTTACAACCCAGGATAGAGGGATCATCCAAATCTGAGATATGGGAATGGGCAGCAAGGTCAGAGTAGTCAGTAGCGTCAGACTTAACAATAGCAGCAATAGCATCCGAGGCCTAACTATGGTGACCGAATTTCTACCTTGGAGGATCTTATGTCACAGTTGAATACGGCTCAATTGACGACCAATATACAACTGCAGAGTTTGGGTCAGTTTCAGACTGATTCAGCACAATTTTAGGCTCAGACTAATAAAAATTTTCAAGATCTAAGAGATCATATTAGTCAACTAGTTGCTGTACAGAATCAAGGGAAATTGTCGTCCTAGCCTACTGTCAATCCTAGGCAGAATATCAGTGCCATTACCTTGCGTAGTGGAAAAGAAATTAAAAGTGCTGGAGGATCACAGAAACTTCAACATGACCATATTGAAACTATCGAGCCAAAAAAAGAAGTTGAAATCGAGAAAATCATGATAGCTAATCCAGAAAGGCCATCATTTCCACACAGGTTAGCCAAAAAGAAGAAATTGCTAAATGATGAGGAGGCTTTAAAGATTTTTGAGAAAGTGAAAATCAACATCCCCCTTCTCACTACAAACACCAAGGTACTGCAAATTTCTGCAGGATTTGGTTACTAGCATGACCAAGATGAGAGGCAATCAGCGTGTAGTGATGAGTGATAATGTCTCGGCAGTGTTGCAGGGCAAGTTACCAATAAAGGAAAAAGACCCAGGTATGTTTACCATTCCTTGTAAAAATGACAATGTTGGTATAGAACAAGCTATGCTAGATTTAGGGGCTTTTATAAATCTTATGCCATTGTCTATTTATACTATATTGAATGCTGGTCCATTGAAGCAAGAGGGTGTGATTTTAACATTAACTTATTGCACCATTAGGTACCCTAAGGGATTATTGGAGGATGTTTTAGTGCAGGTAGATGATCTAGTATTTCCTGTAGATTTTTATATGATGAGAATGAAGGCTGAGGGGTTACCTGCATATAGAATCATGTTGTTAGGACGCCCATTTTTTAGCACTTCTGGGACAAAAATTGATGTTCATGGGGGGACTTTAACTATGGAGTTTGATGGTGCCAAAGTTACATTCAATATTAATAATACCATTAAGCATCCTGTTGATTATTGTACAACTTTTGCTATTGATTGCATTAGCCCCCTAACCGAGAAAGTTCTCGAATTATGTGTTGATGATTTTTTATAGGCTGCGATAACTGATAACATTACTCTTGCGAAGCTATCAAAAATCGAGACTGAATGGGTAGTTCCGAGAGGTGTGGTCCATGCTGTACATGATTTGCAAGCATTACAGGTTGCGTCTAGTATGTTACAGCAGCCACTGAAGATTGACGGCAATAAATTACTCCCCTCCATTCTTCAGCCGCCAATATTGGAGCTCAAAGCATTACCTGCGCACCTCAAGTATGTCTTCTTGGGGGAGGCTGAAACATTACCTGTGATTCTCTCCAATCAGTTAAGCAGTTTAGAGGAAGAGAAGCTTATCTGTGTCCTCAGGTAGAATAAAGAAGCTATTGGATGGTTGATTGCCGACATCAAGGGAATCAACCCTACCATCTGCATGTATCGAATCCTATTAGAGGATGATTGCAAACCCAACAGGCAACCTTAGCGTTGATTGAATCCACCAATGATGGAGGTTGTAAAAAAAGAGATAGTGAAATTATTGGCTGCATATATGATCTATGCTATTTCAAATAATAAGTGGGTAAGTCCAACACAAGTAATTCCTAAAAAAACTAGCATTACTATTGTTGAAAATGAAAAAGGTGAATTAATACCCAGTAAAGTTCAAAACGGGTGGCATGTATGTATTGATTATAGAAAATTAAATGCTGCTACCCGTAAAAATCATTTTCCTTTACCGTTTATTGATCAGATGCTTGAGAGACTTACAGGTCGTTCTCATTATTGTTGTTTAGACGGTTATTCAGACTTTCACCAGATTCATGTAGTGCTTGAAGATCAGGAAAAGACGACATTAACTTGTCCGTTTGGCACTTTCGCTTACAAACGCATGCCATTTCGTCTTTGCAATGCTCCAGCGACATTTCAGGGATGTATGGTAAGTATTTTTTCTGACTACGTAGAGGAAATTATTGAAGTTTTCATGGATGAGTTTAAAGATTCCTTTACATCTTATTTAGAAAATTTGAGGAAAGTGTTAAAAAGATGCATTGAAAAAAAATCTTGTGCTTAATTATGAAAAGTGTCATTTCATGGTTAATCAAGGCATCATATTAGGACATATCGTTTCGGCTAAGGGCATTGAAGTAGATATATCAAAAATTGATGTGATTAGCTCGCTACCTTACCCCCCCAATTGTGTGGGAAGTATGTTCTTTTCTTAGTCATGTAGGTTTTTTCAGGCGATTTATCAGAGATTTTTCGAAGATAGCCCATCCAATGAGCACCCTTGTGCAGAAAGATGTGCCGTTTGAATTCAATGAAGACTACAAAAAGGCGTTTGATATTTTGAAGGAAAAGATGGTTACTACGCCTATCATTAAACCACCATATTGGAACCTCCCTTTTGAGCTCATGTACGATGCCAGTAACTACGCTGTAGGAGCAGTTCTTGGGTAGAGGGTAAGTCGTGACACTCATATGATCTACTATGCATCAAAGACATTGGATAGTGCTCAGCAAAACTATTCAACCACTGAGAAGGAGATGTTTGCTGTGGTCTTCACACTAGATAAATTTAGATCATACTTGCTTGGTACGAAGGTGATAGGGTATTCAGATCATGTTGCTCTTTGGTACTTGATGAGCAAAAAGGATCCCAAGCCAAGACTTATCTGATGGGTTCTTCTATTGCAAGAATTTGACATTGAGGTCAGAGATAAAAAGGTAGCAGAAAACCTGGTCGCAGATCACCTGAGTAGGCTGAACAACACCTCTGGAGATGATTTGGTAGTTACTGAGGAGTTTCCAGATGAACAACTATTTGCTATGATTTCAACATAACCATGTTGAAACCCATGGTACGCCGATCTAGTCAACTTCATCACCCAGAATGGATACCTAGATAGTAGCACATCTGCCCAGCGCCATAGATTGAATAATGATGCCAAGTATTACATTTAGGATGATCCATATTTATGGAAAATGTGTTCTAACCAAATTGTGCGAAGGTGCGTCCCTGAATCTGAGATTTCTTCCATATTGCAAATTTGTCATATCTCTGCTTGTAGTGGCCATTTCGGCCTTAATAGGATAGCTAGGAAAGTGCTTGAATCTGGTTTCTATTGGCTTGACATTTTTAGAGATTCTTACACATTTTGTAAAGCATGTGACAGGTACCAAATGACTGGCAACATAGGTCGAAGAAATGAAATGCCTCAGACCCCTAGTTATTGTTTGTGAAATATTTGATGTGTAGGGGATTGATTTCATGGGCCCTTTTCCATCGTCATTTGGTTTTCAGTACATTTTGTTAGCTGTCGATTATTTCGAAATGGATAGAGGCAAAAGCCACTCGAACTAATGACTCTAAGATTGTTGTCGATTTTGTGAAGACTAATATCTTTGTCAGGTTCGACACTCCGAAAGCAATCATTAGTGATCGCTGGACTCATTTCTGTAATAGAGTGTTTGCTGCTTTGCTGAAGAAATATGGAGTTATGCACAGGACCTCCACAGCCTACCACCCTCAAACCAATGGGTTGGCTGAATTGTACAATCGAGAGGTAAAGAATATTTTGGAGAAAACTGTGAATTTCAATAGGAAAGACTCGAGCTGGTGCTGGATGATGCTCTTTAGGCTTACCACACTGCCTACAAAACGCCATTAAATATGTCTCCTTGCAGACTTGTTTATGGCAAGGCCTGTCATCTACTAGTAGAAGTTGAACACTAAGCATTCTGGGCTATGAAGCAGTGCAACATGAATTTTGATGCTGCTGGGCAACAAAGGAAGTTACAAAATTAGGAATTGGAAGAACTACGGAACCATACTTTGGAAAACGTTGTTACATACAAGGCCAAAACTAAAATATTTCATGACAAGCAGCTTACCGAGAAGAAGTTTAAAGTTGGACAAATGGTACTTTTATTTAATTCGATTTTTAAACTTTTTGCAAGGAAATTACAATCTAAGTGGATTGGACCTTTTGTAGTAACCAAGATCTATCCTTATGGTGCTGTGGATATTCAAAGCATAGACACAAAAATTTTTTCAAGGTGAATGCCCATCGTTTGAAGCCATTTTACGAAGCATTTCAGCCCTATTCTGTCTAAGTTAATTCTTTGAATGAACCTTCCTATAGCTAAATGGGGCCTATGTCGAGCTAATGACGTTAAACAAACGCACATCTTGAGAGGCAACCCAAGGTTTGCTTTAATTTTGTTCTTCGCTATTTAATTTTTAGTTGTTTATAATTCTGTTAGGTTTCTTGTTTTTAGACATTTTCTTTTTGAAATTAGTTCCAACATTTTGCTGTTATTGGATATCACATGGTCGCAAGGTTTTTATTATTTTGCAGGACAGTATGAAAAAAAAAGAGAGAGAGAGCTGGTTGATTAAATGGTTTGCATAACTACATAGAAAATTTTAAAGATGCGTTAACTAATAGCAGTCCAAAGTAAGGTGGCATAGTGGCATGGTTGTAATTTTTGGCCATTGTTTTAAACTAAGTGTAGGGAGGGAAACCATGAGGGCATTTTAGTCTATCAAGATCAACACCCACACTTTTAAAACAATCTTTCACCCTTTTAAACCTAAAATTCATTAACTCCTCTTCTACCACCACGCGCTGCCCCACTCATCAGTGCCCAAAAATCCATTAAACCTTTAACACCCACCAAACCCATTCGTTGCCACCCCTCACCCATCCACGCCGCGCCACCCCTCACCCATTCACGCCGCACCACCCACAACACCCAACACCATTACTCACCACAACGCCGCACAAACCCATCAGCGTACACCTCCCCTCAAACAACACCCATTCCACGCCAAGATTTCATGGTCGACCTCCACCTACAGCCACCTCACTAATCAACAATGACAAGCAACCTGTAGAAGCCGCACCACCTCGACACTCCACTCGCAAACATCAAGTTCCAACAACACCTCCACCACCTTCCCGTGGCGACACTAAAATTGACGAAGAGGGGAATACCTTTGGAGCAGAAGAGCACCGTAATGCCAATGAAGAGGACGCCCAACCTAGCACGGCAGAGGTTAAGAATGACGCAAAGACTATCACTAAGGAGCGTCGACGCTGTTCTCGGTCCAAACGTGGTCTATGCATTCAGAGGAATAATCTCACAGCCCACAGCAAAGACGAAAATCTTAGCTACGAGGATGCCGCAGATATCCAATTGCTCAACCAACTTAAAGGCAGAATGATTTGCCCAAGTCGGTATATGGAAGAATCTTGCTTAACTTTAATTTACAATCTTAGTTTAGGTCTTTGGTCAATAATTTAGGATTGGGTGTGTTTGTGAATTTGCGACTGTCGATTTTTAAAGAACTGGTTTGGGATTTTTCTACTTCCTTTAAATTTGAAATGCTTATCGATGGTGATATCACTACACCTACTACTATTCAATTCAGGATTTTAGAGCATCATTTTTCTATGTCTGTAAATGAATGGAATGTAGTTTTAGGCTTTGTACCCAATTTTATGCTTTCTCATTATTCCTATATTAATTCTTTTTTGTGATTATCCTGACTGGTATAATGAGAAAGAGACTTATTCAGTGCTGTCCGCTGATCCACAAATGTATAATCCTAGCTCGTCTAAGGCTAATTCTTTGATTGATCCCATGCATAGGATTTTCCACTGCTTTCTAGTGTTCAATTTTTCAGGAAAAGCCAATAATATGCATGTGATTTTTAAAGCAGAGCTCTTTCTTTTATGGTGTGCTCAGAATAACATGAAAGTTAATATAGGTTATTTTTATATAACACATATTTTATACATCTTAGCATATCGCACACACCCACTGATTTTGGGCTCTATGATCACTCTTTTTGCTATCAAATTGTGTGATTTTAATCTTTATAGTCATCATCTATTAACCTCGGGACCGTAGGTCTTAGCCTTGGATATGAGTGCTCTTTGTAAGATGCAGATTACTCGTGTATTAGCCGATGGAGAGTTTGTGATTCCAACACCGGATGTTAAGATAGCTGGGCCCTATCGAGCTCCATCCATGGTACTTGTGGAACAAATGGGACGGTTGGAGCATCGACAAGGCACTTTGGAAAGTTTGCTCAACAAGTTACAATCTCAAGTCACAAAGATTAAGCGCAACATTGCCCATTGGTTCAAGTGTAGTGGTCATAGCAACCCACCATTTCCACCATCACCTTAGCGTGTCACTTAGAGAAGCTTTCTGTAACACCCCATTACCCTAGGGTACGTACTGGGACGCCCGTAGGTCATTCCAACACATATCCTAAGATAAAGGAGCGCTACGTGCAATCACTACAGAACTCCACATGGCATCACATACATTTAAATAATAAAACCAGTAACTGTAAAT
>JAOQMS010000005.1:21820617-21838897 GCA_027563885.1 Erythroxylum longipes
ACCTTTAAAATGCTTAAGATCAACACAAATCTTAAGGCTTTTATACGTATTATGACAATGTATGATAACATATATTACTGAGGATAACTGATGATCATCTTGATGAACTATCATACTATCATAATATATCACAGCGTACAAATGTACGTGGAGCAAGTATAATAATTCCCTAACCAATAGTGTCTAAGGACTTCAAAACACCCATACTGTATACTTGTGTTCCAAACACAAGTGAGTCAGGTCCTTAGTTAAAGAATCGAGTTATAGTTCCTCAGTCTTTAAATGCTCCAAACCTTAATGTCACTTTTTCGTGTCAACCACTTCATAATCAAGAATTTGAACTTAAAATGCTAAGACCCTGTGATATTCAATGTTGTTATTAAACAACACGAAAGCTTGATTTTCACATTGCAATTGAATGGATTTAGCCACTGAACCAACCACAGACAACTCAGAAATCAATTTCCAAGCTAAACCATCTGTGAAGCAGCCTATAGCATGCACTGTGCATGCGTCATTGAGGAAGTTACCTGTGTCTTACTGACACACATCCACGATATTATACCATCTGCAACCTTAAACCGTAACCTTAAGTGAACTTTCGATCATCCGGACACATAGCTTATTTGAGTCTGAATGCCCTCCGAGGTTTTGTCTGTTGACTTTTCTATATGCCAACATATAATCCTTGATTCCCTTTAATAATCTCAACACTCACTTGACTGGAGTTCAATGGTCTCTAGGTTAACCAGATACTGACCAAACAGTCAAACTGTAAATGCAATGTCCTGCCTAGTACATAGCCGAGCATACTTTAGGCTATCAACAGTACTAGAACATAGAACATTCCTCATAACCTCTCTCTTTACTTTATTCTTTGGTCACTGTGCCAAAGATTATCTCTCACTATGAGGGATAGGTGTTACGACAGGTTTACTGTTAATTGTATTAAACCTTTGTAACATATACTTAATGTATGCATCTTTTGAGAGGTATGACGAGTGTTAAGATATGTTCCGGTGAATCCAAATACCTAGGACAAAAGATGCTATATCAAGGGCCTTTATGTTAAAATTCTTGACCAAAAGTTGCTTAACCTTATACAACATGATCAAGTAATTTGACGTGAGCAATATATCATCCTTATGCAATAATAGGAAGATAATTTTGCTCCCCCTGATCTAGTACAAGCACCTTTTAACTTTATGTTTCATGAAGCTGAAAGAGGTTATAACCTCATCAATTATAAGGTTTCACTTTCGGGAGGTTTGATGTAACTCATATGTTGATTTGCATAACGTGCAAACTATGTCAGTTCCTTCTAGATCCGGAAATCCTTTAGGTTGTACCATATAGACCACTTTATAACGGTCTTTATTCAAGAAAGCGGTTTTGACAACCATCTGATGTAACTCTTCACCATCAGGAGCTATAATTGCCATAATCACTCACAATGTATCCTACGAGGGTACGAGAGAAAAGTAACAGTAAAGTTAACATTTCTTCCTGAGTGAACCATCAGGCAATTGAGCTAGTCCATAAATCGATAAACTTTGTACTGAAATCCTTTAGGTCGTTAAACTTTATACTGACAATTTTGCCGTTTTGCTACAAAATCAACTAGCTCCTTAACCTTACAATGCTTCATGGTTTGCATCTCATCAGTCATTGCAACCCACCACAATTCTGTTGTGGATACAGAAACAACTTCTGTTAAAGTAACTGGATAAATTGAGTCAAAACTGCAATTAATAATTGTCTAGAGGAGAGATTGTTAGACATTTTTGCCCCTAAAGGTAATTTTGTCAATTTCCCATTCAGTGGACAGTTATTAATTGTAATTTGATTTTTAAATAAATTATTGGTTAAGTTACGTAATTTGATCTAAATAAAGATAATAAAATGGCCCAATAAATGATCTAAATCAATGGGTCGAAGTCCGGATAGAAAATAGATCTCTTTTAGTGTGGACCTGGTTCATATCGGCCTTGTGATGGTAAGCCCGATATAGAAGCTATATATATAAGTTATGGTCTCCTGCAGTTGCTCATATCAATCACGAGCATAAATAATCTCTGACTTGTTAAGAGAGCTCGTGTTTTGAGAAAACTGTAGAAAGATCTAGCCCGTGTCTCGGTGAAGGATTCCCGTGAAGACGGCAGTGGATTCGGGATCGTTTCGGCTTCAAGAAGCTCGATTGAAGTTTCAAAACAAGAAAATCAGGAATTTTCCCATTTCTCCATTTTTTGTCCTTTTACGTTCGATCCAGGGTACGTGACTAAGGACCCATCATGTATTACACGTGGTATCAGAGTGGTGGCGTGATCGGGGGGTTAAAAACGGAGATTTTTTGGTTTTTTTCCTCCATAAGGTTTTCGGAGAGTTAGCTTCCGTTTCTCAATTTTTTCTTGCTTTTTATTGCATGAAAGTAGTGTACATATGTTTAGCCTTGAGAAACGGGTTGAAAACGAGTCCGAGAAGTTTGAAAAAGGTCCCGAAACTTGCCAAAAATTACGTTTTTTCGACGAGAAACGTGACACCGTCAGGAGCATGTGCGCCACGCCCCCGACGGTGAACAGTGCCGCAGACGGGTGGTGATGCACACGCCAACAAGTGGCTCCACTGATGCGGGGCGCGTGTCTGGCGTGTGTGATGCACACGCCGGAATCGGTTGACGCGTGTGCGCGTGACACGTGCATGCACAACACCCTCCAAACGCGTCCCCAGCACGTCGGCGTCGCGTCTGGCTGTCACGCGCCAGCCGTGCCAATGCGCTGCTGACGCATGGGGTGATGTCAGTACGTTGACGTCATGCTGACGTTAGCGTACGAGCATCAACTACATTGCAAAAAAAAAAAACTGTTTTTAAAATTGAGTCAAAATGCAATTAATAATTATCCAAGGGAGAGATTGTTAGACATTTTGCGCCTAAGGGCAATTTTATCAATTTCTCATTCAGTGGACAGTTATTAATTGTAATTTAGTTTTTAAATAAATTATTGGTTAAGTTACGTAATTTGATCCAGATAAAGATAATAAAGTGACTCATTACTTAACCGTTAATTTATTTAAAAACTAAATTACAATTAATAACTGTTCAGTGAATGGGAAATTGACAAAATTGCCCTTAAGGGCAAAAATGTCTAATAATAAAAGGAATTACAGCTTGAGAGAAGTAAATGAGAAGGGGTAAAGTTACACTAGACTAGACTTCCCATTTTGATTGGCCTGTGTGAAGTGGAATTTTTGTGTGAAAAATGCTGAAAACAAGTTGATGTAAGCCTCTTTTCAAGCTCCTCACTTGAACTAGTAGAGATGGAATCATCAGAGAATGCAAATGAACAGTTAGAAGAGCCTTCTGAAACTAGAATCCTAGGATGAGGAGTACAATGAACTGTTGTTAAATCACTGTTTGAAACGTCAGATTCTTTTTTTAAGGCTTCAAGGTGTCGAATCGCCTTTAGCATTGCTACAATATCCTTCATGGTCGGACGCTCATCCGCTCTTGTGCTAATGCACAGAAATGAAACTGCTAATGTTTGTAGCATTTCATGCATGGTAGGGTTAGCTCTTCCTCTGAGCTTTGGATCAAGAATGTGAGCAGGGTCTTTCTTCGTAGTTCGGTGGTCCCTAACCCACTGAACCAAGTGTGCACCACCAGGCAATGTTGGATCGAAGGGATGCCTTCCCGTTAGGATCTCTAAAAGCACAACTCCAAAACTGTACACGTCGCTTTTCTCGGTGATACGTTGCATGGATGCAAAGGAATCATAGACAGCTCTTTTGTTTCTTTGCCTTTCTCATTTGTTATCAATAAAATTTGAGTTTGAGGCCAACTACCCAACTAATGATATTTTTAAAATAACTTTGGCCTTAGTGATGATACCAAGTATGGTCCATGAAGCTTCTCTTTGTTCTCTTCTTAGTGAAGGAGGTAAGGTAAAGAACTTTTGCTTTTTTTATGATGCCATTTTCCCTAAACATGGCTTTGTCATGTATATGCACCTAAAAGGTTCAATCCTTACCCCCCTTTTTACTGAATCTTTCCATAATTTCTGGGTTCATGTTCCCAAGCCGAAGTCTACACCACATAATGGGAATAAAACTTGCAGTTAAGAGTGTGTTTGCCTTAATCTAATCAAGGTCAAGAGTCAAAACCCCATTCTCTATGGCCTTTATCTAAAGTTCAGTTTTATCAGTACAAATATTCCGTTTGTATTATTTATATCAAAAAGGTTCTATCAATAGCCGAGATGGCTTTTGGTTTAATGAAAATCCGTTTGGTATTGTCTCTCAAAGCTATAGAAATGCCCACGCAAATGGATCTTAATACTATTAAAAGCCCACAACGAATCAAATGAATCCACCACGAAATAAAAGAACACTACGCTCAGGAGAAGTGCAATATGGTCGAGCATGGTGTCATGATCCACCCAAAAAGAGACAGCTTCACAGAGCATGGCTAAGATAGCCTGAAGAGCATACTAAAGTATTGGTAATTGTCCAACCCCTTTTAATTCAAGGGAAATCATTAGTGAGTTGTTGCATTCAAATTGCAATAGATGAAACCAAGATAATGAGTCATACCGTAGGGGACAGACTTATTTCTCTCGTCTTTTTTCTTCCTGCAAGTCATTAAACTTCGGCTATAACTTAGTCCAAACTTAACTTTCGCCTGAAAAGGTTTTAGAATCAGCCGTGCTGACACAAGATAATAATTTGTTTATCTATTTTCAGTCCTACAAAGGGGAGGGATGGTTCCAGCTTTCCTCCCAAGCAAAGAAGAGTCCCGGGTTGGTATGCCGTTTGCACCAGCTCCAGTTTTCATGGACGGAGTCGAATCTCCAAAACCTCCTTTGGTAGCTCCACTAGCAGACCCCAGCATCAGAAGAAGTGGGATGGCAGTGGCACAGTTATCTTTGCATGCAGTGCACTATTGTGATCTCTTCAAATCAGACCCAGTTCTGACTCTCCCGTGGTTGTGTAACAGTAAAATAGTCACTTCTACGTGTAAGAACTTGAGAAACTGTTTTCCACATTTCGAGTTGATTCCAAAAACTTTTGAAAATGAAGAATTAGTGATAGCATGCAAGTCAATCGTGCTATCAACTAGATCATGATTTTTTAACTCCATTGTTCTGCATGGTTTAAGGATCAAAATGCTTTCTTCCTGTCTTTCACAAAGTGCCTTTCAGACACAGAAAAATTAAAGGAACAAAAATGTTTGGTACAAGATCAATGTGAGGGTTGTAATTATACGATGTACCTGGTCATCTACAAGGTGAAAGAAGAGGATCGATATACAAGATCATGATAAATATGGGGGCCGCTATCACCTCCCA
Source organism: Erythroxylum longipes (assembly GCA_027563885.1). Lineage (NCBI taxonomy): Eukaryota > Viridiplantae > Streptophyta > Magnoliopsida > Malpighiales > Erythroxylaceae > Erythroxylum > Erythroxylum longipes. Next base: position 21,825,960 of record JAOQMS010000005.1, read on the forward strand.
AAACATCTCATCACTGATGATACAAGAGAAGAAGTTAGGAATTTCATCCCAGCAGACCCACCGGGGAAGTAGGAGATGGCATAGTATCCAAGTGCAAGAACCTACAAGTTGGAAGAATCTATCAATTTTCATCATTAAACCAGAGACCTCACACCAAGGTTGAAACGTGAAGTTAATTCCATTACACCATTGTCTCACAAGAACATTGACAAAATATAGGTAACTAAGCATTAAGAGGAAAGTTAAAATAGTTGTACGATTAAAGGTTTATCATTTTTAAAGCAATTTCACACAATCAACTGGTAAAGATATTGGATAGTCTAAAGTATATACATAATCTGTGGTACTTGTAGAAAGATTAATACCTGAATCACGGAGAACAGCACGGAAAGAATATAGCTGTGAAGCACCATGGAAACATAGATTGTGCCGATCATACTGGCCAGAAATCCCAAAGTAAAAGGAAGCCTCTGGACAAATATTGAAGATAGAACAGAAAATAGAATAACCATTAGATAAACACAAAACCACATTAAGCTGATTAGCATAAAGACACCGCATGATTTACTCTGAATAGATCTAGTACACAACTTCATAAACATACCTCTTTCGATATCATGTGATCAAGTTGGTTGGAAGGACCTTTGAGGGCAAAGAAGGATCCAACAATAAAGCCACATCCAAGTGTGAAGCATATTGCAAATTTCTGGGGCACCAGTACTATCACCGGAAGGAACATAGTAAATGCAATGAATACAAAGAACACCCCAGTGGCCAGAAATAAGCCAAAACACATCAGCGCTTTTCCTGAAGGAATGTTACTTGTGGCAGACTGCAAATTCCCAGGTATATCTCTCACTCCTTTGGAAACCCTGAACAGGTATCATAATCCAGATGTGGAGATCATTAATTGGTGGGCTGGTTTGTCTCCCTAAATTAAAACTCAAATGGAGACTCCATGCATTGAAATAAAACAAAAAATATATATTTTGTACACCACATGTATTAAAAAGGTGCATGATCTGATAAAAACTCCAAAAAAAATACGGGGATTTACATGATGACCTAAGGAGTGTCTTCTTCATTATTTGGTACGCAAGATCTTACGTATGGCATACTCAAGAATTTGACTGCCATGGAAATACTTATGGCATTTTCCAGAATTTGACTGCTACGGAAATACCATGATTCACTTACCAACCATAATATGATGGTATTCAAGCAAGCTGCTTGACCTCATATTTCAAATGCTCACGCCAATGAGATAGAATAATAATTAAATGGATCTTAGTTAGAACTTCCCTTAGGACATTGTTTACCCTAGTGCCCTCTCAGAACAACAGACATTTTGCATGTGCTTCTTGAAGAGGCAAAATGGATTCTACTCAAGTACTATACATTACCAACAAGGAGGTATAAAAAAGTAGCCAGTTGAATAAGTTCCTCATCTCATTTTACATCCTAATGACATCAAGCGCCACAACAAAATAAAACACTTCAAAAAGATAAAGATGTTTTGAAGAAGGAAATTTTTTGAAGATAAATTAACAAAGTTGCATGAGGAGCAAATTGATGTCGACATTATTTTGACAACCACACAAATATTAACCCATCCAGTAAGAGGGACACCTCGCTCCGATATGCAAAAATATTTAGGCATTTTGTTATGTACCAGCAACAAACTCAAGTCTATAAATGTTACACTCATAGGCATAAGAAGTAGCAAGGAGTGCAGCAACAAATTGCTTGACTTAGTTATTATAACACTTGATCTACTGTGTGTTCTAATTAGAATAAATTGCTTGACATGTGCATGGAGGTAGCTGTGTTGTTTCAGTTTTAGTTATGTAAGCCTATCTAGATGAGATAATCCAGGAGGCAGTTATATCTTGTAATATTGTATTTATTCAATGAAGAGAAGAAGAAAAACGGAAAAGGAAATTTCAAACAAAATCAATTCTTGAGATCGTTGGGTTCTCTCTTAATGAGCCCTTGCTTCTCTAACCATCATAGGTTCAAAAGGAAGAAAAATCAATAAACAGAAACACCAGTCTGATTTAGATTGGAATTCTACTGTAAACTGTCCCATAACTAGATCCCAAACTCAGGGCCATAATGACTTGATATTAGAGCCAAGAGTTAAGGATGAGTCACGCAATTTCCAGCAACAGTTTGAGGCCTTCATGGCTATGTACCAAGAAGATAGAGCAAGAGACTGATCAGAAAGAGAACAAGATCGCATCGCACAAGAAATAAAACAATAGGAATTCTCGGCCCAACTTAATGATTTGGCACATTGAGTAGCAACATCAAGGATGAATGGAAGTGAACCCAATACTGGAAGTGTTAATTGCGACCATTGTGATTGTCAAGTTGGGGAAGGAAATTCAAAGGAACCCAGAAAGTGGTAATTTTATACCCAAATATGCTAAACTTGAGTTTCCTTGATATGGAAAGAATGAAGATCCATTACCTTGCCTCAGTCGTTGCGATTATTTCTTCCATCTCAAAAAATTCCTACAGAAGAAAAGATGGAGATGGTTGCCCCTCATTTGGTGCGTTAAGCACAATTATGGTTCCATAAATTGGATAGAGTCAAATCTGGTTTAGGTTGGGAAGAATTTAAGCATTTGTGCAATATTCGATTTGGTCCTCCACTCAAGGCACGAAAGTTGGTGAATTGTCCAAACTTTTCCAGACCGGAATAGTAGAGGAATATCGACGCAGGTTTGAACAATTGTTTACCCGTTCAAGTATACTAACTTCAACAAAAGAGGTTGAGATTTTCCTGAGTGGATTATAAGAATATATTGCTGTTGAAGTGGAGTTGCATCACTCTAAAGATTTGACAAGTTCCATGAGTTTAGCACAATTATATGAGCGAAAAGGTGGTTGGAACTAATAAAAAATCTCCATTACCAAGTCCAAAAATTCAAATGTAAAGTGGCCTAGCCTACCCAATTCTTCCAAGCCACAGTTCATCAAGCATTTAACTCGAACAGAGATGAACAACAGGCCAACAATCTTTGCTATAATTGTGATGAGCATTACTCTCTTGGTCATAGGCGCAAGCACTTATTCTGGATAGAAGGGTAGATAAGCCACATCGGGAATCAGAGGTAGAAGCAAAAGTTACAGAAGATGAACCTAAGGTTTCCATTCATGCCATCACTAGCATTCAACATTATCAAACTATGCAAGAGAGTAGTTAAATTAAAGTTACATTGATGAATCATTTGTATCAAGCTTGGATATGGAAATTTAGCGAAGGGAAGGACTTGATGTTACCGTTGCCAATGGACAATGTCTTCAAAGTCTAGGTCTATGCACACTTGTTTCCTCAAAGCTAGGTGATCAAATTTTTTATGTTGATTTACTTTCAATAGACGTCTTTTATGGAATTCACCCAACTCGCCCCTTTTTTGGGAGAACATCCAGTCCCAAAGCACGGAATGGGTTACGAGACCTTTGGGTTGTTTTAGGGCTATGTTAGTTGTTAATTGGCTTTAGACTTTGGGCCTTAGCCACTGTGATTTTATTACATTATGGATGCATTTTGTTAAGTGTGGCAAGACAGTTGAATTAAAAGGTGTTGAGCCAAAATTCTATTTTCCATCAAATTACTGCTCTAGCAGACATGGATTGCAATTTGGAAACTTGACATATTTTAGTAGAATTTGATGAGATCTTTCAAGAGCCCACAAGATTACCACCTCCTCGTAATTATGATCATCGTGTTATTTTGGAGCATGACACAAATCTAGTAATGGTCAGACCATACCTTTATCCTCATATGCAAAAGGATGAAATTGAGAAACAATGTTAGGGGATGTTATCCAAGGGAATCATTCTCCTAAGCCAGTCCCCATTTTTTTCTAGCATTATTAATTAAGAAGGTGGATAATAGTTGGCGTTTATGTGTTGATTATCGAGCTTTGAATGCCAAGACAATAACAGATAAGTTTCCAATACTGGTGATTGATGAGCTGTTAGAGGAACTTTGTGGAGCAAAATATTTCACTAAATTGGTTTTGCGCTCCGATTATTTTAAAATTCGCAAGTGTGCTGCAAATATTGCTAAAAATAGCCTTCCATACTCGCCACGGACACTTTAAATTTCTAGTTATGCCCTTTAGGCTAACTAATGCCCCTTCTACTTTTCAAGCCTCAATGAATGATGTGCTTGGACCATACTTGCACAAATTTATCCTGGTATTTTCTGATGACATCCTAATCTACAGTAAAACATGAGTCGAACATATGCACCACTTGCATATTTCTTTTCAATTCTGTAGCAACATTGTTTATTCTTGAAGCGATCCAAAGTTCCATTGTTCAAACTCAAGTTTCTTATTTAGAACATGTTATCTTTGTTGAAGGGGCATCTGTTGACTAGACTGAATTGAAGCTATGTTGCAATGACTAAAATTTTCTTCAGTTAAGGCATTGCAAGGATTCTTGGGCTTAACTGGGTATTATCACAAATTTGTCAAGGATTATAGTACTATAGGAGCTCCTTTAACCTCCATGTTATGCAAAAATTCTTCTCTTTTGACAGATTAAGCGTCAACAACTTTTGATCATCTGAAGGTTACAATGACCACTACACCAGTCCTCTCCTTACATGACTTCACCGATCCATTTGTGGTTGAATGTGATGCTTCCAAAAGTGGAATAGGGGTGGTTCTTCAACAAAATGGGCATCCAATTGCCTTTTATAGTCATACTCTTGCTCCTCACCATCAATGCCTAGCTTCCCATGAAAAAACTCATTGGTCTACAAAAAGTCATCATTGGCGTCCTTATTTATGGGGTTGATCATTTGTAGTGTGTACTGACCTCTATATCTTAAGTATTTTTTTAAATCAACGAGTTGTAACCTCCACCCAAGAACATTGGTTAAGCAAGTTATTGGGTTTTGATTTTAAAGTTGAATATAAAGTTGGACGTGCAAACATAATTGTTGACGTCTTATCTCGCCAAAACGACGAGGTTGGAATGCTAGTTGCTCTTTCAACGCCACAACTTGCCTTGTTTGATGACATTAGATCTATTAAACAGTTTCACATATCTAGCAAGTTGAAGCTATTGGTCCTTGGCAATTTAGAGATTGGTTAGTGTTCTTCAAGAATCATGTTTATCTTTACATGATTCTCCTTTGATTTTCTCTATTATTTTTGCTCTCCACAATCAAGGACATGAAGGATATAAAATAAAAAAATACAAAGGGCAACTACTGACTTTTATTGGAAACAAATGAAGCAACATGTTCAGAACTTTGTCAAATCCTACAACACTTATCAATGACATAAATAAGAACACCTTCCCCCAATAGGCTTTTTGTAACCTCTTCCGATTCCTATTCAAATTTGTCTTAATATCTCGATGGATTTTACCGATGGCTTACCTTCTTCTCAAGGGAAATCAGTTCTATTTGTTATGGTTGATCGGTTGGCCAAGTATGCTCAAATAATTTCCCTATCTCATCCTTACACAACTATTATGGTCGCTTGTGCTTTCTTTGATCATATTGCAAGCTCCATGGTCACCTAGAATCCATTGTCTATGATCGAGATGTTACTTTCACAAGCACATTTTGGACTAAATTACAATAACAACAACCTCGTAGAAATTCTACTGAGATGATATCTGGATAGTGTAGCAACAAGTTGCTTGAGTTAGTTTTTATCATACTTGATCTACTATGCAATTTAATTAGAATAAATTGCCTAACGTGTATGAAGGCAATTGTGTTGTTTCAGTTTCAATTATGTAAGCCTATCTAGATGAGATAATCTAGGAGGCAGTTATATCCTCTAATATGGTATTTATTCAATAAAGAGAAGACGAAATTGAAAATGGATTTTTACGCCAAAATCAATTCTTGAGATCGTAGGGTTCTCTCTTAACGAACCCTTGCTTCGGTAATCTTCATAGGTTCAAAAGGAAGAAAAACTAATGAAACAGTAAATTGTCCCATAACTAGATCCCAAACTCATAACACATTTACATATTACGAAGGCCAAAGATCATCAACTGTTACTACCAGCTCTAAGGTCACAGTAAATGGCCTTTCCCAATTTACTTATCAAAATGTATTGCACCATGCAAAAACTTTCCAAACTTAATATCTAACTTGGAAAGTGGTTCTCACTTTAGTAAGGAGCATTTCCTCTTTACAGTCAGTTGTGTAGTAAATAAGTTCAGACACTTCCATTCATATTGAAAATAAACCTAGAACACCAATTCAACTTCCTAGTTATCTCTTTATCATAAAAGTTCTACATTTCTTCCACTAGAGAGCTTAATCTAACGTAATGACAATCATCGCAAAAAAAAACAAGACATCATCTCAAAAATATCCAATACTGAATCATTACAAATAAAAAATTAGACTGCTGAAGCAACATACGTCATTATCCACGCCAATAACTGTGTAATATACATGTTGATGTAGGACAAAGTCAATATGCCAATGCTTTAAGAAAAACAAGTACAAGTTGAAAATTAGAGCTTTTGGAGGTTAGATAACTTTTATGTGCGCTAGGATTGGAATTCAAGATGCTGAAACAAAAGAATGTTTCTAGGGAATATCGTTTGTAGCAAAAACCTAGGAATCACTCTTTTAGATATCATTCTCAACTCTAAGAATCAGTTATAAAAAGAAAGGATCAAACTTCCCAATTTTTTAAGATTAAAAAAAAAAGATCAATGGTTTTTCCTTATAATAACAGTCGGTTCTTAGTTCACTAACATAATTTGGTAGAACAATCACACGCAGCTGGGAGAGAAAAGAAAGAATTGAGCTTGCAACTTATCATAGCTAGCAAGTATCAAATTCCGACAAGTTTAAAAGTTGTAATTAAAGATATGCGAATGCTTACACGTTGAAGGTACCAGAAACGGTGTCGTTGGCGGATCGGACAGCTGCTTCAAGATCGAAGCCGAAATCCAATCCAGCAGTTTCAGTAGCTGAATCTCTGGAAGATGCGTAGGAGTTCCAATCTGCGAGTAGCGAAGAAGAGGGCTTTTGCTGTTGATCTGCACTACTGCTGCCTGTAAACCAAGCTTGTGTTAACTTCTCCATTCTTTCTTTCTTTCTTGTTGGTAACTTTGTGCTGTGCTGGGTTAATATGCGTTTAATAAATAAAAGAGAATCAGGGTGGTGGTCTGTTCACTTGTTAGGCAAGGCCATGCCAGGCTACCTGATGTTGGGCTTAACGTTTTGAGGTCCAATCATAAGTCTGCATTTCCTGATCATGATCCTAAGGTCTATGGGTCTAATATTCACGTATATTATTATGAAATACAATTCCTGAATTCCCGACTTTGGTTTGGTTACAGTTACAGGTCTTGTTCCAGCTTCACCTAATTGATGCAAAAGCATCAATGCGCTTGTTTGAATTGAAGCAAATTAAAGACAATAATGGAGTTGAGTTGATCGAGAAAAAAGCAGATGATCAAGCCAGTTGAAATACCAAAACATACAATTAGATACATACATAGGCTAAGTGGTGCGTTCATTTAGTCAAGACGCATTGGATAAGTAAATTTCACAAAAATGGGTTATTGGCATTTATAAGATTGTAGAGGTCGTACTAAACCCATTTGATAAAATGCATAGAAGCATAACTAAAGCACATAATCTTCACTCTTAATATAATAGTTTGAAACACACATGTTATGTTAGAGGACTTTCAAGAGCTGCACTTCAAATATCAGAGGCTCATCTACATGCGACAGAAGACTGCGTCTTGGTCCAAACTGCATCGAAAAATCATTGAAATGATAGAAGCAACTAAATTAACAATGGCGTTATTAAGAGGATTGACCAAACCGCGTCTGACATCGGTTCCAAGTTTTCACTTGTGTACCCCACAGAAGCAGGTATTAACGCTCTCCTTTTTCCTGAAGTAAACAAATTATGGAAGTGAAGCATTGGAAGAAAACCATGGGAAAAAAAAAAAAAAGAAGAAAAGATATTCACCTGTTGAATATGCCTCCAACCTTCATGCCTATCAGCACCTCCTTCAGGCCCTTGATAATCTGTCAAGACCATAAACTTGGAAGATGATAAACATGCTTAATGGAAGCGACTCTTAGACAATGATAATGAATAAAATTATTGTGATCAGATCGCCCATATGAAGACGATGATCATGATCTACTCTTCTAAAAGGCCCAACCTTGCACTCCATCTAAAAAATTTGGCCAATTATCTGCAACAAATTTCCATCAAACAAAAATGTCTCCATCAAAATCTGCAGAGGGAACGAATCGGGAGTTTTGACACTCACCTGTTTTTCATTCAAAACAAGTTTGACAGGTGAGCTTTCCCCACTAAACTGATCAACCGTGCTGCATCCAATTAAGGCCTCTTCACTTAATATAAGACGCACACAGAAAGCATGTGAAATCTAGCTGATGCTCTAGTTCAACCCTAAATTATATAGAATCTTTAGATAAGTAAAAGCCACTGAAAATGGGAACTTTACCTATGAACAAAATATCCATTTGAGCAGCGGCGCACATAGTTCACTAGAACAACATCTCCTTTATAAGCCTCTGATCCTTTTCCTTCAACGATCTCTATGAATCAAAACTTAAAATAAGGTAATGTAACAAAAGCTATAGAATAGTAACATATATCAGTAGATAACAAAATCACCAAGATAACTTCCATCCAAGAAGATATTTTAACAGAGCAAGGTTCAAGTGAACACCTTAGATTAAATGAAATCAAGGAGTAATGTCCACGCAGTCCACTTAAAGAGAAACGAACAATCTACATCATCAATTTGGGGTGACGAGAGATACTAAGGCTACTCTGACGTGGTTCTACAAGTAGGCTGTAATCAAACTGGTGCTTTTGATGTCGGAATAATAGATGTCTTGAATCCTAATCCCACTGTTGAGCTTCAGAGTCCTGGCTACTTCAAATCACGAAGAAAAATTGTCATTCAAAAACTAAACGAATATATATTAAGAGAGTATTGCCTTCCCATCTTGCCAGTAACCATAGTAGGATAAAATAATACCAACACAAGTACAATATTTTACCGCATAACTTCATCTTGCTTCATCTCAGGCATTGGTGCAGCAAATACAGTTTCAAGGTAGAAGATGATCAATACATTCAATTTTTTTTATATATATTTTTATAAAGAACCTGTTTATGTGATTTGAGTCAAAAAAAAAATTACTAATTGTTTTAAAGCTTTCCCAAATATTGGTTCATTTTATATTTAAAGTAATTGTAAGGTTCACTAATATCTTTGGTTTTGTTTTTTTGGGTTGACAAACAAAATATTTCTTGTGATCTGAGCTCTAGTTTAAGTGTTATACTATATTTTTTTAGTTATTGAACTTTTGTTAAAATTACTAGGATTTTTTAAATTGAGGGGAAAAAAGATAACAAAATAGTAAACAATTCACTTTACTTTCTAATTACACAAACAAAACACAACCTGCCTCCTCTTAAGTGGGGAATTTGATTATTCTCGGATTCCTCCATGAGAAAGTTCCATAATGATAGAACATGAAAAGCTTCTAACACGAAAACAAAATAGTAAAGTTTATATTCGAATCGGAAATATAAACAGAAGGAATTTGGAAATTCAAAATATAAGATGAAAAGAAAAGGCTAAACCAACACCAAACTACAAAAAAAAATTCCCTATAAATATATATGAGAACTACTTTTTAAGAATTCAATAAGGGATAAATTTCTCTAATTTTAAATAAATAATCTATATTTTAATATTATATTTAATGAATAAAATATAATTTCTATCTAAATTTTACTAGTAAAAAATTTATTCAAAAACAATGAATAAATTTTAAAAATTTGCAATTATTAAAATAAAGTAATATTTAATTATAAAATATTTTAAATTAGTCAATTATATTTATTTGTTTAGATATTTATTATGTATAATATGCAAGAATTTGATAAATAAAGACATTTTATTTGTATAACTTTATTAGAATTATTTCATATGTTAAAATAAATCAAATGTTAAATTTAAAATAAAAAATTTACTATGATAATTAACACATATGATAATCAAGATTCCCTATCTATTAGAGAAACTTATTGTCATTTTTTCACTTTATTCAATCTCATTAATACTAATTAAAATCAATATGACAACTATAATTCCACATATTTAATCCCTTTAAATAAATGTCATCAATCTATACAACGCATAACTCATTTTGTACTAGATACTAAATATGTTTTCCTAAGGTTATTGTAACACCCCATACTTGATAATGGAATCGGCATTATCGAGTGTTACCATATTCTTAAATACCTAATACTTCGAAGTAGAATATTTTCTATTTAAAATCTTATCATTCTAGCAATTACTATTCACTTTATAAAAATTTAAATAGAGTTTCCTTTATATTTACTTAAAACCTCCTGCAAGAAACTTTAATATACTTCTCATGCAAGCTACTCAATTCTCCATCTCTATGTCAAACTCCTTGACAAAATAATCTACTCATCCTCCAATACATTTCAATACATCTAAACTAGATTTCATTCATAACTTTCACATATTCAATATAATTAGCAACAAAATCATGCAAAATCCTTCCCAAAAACAAAAATAACATTTTGCAGTACATCCACCTCCAAGTCTTTCGAGATTCTCTATGTGACTCTTGTCTTATAGTAGATCCACCACAGATTTCTTCTAATTTTCTTCAAAACCTATGCACGGAAAGAAAATCCACATGCTAAGCTATAGGCTTAGTAGTATTCAAACAATTCTATTTCTTATTCAATTTAATTAATTCCACCATAACATGTATAACATATAATATTTTTCAAATATAAATATCTTCATTCATTTCTAAGCATAAATAGGCATTTAAAATCAATTTATAAAATAAAATCATGTATCTATAATAATAATTCATATCTAATTATACAATGATCAATAAATTATACAATTATATATATATATATATTTTTTGTAATTGCTCCAAAGTGAAATCTAACAGAATTGTATTGCCAAGTTGGGTAAGTGAGATTTTAAAATATAGGACCGGATTCTCAGAAACATACAGTCTTTTCTTTTTTATAATATTTACATATCAAGACTGAGCTCTTGGAGCCATGTAGTTCATAACTCAAATCAAATATCTTACACCGAAACTGAGCTCTTGAATCTATGTAGTTCATAACCCAAATCAAATATCTTACACCGAAACCGAGCTCTTAGAGCCATACAGTCCGGTAACATATATCATAATGCAGTACTGCTAACTCCCTAATTAGCATGTCAACCTTATTATTTTACTTCAATTCCTATCTATTTTACTAAGGGCAAATCTAATTAAATTCTATTGAAATTTCACAATAAAAGCTCATAATAACCAGTTCAAGCTATTCCATATTCAGCCAAAGTAAATGTCATTCTTTAATGTCATTTTTTCCCTTTCGTTATTGGTTTTAATTTAATTCATACAACATTCAAGAAATATTCATCTCACCAATCAGTCAAAAATAACATGTATATCAAGTTTTTTAATTCAAACATAATGTATGTCATTTGAGGAAAATACAAATTATAAGTCCAAAATCCCAATTAATCACATATATTACTTCATTTAGTATCCAATTAAATATTTTTAACAACAATTTCATAAAACCCTAAGTTTATCTCAAGAATCCTAAATTACATAATACACAATTTTTAAGAAAAAATAGAATTACATGAACACATACCAAATTGATGTCCAATTTTTCAAATTAAGCTTCCATCAACTTCAATTTCACCGACAATTCCTTATTCCTTTTCCTTCTCTTTCTCTCTCCTTCAATTCCTCTTCTTTATCTTCATAATATTGCATAAACATTCAATTTCATGCATTTTATTCATCAATGCATGCAACTACACCAAAATCATTTACTAAAAATAATCAAAACTCCATTAACTTACCTTACAAATTTTTGGGTACTATTCATTAAGAGCACCCATATACCTTTTCTTCATCTTTTCCAAAAATTTTTTGTTGATATGGTGAGTTTAGGGACCCTAGGTTGATGATTTAGTATTTATAGGTGATTTAGTGCTAAAAATAAAGAAAGTTGGCATGAAAATGGAAGAAAATGAAAGAAAAATGGAGAAGAAAGATGGAGGTGATTCTTGATAATGTTTTGGAAAGAAAAGAATGATTATTTGATATAAATGTCATGTGGTCCCTTAATAACTCTTTTTCATTTTTTTTAAAACAACAACATTAACTTTAACTTTTAGTTAATTCTTTTCTTCTTCTCAATAAAAATACCCAAAAGAAAAATATCAACTCCACATAAAGACCTTAATTAATATCATTTATTTCCATTAATATTTTCTGGTTTGAAGTTCACCCTTTCTCGAGTCAAACATTGGCCCCTGGTCAACTTTTAGACAAACCCTCAAAACAAACTCGTTTTTGAGCTCTAATTTGATCATCGGGTTATCCTTGAACAATATTATCTGATGCCTAACAAAATAAAGTGCAGTTTGTGTTAAGTCAAGAGGACTTTACGATGACTAATTTTGATGACAATCAAAAAACAATAATGTTAGAAACAAAAGAATGTCTTTGACAAGTGTGTTAAGTACGCAGACACAAACACAGACACAGATGCAAAGACTATACAGATGCAGACGTAGACGCAGACGCAAATGCAGACGCAGACACAAATGCAAAGACTATACAGATGCAGACACAGACGCAGACATAGACGTAAAGACTATATAGATGCATACACAGATGCAGACGCAGACGCATCACGAAGATATACTAGCATGTCAGACAGTTATTTAGTTAGAGTTAGTTACAGAACTCAACTAAATGACAGTTACCTAGAAGCGGTTATCAAGAATCAAGAAGCTGTTTTCAAGAACAAAGAAGCAGTTAGAGACGAAGACTATAAA
>JAOQMS010000005.1:21844088-21868903 GCA_027563885.1 Erythroxylum longipes
TTATACCGGGAAATGTCATGAATGCATGTACAAACATTTTTCATGTGCAGAAATCACTGTTCACAAATGCATGAGCACGAGATGTGTTTTTCTAATGACCCCACGTATACAAATTTCTATAATTCAACCCGTTATACGGAAACGGGATGTTACAATTCATGAACAAGAGTCAGACTCTGGGAAATGGGGCCTAACAGGTGTGGTATCAGAGCAAGGAGTTAGACACCAAAAACGGGGTCTAACAAATTAAATTTTATATCAAGGATCCATATTAGCGTGATAACATCGGTGATCCGAAACTAAGATTTGTCTATTAATTTTTAGATCTAATTACTTTTGTCAATTTTTTATTTTTGTTATTTCTACATTTTTAATTTTACGTGAATTGAAAACCTCCCCTTCGTTACTTTATTATAGTTTGAACTTGTAAACTCTTTACCGTTAAAATTCCTCGTGAGAACGATACCCACTTTCTACTACTACATTAATTTGTATTAACAAAAGTTGGTTTCTTTTTGAATTTGGTTGCAGGTGACAACAGTACCAACCCAATAGTGGTATCAGAGCAAGTTTATGCATGTAATAGATGATGTATTGAACATGTGCAAAGTGTTTGTTGAGTTGTGACTGACATGCATGTTGATTTGGAATCTACTAGATTTTTTTATTTTTTTCGCATAAATGCTTATAATATTTTATATTATGTTTTTGTATAATGAAATTGCAATTAAATGTAATTTTTTGTTTTATTTCGAATTAATATCCAGATTGTTCACATGTTGATTTCTGGGAATATCTGGAAAACTGAATGCATGTGTTGATTTTGAAAATTTCGTAACAATTCTAGAAAAAAAATTTTCTATTTTTCTTTCACAAAAATGTTTATAAGTTGTTATGTTATGTTTCTATAAAAAGAAAATGCAATTGAATGTCATTTTCTATTTTATTACAAATTTAGTTTCAGCTTGACACACGTATCAAGTTCTGGGAAATTCTGGAAATGTGATGAACATGCAAGTATATAAATTCCATATTAATTATTCATTTTTATAAAAAAAATTATAAATTTTGCGCATGCACATGCAAGATGAGATGTTGCCACGTGTATGAGATGCATGACACTTGTTATTAAAGTGATTATCTTATGCATGCATGATGTAATGTTTGACTAGTGTTACAAGTAATATGAAAAATGTCATGCACATGTGATGTGTTGGCTTATTCCAATTTATTAATAAATAATTCCTAAGAATTAGGCTTTGGAATTTTTTATTAGACACTTTTAAAATGTGTATAAGACTCTGAAATTTTTTTCAAAACTAATTGAATTTGATTCAATTAATAAATAAAATCAAAGTCAACATTGGTCAACTTTTTGAAAGTTGACGGAGTTGACTTACTTAATGACTTATAAAGTATGTATTTCGGTTATGAGACCTAAATAAGGTTCTTATGGGATAAGAAATGTGTTATTTTGATGACAATAACATGCTTAATGCATGTGCTTGAAATTAGGGTTCTGGAAATTTTCCAAACATCGAATTAGTTTCTTTAGTGTCTATTAGGTTAACTTATTTATCTTGACGATTTTGGCTGTCAAGATAATTTTGGCTTGTGCCGAAATTGTTTAGATAAATTCGAGACGACCTAGGGATATTATAGATGACTAATTGATGTACGGAAATTTTGGAAACCCTAGGGATTAATTTAGAATTAATCTAAGTAGAGCATGGCATTTTTAGTGTGACTAGATAAAGGTAAATAAATTAGGATTAAAGTGTTTAATTTGTACATCAAAATAATTAATTATAGGGTTCTTAATCGAATCACATTCATAATTCGGATTATCTAAGATTAACACTAGTGCGCGACTAGGTTCAAGAGTTGAATCGAATCATGAACTTTAGATACATAGTCAAGTCACAACCTAAATTAAACCTATTTTGTATGATACATGCATTAGATGCATTTTAAGGGTAGTTATGGATATAGGCTCAATTTAATTAAGTTGTCCATAATCTGAATGTGTAATATATATAATCAAGATCATCCAAGTATTAACGAGACCAAAGGACGAATCCCTTAACCAAATATTAGGACTTACGCCTTCGATTGATATAGCAAGAACCAGAGTTCTTATAGAGTTAGGTTATTGGGCAAACCCAAGTCTGCTCTATACGAGTATGTTCAAACCATGGAAATTAGATTTTCGGATTAATGAGTTAGTCCTAAATAGAAGTATTGATTTGTTGGGCAAACCCAAGGCCAACGTGGATAGAGGCGAAGTTGGATTATAAATATGGGATGTATATAAATCAAAGGTTGATAACCCAATGAGTGTGCTAAATCAACCGGATTATATATATGGGATGTATATAAATCAAAGGTTGATAACCCAATGAGTGTGCTAAATCAACAATTGATGTCACAAGTTAGTAGTTGCATAACTAAATGCAATTGGTATCAATGATACCTACTGATTGGCTTAAGGTGGCTTATTAGGCAAACCTAAGGTCATTCTTGGTGATATCAGATATCGACCCATTAAGAAAACTTTAAGTTTTCTCCAATTCGTAATGAGGGCTATAGATTTGAATAAGAATAATGGGACCTATAATGTATATGATTAAAGTCCTTATCAATATGCATTAATGTACATTCTAACACTTTCTCTCATTCTTTTAGGTTATTAAATCGCTATGATGTCTTCTAGTGTGAACTTACACTCCCTATTAGATTCCAACAAACTCACAGGACCTAACTTTTTGGATTAGGTAAGAAATTTGAGAATTGTTTTCAAATCCAAAAAACTATATGAACCACTTCCCAATCCCCCTACTGTCGATGCATCTGATGAAGATCAGAAAGCTTGTAAGAAGCTACTAGTTGATAGTGAGTTGACTAGCTGTATAATGATGGCCTCTATGTCACCAAAACTGCAAAAGCAGCATGAGGCTATGGCTGCTCATACCATAGTCTACCATTTGAGGGAACTGTTTGATGAGCAAGCTTGGTTTGAAAGGTTCGAGGCCTCGAGGTTGCTTTTTCGTTCTAAGATGGTTGAGGGATCATCTCCAGTGTAGTATGCGTTAAAGATGAATGGATACATTGAGAGATTAGCCAATTTTGGATTCATAATGGATCATGAATTAAGTATATACTTAATTCTGACTAGTTTGACCAATAGTTATTCATAGTTTGTGCTTAACTATCGAATGAACCAAATATCCACAACGATACCTGAGCTGATTAATCTGTTCAAAACAGCTGAACAAACTCTCAAGAAAGACAATAAGGTTGTGATGCTGGTGGACTCTCCTTCTGGTTCTCGAAGGAAGAACCAAAAGAAGAAGAAGAAGTCCAAGAAGCCAGTGGGAGGTGTAGCCAAGAAAAAGACAAAGGAGACAACACCAAAGGGTATATGCTTCCATTGCAACAAGGAAGGACATTGGAAGAGGAGCTGCAAAGCTTATCTGGAGACACTGAAGCAGAAGAAGGCATTAGATGCCCCACCGTCTACTTCTGGTATGATATTTGTCATTGAGGTTAATACTACTTCTAATCATAACATTTAGGTATTAGATACCGGATGTGGCTCACATATATATGTTAATATGCAGGGTCTCAGGGATAGTAGACTACTCAAGAAGGGAGAGATGGACCTATGTATGGGAAATGGAGCAAGAGTTGCTGCATTAACCGTAGGGACATATGTTTTGTATCTTCCTAGTGGGCTAGAGTTAGTTTTGGAAATTTGCTATTATGGACCCATTGTGACTAAAGAAAATGTATTTGTTTCATGTCTTAATAAAGAGAGATTTCATTCAACTTTTTCAAGCAATGGTTGTTCAATTAAGTTTAATGAAATGTTGTATGGTACTGCTACATTGTGCAATGAAATTTACATATTAGATATGTCCAATCAAATTTTAAATATCAATGACAATAAAAGACAAAAACGAGATAACTTAAAATTATCTTACTTGTGGCATTATCAACTTAGCCATATAAATGAGAAACGCATGATTAAGCTACACAAGAATGGTAGCCTAGGGTCATTTGATTATGAATCATATGACACATGTGAATCTTGCTTGTTAGGCCAGATGACTAAATTATCTTTTAAAGGAAAAGGTGAACGAATGAATGGGTTATTAAACCTAATATATTCTGATGTATGTGGTCCGATGTTCATTCAAGCCATAGGTGGTTTTGTATACTTCATTACTTTTATCGATGATTATTCATAATATAGGTATGTGAATCTAATGAGATACAAGTCTGAAGCGTTTGAAATGTTCAAACAATTTAGACATGAAGTAAAGAAACAACTCGGTAGAAGTATTAAGGCACTTTGATCAGATCTAGGTGGTGAATACTTAAACGAGGAATTTCTAACTGATCTCGGAGATAATGGGATAGTATCCCAGTGGACTCTACCTTACACACCACAATATAATGGTGTAGATGAAAGGAGAAATCAAACCTTGTTAGACATGGTAAGGTCGATGATGGGCTTAGCAGATCTATCGAAATCCTTTTGGGGTTATGGACTAACAAAAGGCCCTCTCTTTCTCATATGAAATTTTGGGGTTGTCCGGCTTTTAAAGCGGATTCAATTAGACAAGCTTGAAGAAAAATCTGATAAATGTCTGTTTATAGGATATCTTAAGAAAACAATTGGATATCAGTTCTATAATGCTTTAGAGCAAAAGGTGTTTGTCTCAAAGTATATTGTCTTTTTAGAGAAAGAGTTTCTTCTAAGAGAAGGCAGTAGGAACAAAGTTGAACTTGATGAAGTTCATAATGCTCAAATAGACATAGATCAACTGTCTGAACCCAAAATTATTGTTCACAGAGATGAGACAATAATTGAACCTTCTAACACACAAAATGTTTGTAGTTCAAGTAGGATACGCAATGTTCCAAAAAGATATGGATTTCTTACAAGTGAACACAATGATGTATTGCTCATAGAGGACGATGAGCCTATAACCTATGAAAAAGCTCTGAAGAGTTCAAAATCTGAAAAATATCTTCAAGCCATGAAGTCTGAAACGGATTCCATGTATAAAAACCAAGTATGGACTTTGGTTGACCGACCTAAAGGGTTAAAACCTATAGGATGCAAGTGGATTTTCAAGAAGAAAATCGACATGGAAGGTAATGTGATTACTTATAAAACAAGGCTAATAGCTAAAGGTTATCGTCAAAGACAACGGGTTGACTATGACGAGACATTTAGCCCGTAGCTATACTTAAATCCATTAGAATACTCCTATCCATTACTGCTCATTATGATTATGAAATATGGAAGATGTATATGAAGACAACTTTCCTAAACGGAAACCTAATTGAGGATGTATATATGATAGGGTTCGTATCTAGAGATTATAGAAAGGTATGTAAGCTTCAGAACATTTATGGATTGAAGCAAGCATGTAGGAGTTGGAACATCCGTTTTGATGAGACAATCAAAGAGTTTGGTTTTTTATAAAAATCCTAATGAACTTTGTGTGTACAAGAAGTTAGTGGGAGTGCTATCATATTCCTTATGTTATATGTGGTTGACATATTACTCGTAGGAAATGATGTCTCAAGTTTGCAATCAGTCAAAGTTTGGTTGTCCTGTAATTTTTCCATAAAAGACCTTGGACAAGCAACTTATATATTGGGAATAAATATCTATAGAGATAGATCAAGGAAGTTGCTAGGTCTTTCACAGTTAACATATATAGACAAAGTGCTAAATAGGTTTAGCATTAAGCAGTCCAAGAGAGGGTTTCTTCCTATGACTCATGGGATAAAACTCTCAAAATCTATGTATCCTAAGACACAAGATGAGAGGACTCGCATGAGTATGATCCCGTATGCTTCGGCAGTAGGATCAATCATGTATGCTATGTTATGTACATGACTTGATATATTGTCTACTCTAAGTGTTACGAGCAGATATCAATCAGATCCTAGTGAGGATTACTAGGTGGCTGTCCAGAATATCCTAAAGTAGTTGACAAGGACTAAGGATGTATTCTTGATATATGGAAATGGAGATCTTGTAGTGAGCGGGCATACAGATGCCAATTTTCAATCTGAACAGGATGACTCCAAATCCCAATCGGGTTATGTTTTCACACTGAATAGTGGAGCAATCAGTTAGAAGAGTTCCAAACAAGATACGACTGCAGATTCGACAACCGAGTCAGAGTACATTGCAGCTGCCGAATCGACAAAAGAAGTTGTTTAGATCAAGAAGTTCGTTATGGACTTAGAGTGGTTCCTAGCATAGTAGACCCAATATTGTTATAATGTGACAACAATGGGGCTATTATGCAAGCCAAGGAACCAAAGTCTAATGATAGGTCCAAGCACGCACTCAGGAGATATCACCTTATCAGGAAGATAATTGATAGATGTGATATGAAGATTGAGAGAGTGCCCACGGATCAGAACATCACTGATCCTTTGACTAAGCCATTTCTACAAATAAAATTTGGTTCTTGTGTACTCGCCTATGGTATTAGAAACAAAGGAGATTGGCTTTAATGCAAGTAGGAGATTGTTAGAGTAGTGTTTTAAAGGTAATCACCTTTAGCACTTTTGTACAAACTTTATTTTAATTAATAAAGTGAAAGGTATTTTTCATTGATTTGATATTTGTTTATATATGAATTGATATTGATCTTAAATTGAATTAATGAAGTCCATGATACAAAACATAGCATGAAGGAAATCATGATAAGATCATGATAATGAGATTCCTATCATGTGCAATTATGTTAGTATCTAAATAATCCCTAGTCATAGGAATAATAAGCTAGGACATTATTAATCCAGACAGACTAACACATATTATACTCCTTGATTTGATCAAGCAGTTGATTTCACAAACTGTAAGCATGAGATGTTTAGAGTTAATATGCGGATGCTTACTAAGGATAGTAAGTACATCGAACGACCAGCTATGAGATTATCATATGGATGATCTATCGAATTTTAATGATTAATCTCATCATAGAAATGGTGCAAATATCCTTATACTTGAGGTACTCAAGGATATCTTGGATACCTATCATGTTCTTTGACATTATTCCTTGTTACCTCAAGATGAGGTCGCTCTTAGGGCGGTGATTGGGTAAAGCTATTTGTATTCAAAGGTAATTGAGTAGCTAATAAAGGATTCACTACTCTTGATAGAAGGAGATAATACCCACGGCCTCTTATCGGGATCATTAATTAAGAGTCTCTGGCCAGAGCAATTATATGTCATGAAGAGAGTCTTCAATGACACATAGAGTAATGAGATCCTAGGACAAGAACTAACATCACTTGGACTAGATATGATGTAATTAGTCTAGTGGGAGTTGACACATAGCCCATACTCCGAACCAAGTGGGGTATAATATGGTGAAAGGACGAATTGCATGGTAATTATCTATGGAAAGGTTCATAAGTTAGCTAATTAACTATTGAAGAGTTCATGTGTTAATCTACTTATATTCTGGCAAATTGGCATCATGAAATCCTTCATGATTTGATTGAATTAAGAGTTAATTTAAGTGCCTAAAATAATCGAGAACCTAAAGATCACACACATAAAAGATTGGATGAAAATATAGTGTGTATGGCCAAATTTAAGCAAGCCATGATCATGTGGTGAGTCTAGGCCACGATCGTGGCCAGACAGAGGGCATGAATGGTACATAAGTGAGTTCACTTATGTACACAAGTTTTTACCACTTCTTACACACTCAAGTAAAAGGTAAGCGCTCTAAAAGAGTTCTAGAGTGAGAGAGAGGCATCAAGAATCTTATTCTTACAATTTATGCAATTGTTGCATGAATCAAAGTACATACAATAAGGTTCTTAATCTATTTTCCATTATTTTGAGCATCTACTAGAACTCATCTAGTTTGGTGCTCAAATTACCCTTATATATTGTTTCTTCATCTTTTTTGTGTGTTCTTGGGTGATCAAGGAAGGGTTTGGTGTTTGCAACAACCCAAACAAGGAGAAGAAACAATAAAGAAGTAGAAACATAAGGTAAAAAGTTTTATATTTCATGTTCTTTTACATATCCACGTATACATGTTTGAGTCTGTGATTTTTGGGTGGTCATGGTGTCAGAATATTACGCATTATCATGCATATGATGCATGCAACTATGGCAAACTCAACATTCATAATTGTCATTGTCTTTGAGGAGAGGACATTGGGACTTAATATGACCAATTTTCCTACTTTATAGCTAATGGTGTTAGTTAAATTTGAATTTAATATTAACTTTACATTCCTCCAATTTGAATTTAATATTAGCTAATGGTCTTTTACTCTTTACTTGCCTCCCCATTTGAAGAATTTAGTGCTAAGTTCTTCCTTTAAGGACCCATTTCTTTTTGTTGTGTTTTGTTAAGTCTCATTTCATGTCTAATAAGTTCCTATATCAATGGCAGATTTAAGTTTGTTACTTCATCTTAGCTTCCTAAGTCTTTGGAAGAGACCTAAGCAATTTTTTCACCATTTTAGCATTAGTATATGTCTTACTTAATACTTTAAGAGCATTGGTGATATTAATAAATCTATTATACATGCTAAAAATGCTTTCATTATATTTCATTTGAAACAATTCATTTTGAAGTGTTAACATGTTTACTTTTCTCTCATTGACTTGATTTATTCCCTCATCTGTAACTTCTAATATATGTTAAATTTCATAAGTTGTTTTGCATATAGCGACTATTAAATTCATTTATTTCTTTTGCACAAAATAATATGTGAATAGCCTTTTTATTCAAGGAAATTAGTTTCTTATCTTGAGGATCTCATTCTTCCTTTAAATTAGAAATTTTTCTCATCTATAAAGTTAGTGGGAATGAATGGGCCGTTAGAAAATTTTTCAATAAGTCAACATTTTTGGCCATCAAGAAAATTTTTATTCTAGTTTTTTAGCAAAGATGATCATTTCCACAAATTAAATTTAGTTCTACTAACATATGGCTACATGAAGATGTAGATGTAGCTAAATATACCATGAAGGTGTAGTCTTAAAAGTTTTCTCTGAAATAAAAATAAAAGAGACTCTCTCCAATACCATATACTGGTCCTTAATGGCACCCAAGAAGGGGTGAATTTGGTGTTAGTAAATTTAGAAACTTATTGTAACTTTAAATAAAGCTTGATTAATTTCAAATTCAATGATGATATGAAATCCATATTTAACAATCTTAATCAAACAAACAAAAATAACATAAAAATTTTAGGAAAAAATCAAATTTTAATTTTATGGTGATTTAGTAAACAATTATTGCCTACGTCCATTCTTTAAGTATTTATTGTGATTCCATTAAACTCTTCTCTCAAATAGGTCAAGAAAAACCTCCTTACAATAATGTTTATTTAGGTAAAGAGAAGTTCTTTAACATTCTTCCTTGAAGGTGACGAATAACCTCCATTTTTCTTAAATCAACCAAATACAAGATACACAGCCCCAAATGATCTTTTTGACTTGAACAAATTTAATTGCTTACTTTAATATTGAAGGGCTTACAATCACTTCATAATAAATGAATCGATACTTGTAAAAATTTTAAATGCTCTTGAAAATGTGCAATTATAAATCCCATCTACCATAATGATGTCTAGCAATAAAATATCCAAGTATTTATACCTATACTAGTTCCAAATTATTGTTATACATAAAAACTAACTATTGTAACAATTAGTAACAGTGAAATTGGTTGATCAGTATGTTATATTATTCAATCAATATATCATATTGTTTGACCAATGTAGTGACTAATATGATATACAATATCATGGTACACAGTTTTGCTAACTTCCACGATATATTGGTCGACTAATGTACACAAATATAATACATTGGTCAACCATTACTCTAGGTTGGTCAATCAATATGACTGAAAGCAAGTTTTTTAAAGATTTTTCAAGTTCTTTCAAAGATCAAAAAATATTTTTTTAACAAAAACTTGATGAAAAATAATTTCAAATGTTCTCTAAAGAATATTTTAAAGATTAATAACGATTAGTTTGAAATCAAAACATTAGTTTCTCTTAACAATTAAAAATATTTATGTTTTAAGTTTAAAAAATAATATGCTTATGCACGAAGAGACCCCTAAATCATTAAAGTAACTAAGTAGGATATACAAATAATTACCAATGAACTTTATAGACTTATTGAATCTTAACCTTCCTCGGTATTGATCTTATCCTTTAATTAAATCATTTGAAGTTTATTAACTTCTCTTTGTAGTCTCAATAAGGTGTTTCTTTATTTCATATTTCTTTCTTTTAAGACATTATAAAAATGAACCATTTATAGTAACTATGCTTTGTTATTATCAAAACATATATAATTGGAACTCGCCTTGGTTAATAAGCATGAAGGTGTTATACAACTTAAATAAACTAAGACATGAATAGATATTAAGAATATGAAAGCAATACATGTAGTTTTAGTTAGTCAATCATATTCCTTAAATCATCATTTCAAAAGTCTACTACTTTTTTATTTCTCTTTTGTTTAATGTCACAAATATAAGTGAACCTGACATACTTATCATTTTATTAAAATGTTACACTCATAAAGGTTAAGTTTTCCCCCAAATTGTCATTTTCAATACTTTAAGGCCCTTTATGGAAGCTTTTGTCTCTTATCTCACTAACTTAATGCTTGCATACTTATTATTGAGGAATAATATTAGCTTCTACATGGTGGAATTGACAAGGCTAAAATAAAAAGGAAATATTTAGAGCCACAAAAGATATTTAAAGATAAGATATTTGATTATTTAGTTTTTAATAAAACTTTTTATGATTTAGTTATTAATAATGTTTGGATTTATTCTATTTGTGTTGGTATTAAGTTTTACATGATAAATTTATGCTTTAATAGCATTCCATCTTTAGAACTACCAAGAGTATACGGTAATTATATAGCTAAACTCCCAATCCATAGGTTTGTAATTGGTTAATACATTTAAATTACTAATTATGTTTAAGTATATCGTTAGTGCTGAAGCATCAAGCTTTTTCCTTTTAAATATTACATTGTTGGATTTTTTTATAAAATCATCCACGTCTATAACTTATAAATGTTTAACAATATGTTTGTACATATTATAATTATAGATTTGAGGCTTAAAGAACCATGGAAGAAGGTTCTTTGGATGTTCAAAATTTGAGATAAAATCTATGGATATTTCATTTCATATCAAATGAAGAGTTTTATTAATAAATTGATAGCTATTTTCTTTTTTACAGGGAAGAGAATCTTGAATTTTTTTTAGTGATAAAATAAAAATTTTATATCAAGAAGAGTTGTCAGACCCCTTTCCGGAGTCCGACTCCTGTTTGCTTTGATACCAAATCTGTCCGACCCCGCTTTCTTATAAGCTTAGGCTCTTTTGGTACTTAAGTTACATGCCAAAAATGCCCTCAATTCACTCTTATGCATTTATTCCATAAACTATTATGCTTAATTTAACGAAAAAAATTTTAGGGGGGCAACAAGAGTAGATGTCAATAATGGCTTAAGGGAAAAGAACATCGTAATAGTTTGCAATGAACATAAGGAAGATCTAAGCAAGCTTCGTTGGATATGGGGTTTGATGACCTTGTCTTAAATTATTTCTAGTGTTACCACTTGAATCTATATATGCAATTAATGGAAATAAAGATGGATAGGTGAGTCACCTATAAATGTTAGTTATAGATAGATAAATGGAAAAAGGTTCAATTTGTCCTTTTCAGATGGCTCCTACCATTATCTCTAATATCAATTTATCCCATAAGTTTCCACAATAGAACAATTTGCCCCAAAATTGTTAACTTTGTCAAATAAACATAACGTCCCTGTTAGTTTGACCACCTAGGCACGCTAGATAAGGTGAACTAAGAATATAATAGCTTACGTGTATATAAATATTATTTTTTATTTATTTTTCTTTTTCAAGAAATTAAAACCTTAAAAAACCCTAAAACCTAATTTCATCTAACTCTATTGCATTTGTTTTCTTCTTCAATTAAAGAAAGGAGTGAAGTAAGACTCCATTGGTCTTATTCTATCTTCTTCTTTCCTAAGTTATTAAGTTGCCTAGTGGTCCTATTCCTTTCAAAGAGTCCACAAGTAATGAAGTAAGATTTTTGGCTAAAAGTGATTATGATTCTGTGAGTCCATATGTTTCTAATCTCATACTCAAGTTGATGGGAATAACTTCATGGTGTTTAACAAAGATGATGATAGTTCCATGTATTATCAATAACTCCAACATTAGCATCTAGTCACATGTCCCAAATACCAATTGGTTTTAGTGCCCTAAATATGGGCAATGTGTAAATTTTTTCAAAAGTTGGTGTTTCACCTATTGTACCTTCGAGAAACATATCATTGTCATCCTTTGGTAGTAGTGCTCCTGCAGCTACATCAATTAGTAACTTATCAAAATTACATCCCAGTGGTATTTCATTGACAACTCTTAGTGGTATTTTAGTGGCAGCTCTAGGTCTGGCACCTAACACACTAGTTAGAAGTGCTAATTCCTTTGTCAAATTTATTAAAACAACGAGATGATCTAATTGGTTTAGCTAATTGCTTAAGTCGAAGAAGATAGATGAATAATAAAGATTTTAAGAAAATAGATGAAAATTAGGGAAAGCATATGAGATTAGTTGAAAATTAGGGAAAGCATATGAAATTGGGCTAGATGAAATTAAGTTTTATGGTTTTAATTCTTTTGGTTTTTAATTTCTAAAAAATTTAAAAATGAATAAATGAATTTAAATATATTTATATAGGCAACTGACCTTATCTTATATGCCTATGTGGCCCAAAATTAATAAGGACGTAATATTTATTTGTCAGAGTTTATAGAAATGTTAGGGCATAAACTAATATCAAAGATAACGGTAAGGGCTATTTTAGACTTTTTGCTAAACGTTAGGAGAAAATTTGGACCTTTTGCCACAGATAACCTAATAAATTAATTGTTTGAGTTAATCTAGTGGATGTAAAATGTATGAACACTATTCTTTAATTAACAAAAATGAAATTATTTGTTCACATATTTAGTTATACATTTCTTGGTTGTTATAGGAAATATATGTGCTTGTTGTAATTAGTTATTTCCAATTCAAATAAAGAATAAATTTGTCCCAATTAAAACGCTAAAAGTTATTCATTTCAAATCAAGTTTGAATAAATAAATTTTCTTAATAAGAAATGAGACATTGCATATGACTTTGACTATATATTGCATAAACAAAAGAGACAATGTATACAATATTATAATAACATTGAATAAAACAAAAATATAACATAAGGGTATGATTACATTGTCATAAATACATAAAAGACATAACATACCCTATGCAATTTTAAACCACAAAAATTTAGAATAAAAAATTGTTATATCTTAGTGCACTGACTAATGACATACATACAACTTAGTGGTTTGCCTCCAAAATCAAAGGTTATTTTATTACATTTATTTCTTATCCTTTTGGTTGGTTAACTCCTCCTTATGATCTTGAGTTTGTTGAAATACTAGATCCCTCAATTTGATTATTGATTGCCTTCTTTCTTTCTTTTTTGTTTTTGTTTTTTGAATTGGCACCTTATCTTTGTCCCAAGCTACATTTACCCCTACACTTTTTAAGGAATATACATACTTATCCTTACTTAAAATTAACTATTAAAGATAAAATAATTTGTATTCAAATAATTATTGAATAAAACTACTACATAAAGCCTAATACCATTGAAGTTTAAGAGGAGCTCTTGTCATATGACCTAGGAAATGACATTTTACATATTATGGCATTATATCATATATTTTTTTCATTTTAAATAAGTGACATTTCCTCAATTCTTGTTGATATAGTACCCTTATTTCCTTGACCAAGTTTTCTTATTCTCATTATCTTTGGCTTGCCTACTCCTTTTTTTTAATATAGTTGGAGGTCTGATAGTATGACCATGTTGTTCCATATGCACTAACAAAACTATCCATTTGGAACTAGATTTATACATTTTCATTAACACCTTATATAAAATATTGTACTTATTTGCATATTCTTCTAGATACCAGTCAACTCCTAGTTGCCAAAAATGCAATCCATTATTATGAGGTTAACTACTTAGTAGTCATTCACTCAACTTTAAATTTCCCGTCAATTGTAAAATTAGCTAAATAATTAGTAACTTGCTTTTTTTCTTCTTTAGTGTAGATATAATGTTAAGACATATATTACGATTATATACAATCATCCCTTTCTTCCTTTGATGAAAACTTTTCATAATTTCCCTTCTCATGACTTACAAGTAAGTCAATCTTAGTTTGTCCATGAATTCCTCAAGTATACATTAAAAACACTTTATAATGTTATTTGGGAGCAACTTACTCTTTCCTCTTTAAAAAAAATCATCTCTACATCATCTCCTTTTAGAAAATTTTTGTAACTAGTCACTTGTTTGTTATTCATAATCTCCAACTTACTAATTTACCTTTCGTGTCCTTGTTGGGTACATAGCTACATTCCACATATGATCTTTCATAATAATAAAAAGTTTATATTCCCTTTTTAAGTTAGGTTATAAATTTGTAAACCAATAATGGTGATAATAGTGGGCATACTCATTATCAAAACGATTCCTACTTCATATGCAAAAGAAAATTTTTTCATCAAATTTTGGTGACATTTAAATGAAAATTTTTAGTAGTTCAATATTTTACCCTTTTTCAATCACTCATGCACACTTATGAGTGACTACTACTAATATCATCAAGTAAACACCTAAGAAATCATTGAAAACTCTCTTTTCTTTTTTCTCAACTCCAATAATAGCCTAAAACAAAGGATATATGTTATTTGTTAGCACTTTCCAATGGTTTATAGTAGTTGTCAACTATTTTCTATCATATATTGTTATCAGATGACACCCCTCAATACACGTAATAGTCCTACAAGCATTGACAAATCTATATTTTACTTATCCTAAAAAATTATAGCATGAATGAAATTTACCTTGATAAGCTATCATATAAAGTGACTTGCTCTTTTTATATAACACTATAACCAAGAAGTATCCTCTTAGCTTATAATATTTTGCTCCTTCATCTCTAAGCAGCAAAAGCAAGACATATATCTTACCTTTATATACTTTACTATATGAAATCTCCTTTTGATGATACCTTAAAATAGCTCCTTTTCACTTATTAAATTTTCAATTAGAACTATCTCTAAAGTGTGTCACATAGTTGTTAGTAATCCATTAACAATCAACCTTCTTCCTATCAAGTGTTTAACCATAAGCTTAAGTCTCTTAGAATGTCTTTATCTAAAATGTATGTCTATCTTCTAGAAGGCTTGCATGTATTCTCTATCTGTATTTCTTTTTATACTCGACATTAAATCTTTACCTATCTTTTTTAATACAATTACAGTCAAATAATTTTGGAGACTCAAGTTCTTTAAAGCCTTTACAAAAGTAGTAACAAAAAAAGCATTCATTGTTTCAAAATAATTTTGGCATCTATATAACTTAAACCACTAAAGTGAGGATATTTTGGCTTCTTTGTCTCATTAATTGAGCTTTCGTGAAAGCTACTAATGTCTTCATCATCAACTTTAATTTTGCTAATCTCCTAAATCAATATTTTCTATACCATGTAAAACTCTATTATATTAGGTAATTCTTTTTCTATACCATAGTAAAATATTTTATTTGCAATTTCTTCACTTGAATATTCTAATTCAATAAAGTCTGTTAAAAAACTTATTATTTTCATTATATGTCAGGTTTTTGAATCCTAAAAAATATGTAGGTTATCATCTATGTCTACTTTGGTGAATGCTTCAATGGATGCCCCAATGGTTGTTTCTAGGATTACTTTAGTTTCTATAAGTTTAGTTGTATCAATAGTTGGTTAAGTGCATATTGGAACATCATTGTCCTCAATTATCTCAATGGGTATATTCATTGTACAATTAAGGATACTTCTCTCTATACACCTCAATTATCTTAAATTTTCTTTCGTCTATTGTCTTTGCTAGCTTTCTTATAAAATTATCATTCTCAAGATGTCTCAAACCACTTTCAAATGATTCACATGAGAATTTGGTTTCAAATGCCTTAATCTCTTAGCATTAAGCATGAAATGAACCAATGGTATCACATTCACTTCAACATCAAAACAATCCCTCTCTAGCATTTTATCATGTGTCAAATATAAAGGTTACCCATCCATCATAAAAAAATACACCCAAATCTAATTTTAGGATTAAAACTCACAGTTATGTTTCAATCAGATCCTACAATAACATTCCAAAAGAAAGCATACTATTAAACAATTATCATTTCTTAACGTTCAATGCTTCACGATTAACCTCAATTTGGTCAGATAATGAAATTTAGAGGGTTAATAATGGTTTAATTCACATTTATCTAGCTTCGCAAGTTTGATTGGAAGTAGTTCTTAAATTCATTTTCGATCACCCAGAGACATGAACAGTATAAACTTACTTCCATAAAGAGAAAGCAGTAGTCTTTGTTTTTTTTTATTTTTATGTGAAAGATAAAGCCTTATACATCCATGTTTTGATATAAGGATTCTCTTTCTAGTGCTACTTTTCATGCACTCATTGCGAAAAGTATTGAAGCAAATCCTAATAACTCTAAGCATGATTCCTAACCAACCAATACAGATAGCCTTTGTTATTGTCGCCAACTGCAAGGAGATAAGGAAGGGATAAATATAAAAAATGATATCAGAGATTTGCGGTTAGCCTATTCTCTTACCTCTATTCACCTAGCCTTACTTGAACCCTCCACTAATACCACCAATTAAAAACAAAAATAAAACAATTTTGTCGAAACCAAAAAAGAGAGAATGGGCAAAGCAATTAAAGATCTATGGCACCTCAGTCATCTTAATCACAAAAGCCTCTACTTAGCTTTCTTAATCCAACAAATAATGGAAACAACAACATAAGAATTAAAGCATAGGAAATAAATGGCCTCAAAAATGAAAACATTCTTAACATAAATGAAGAAATAACCTTCAATTCAAGAGCTAAGCAACGATCAAAGGATGTAGAAGTTAAGTTCCCTCACCGCATCTAAATATACACAATCAGAAACCACCATATTGAAACCAATTGAATTTAAATACTCTCTTCTTCCCTTGAGTTGTGAAAGGGACTCATTGTTTATCAAGAAACAAGCCATCTCTTAACCTCCCCCACCCCAAATATAAAAGAAACTGAATAAAATAATTGGATCTTATTGAAGCTGAATGCTGATGGTATGCTCATGTATCTTCAACTTGCGAGTGGAACACAAAGCTGGGGAATGTAGTGGTTATGTCCCTGCTCATTAAAAAAATAATAATAAATCAGATAAGTTTTAGCCTCTAAGTTGCCACCTGATTCACCATTAAAACAACCTAACTAGAATTCCTTGCTATCAACTCAATCACAAATTCCCATAATATACCACATAACTCCAATCAAAATTAAGTACACCCGACATTTAAAGAACTTACTTTAGATACTGAAGGGTCATATTCTTTAGTAAAGATGGATGACGCAAAACAAGGCTTCTCCACTCTTCCTTGTCAATTTTCCCATCATGTTTTGTATCAGCCTCCTCAAATGTCTGAAACATCATTTCAAAGTTCAGAAACTTTTCACAGAAAGAAAAACTAGCTGATGCAAAGCAGATAACAGAAGCGATATGAAACTTATACTTGTGTGAAGGAGCACCTTGTCAATTATGTTTTCTATGACATCATCTGTAAGGTTCATACCAGACTCTGCAAGGGTGGCCACTACCATTTGTTTCACCTATTTATCACAACTTAGATAAATTTCTTGATAGTGTGTAAATGAACAGCAGGAATTCAAGAACGAACTGAAGCATCTAAGAAGATATCCCAGATGCTAAAACCCACCTCCTGTCTCTCAATGAATCCTTGCTGCTTCAGATCGTACAGTTGAAAAGAAACTGCGACAAATATCATAGGATATATACATATGAAGCCCCGGGAAGTGATGCTTGAAAATTATATGAAAATTTTAGTATCACATGGCCATTAAAAAATTAATGTAAAGAAAGAATTATCTCAGGGTATATACACTCTATCTTATCATCAATTGGAGCATTGGGATGAAACACCGAGAGAGCACGCGCAAACTCTTCGAAACCTAGAATCCCATTGTGTTTTATATCAAATAAGTCAAAAACCTAAAATCAACAAGCAGAACAGTCAAACTAATATAAACATAAAGGATCATTAATGTTATTAACTACAAATGAGAAGAGGACTAATCTGCTACACCCAAATAGCCAAATTTGAATAAAGATCAAGACGTACCCTATCAGCAAACAAGCTCTCTTTTTTGTTTGTCTTGAACAATGCTAACTGAAACTCTTCCTGCAGTAAGAGAGTTGAAGAAGCGTTGCAAAAAGGTTGCTCAATTATAACAACACAGTAAAATAAAAGCAGCAACAAGAGATTTAAATGGTTCAGGGGCCGCAAGGTTTACTGAATCCATGCATCTAGAACAAGTTTATACATAAAAGATAATATTTGTGGGCATGTTCCAAGTTACACAGACCTTATTGATAAGACCATCATCAATCACGGCACTGCTGATCTTCTTAAAGAGCTCATACAGGGCCTCTATTTCGCTTACACTGACTGCGGAGAGAGAAGAAAATTATCTTCAAGAAAATTACAATGATGACCAAATAAACTGTATGAAGAAGATGTAAATTTATTGCAACATCAAAAATTAGTTACTTGAAAATTTTACATAAAAAAGTATAAATAGTGGTGCCAGAGGATATTATCTAAAACATTTTCCAAAAGCCTTATGGCAGCCACAACATTTTCCCAATGACAAGCACAACTTAAGTAACATTCATCATGCATAAAAGTTTGGCAACCACGTATTTGCCAAAGATACAAAGAACTAGGTGACAGGAAACTATTACATGAAAGCATAAACGAAGACAGAACTTAAAGTCACATACAAACTGTCTCCCTGGCAAGAAGTTCAGGATCATCAAGGCCTCTCGACTGTTTGTATACGTCAATGTCACAACATCGTAAAATGGAACCAATAAATCCCTCCACACACTGCAACATGATATGTTATGACCATTAGTACACTCCATCCCTGCAAAGCAGAGACAATAGTCAGCAATCCTTTTCATCTATATGAAGGGAGGTATCAGCCTCTGTGTGAGTTATCAGTAATATGAACCTTTTAACCATTTCCTGCTTCTGCTGAACAAAGCCCCACAATATAAATGTTCCACCGAGACAGAAATGATTTGATTGTGACTGCGATACATGATTGTAGAGTCAACTTTTGAGCTAACAATCATAAAATGTGCTCCTTTCGGACATGATTATAAACAGAGACATGAAAAAGAGAAAAGCAAAGCAATCAACAATTCTAGAGATATTTCTAGTCTTTGTTTCTTCACAATGTTTATACCTGAGACATCCATGTGTCCAAAGAAAAAGGCATATCAGAAATCAAGATCAAAAAGCAAATGTAAGTATAAACAAAAAAGCCCCTGAACAGTCTATACAAGCAAAGACATAAACTAGTGGGATTGAGCAAGTACATAAAACAAACTTCCAATGACCTCTGAGCTCACAAGATTTTGACAACCAATTGTCATGGAAAAGTAGGCCAGTTTAAGTGGTAGAACAAGAGAGTAGTGAAGAGGGATGCTCTCCCCCTCAAAGTATATACGATATCACAGATTGATCACTACTCAAAGACCAAATATCTTAACGAAACCAGACCATACTGAATTAAGATATGGAAATTAAAAAAAATACCCTAAGTGGCAGCAGACGAGCCAGAATAAAGGCCCAAATGACTAGCTGGCCATTCAGTCAAAGAATCACTAGCCAGTGAAGCCATCAATATGGGTCCGCATATTTCATATTTTTTGCTATTCTGAAAAGCATTCAGAACCTTTTGCTATTCATGCATTTGATTTCCTGATCCAAGTAGCAGTCAATTTGGGTCTGCGCGGCTTATATCTATTTCATTTGCCACTCAGCTAGTCTATTGAACTAACTTCAGTTCGCAAGACTGCAAATTTAACAGTTAAAGGACGTTGTGCATAATAATTAGTCTAATAACCTAAGCATTGACGTTGAGAATTCTATATACTTCCCAATCACACCTAGAACAAAAAACAACCTCAAAGAAAATTTATCAAGAAAGAATTACTCCAACAATAAATTCCGGTGTTCATTAGGTGAAGAAATTCTAATAAACCAAAATAATGAAGAAGACAGTCTTTTCACCTTGATTATCTTATAGTAAATCCTAAGAGTTATAGCGAAATTTCATGAAAACTGAACAGATGATCACACCGCCCTTTCTAGCTTCATCTAAGAACCTCCACCGACAAATCAAAATCAGAAATGCATCCAAAAAGAATCGATCTTGACGTGCAAAAGCATAGATTAAGCCCGATCCCAGATCCAAAACACGAAACTGAAGCAAACCCATTAAGCACAAACATCCCAATTAAAAAGCCACGAGGGATCGATAAAGCAAGCTCCAATCAAAACGATCCAAGTTAGCAGCTCTGATGAACAACGTAAAAGCTAATTCTTTTGTAAGCGTAGAAACAGGAGAAAAGAGAAACCCGAAACATGTAAGAACCATATTCGATTGGAAACAAACAGGGGATGAAGAGGAAGAAAAAAACGCTTGGGAACCAGAAAAGGAAACAAACTCTTACCTCGATAGAAACGAAAACAATGGAAGAAGAAAGCTTAAGGTGGTGCAGAGCAGAAGACAGAAAGCTTAACAGTCACAGATATGTTTTTAACCCTTTTTCTATTTTTGGATACAGAGTTTTGGTTAGAATAGAACCAAAAAGCCTAATAAATTAATATTTGCGCTTTATAGTTTATATCAGAGAATAATGTAAATGATTGAAATGAATCTAATTAATTATTATGTTGTATTTAATAAATTTACACTACATTGAACACCGGCAGCATATGGAAATCCAAAATACAAACCGAGGAGCGACGTCGTATTATGGAATCAATTTCATTTACGAGCTTCCTATGTCGATTTGATTTATCTTATTGTGCTATAAACAATCCGACTTTTGTTAGATATCTTTAATATATATTTTTTTAAATAAAACTTAAATGTGGATGAAAAAGGAATTTGCCTAATTATTACAAATTGTGTAATTTCATTAATAATAGACTTAGCATCTAAACTAAATTTTGAAATATTAAATATTATTATCGGAGTTAACATCCGCCCCAAAAATAATATCTAAGATATACATACTAAAAATTATTCATGGTATATTTAATCTTGATATTGTCTTAAAATAGAAGGAGATTGACAATAGTAACAATGAGAAAAAAATAGGGATTAAAGCACAATATTTTTATTAAAGTGTTTCAATCTTACATTATTTAATTTACATATTTATAAATATATGTATAAATTTTAATAAAATAAATAAAAACTGATTAAAAATTTGCTCTCAAAATAGTCGTAAGATTTGTACAGTTCAAATGTCAATTGGTTATGAGCCGATGTTATGATAGAGACTAAACGCAATCATGTGTAGGACAATAATGCGAAAAGGGCAAAAGTACGCCGCCGCATCATAGTTGGTGGTGGTGGACGCACGTGCTGCCTCCCAAAATAAATGAATTACTGGGATTAAAATAGTTATGATAATAATAATAATGATGGCAATGTTTCAATCATGATGCGACAACTTTTAAGGACATGTTGGAATGAGACTGTAAAAAAGTTTAAAATCGAAAGTTAGAATACTAATAATGCGGCGGCAGAGCTCCGTCTACCTTTGGTCCAAGTAAACTGGAGTTTTTTTACCGGAGATTTTATATTTTAAAAGTATAATTTAAATCTTAATATTTTTACGAGACTGTAATATTTTAAAGTATTCACATTTTCAAAATGTTTAAATAAATCTTTTAAAAAATAACAAAATTAATTTTTATTAATTAAGCGTGACATTAATAAATTCTACTGTTACTTGTATTTCTCCCTAAAATCCTTAATCTAAAACCCATTCCTAATTTCATTCATGCACTTCCCTCTCTGTTCATTTCCATCACTCACTCAGTAGCTACATCCACAGCGTCCTGCATTCATCGGGAGTTCTTCAAACCATTGACATCATTTTTTAGTCATTTGGACTTTCGATTCTCTTAAACATATCGTCGTCCAATGCACTGGCCTTGACGCATCTAATCAACTTGGTAATAAAATCCGTGAGTAAGCCCTCACTCTCATCAGTCATTTTTTGAAAATTCTTATTTTGGCTCCAGATCAACAACCCCATAAGCTTCCTCTTGCTTCAGGGTTACTGCACTTTTTCTTGGTAGAGAATGGGATCAAGGATAATGGGAACCCCAAAATTGTTAGAAGGAAGCCAGCACTAAAGTTGGTTAACTTTTGAGTCCGTACGAGCCCGACTGGTCCCCTTGCGTGCTCTCGGAATCCAAGGCATTGAACTGAAACAGTTGGTTACTAAAGCTCCAGTTATGTCAATAGAAAAGAAATCTATCCTTTTATTCATTACTTGCCTAATGTTTTACAAGCTAACATCAAGCCCACATAGCTCAAACGCATTTTGGCTTCCACCAAACTGGTGACTCTTGGTTGAATTTTTGTCTCCGGTTCGCAGGTTTGGAATATTGAAAAGAGACTTTGGACTTCATCAAATGCCTAAAAAAGGAATGGAGACCATCTTTAAGATCCTGAAAAGATGACTCTATATCATCTAGCTAAGTCTTTCCTATTGCACTAGCTTGCAGACTAAAGACCATCCCGTAGCTTTTGCCTTTGGTTTATGTATGAAATACAGCAAGGACTCAAGACACTTGGAGAGGGACATATTCTACCTCTTTTGACAATCTGAAGATGGCTCTAGTTTCTTTGGACTTGTTTGGTAAAAAGCTAATAAGCTCTTTTTCAGCATATTGTCTCATTTCAGCTAATTAACTTTATAAAAAATTGTTTGAGTTGAATAGAAATGTCGATTTTGCCGTCTGTGCTCTTCTTCTTCATGCCCTCCTTGCATCTGTGATTGTCCTCCTCCTTTTTATCTCTTCTCAAGATTGCTCTCGGTATATCCCTTTCTTTGTTAGATTTACTTGATCTTTTGTTGGTCACTGAACGATGAAGGTAATTTGTTTTTGGTTTCCAGGTTCTTCTGTTTCTTCTCTTGACTCTTGATGTTGTGCTTGTTTCTCGAGAAATTTTGGGTGACAATAATTGGTGCTTTTGGTTGCAGGTTTGGTGTTGTTGAAGTTGAGAGAAGGAGTTGTGAGAGATCCATACAATGTGTTGAAGAACTGGAAGGATGGTGTTGGCGTGGTTGATCCGTGTTCGTGGTATCAGAAGATAGGTGATCAAAACAAACGGTTTGATTTGTAGCTTCTTCCAAGGGATGATTCGTTCAAAAGTGTTTTAACCCTCTTGTATTCCATATGAGTTTTTTTGTGACTATGATTGCTTGGTTTACAAGTTCCTGCAGAGGCTGTGGTTAATCGATTTTTAGGAGATGGAGTTGCAAGGTACCTGGATGGGAAACTGAGTTCTGCTCGATTCAATGGGAGTTTTGCTATTGATCTTAAAGGGAATGTTTACGTTGCTGATAAAATCAACCGTGTTATTAGAAAGATCAGCGAATCAGATGCTTGGGTTGCTGTAGTTTGTTTTTTTTTTTTTTGCAAGTGAGTTTTCATAATTTTATTTGTATGTTCTTATTTGGAAACAATTCGAACTACCGTGTGGGATCCACGTCAAATGGGTATACTGTGCCCAAGTTTTGAAGAGAAATAAAAAAGAGGAAAACTTGTGCAAATAGGTGTTATTTGCCTGTGTAAGTTGTACATAGAAGTGTAGCTTATCAGTTGTAGGAGACTGAGGTATCAGTAACTTGACTTTTGTTGATGGTCATACTACGTGAGATTGGAATGGGAGGCCTAATCTTGATGGGGTTTCATATGATGAACATTATTTGTTTGACCCTATATTTTGAAGTTCTTTAATTGTAAATTGTAGGCAAGGTATTGCTCTGAATCTCTCTAAAGTTATAGTTCCTACAAGTGGAAACTAGTTTCCTAATGCTTTTGATGTGACGACAATTGCTGGAAATTACTCTATAATTAGGGGAAGGCAAATGGTCCTGGAAAAGTTACTTCTTTTTCTAATGATTTTAAGCTGGCATTTGTCCCAGAAAAATGTGTGTTACTGGTTTCTAATCATAGGAACCAGTTGGTTCGCCAGATTAATTTGAAGCCCGAGGATTGTGTGAGAGGGTATCATTCTGGTGAGGTTCTTGGTTGATTTATTTTGTATCTGAATTGCCACACTTATGAAGGGTTATATCTCATGTTAATGCTTAAAGAAAATATATGATATGTTTGGTGTTGCAACCTGACCTATATGTTGCTATAATTTCACAGTATTGGGAGCAGTTTCAATTTGGGCATTAAGACTGGGGCTATCATGTTTAATTGGTATGATCATTGGGATTGCGGTGCATCCTTAAATGATCCCTCATGTAAGTATCTCCTGTATAAGCATTATCCTGTATGAGGTGAACATGAATTGTACCATTTCTAACTCGACTTTGTAGACAGGATCGATCCAACATACTTCCCTTCAAGAAGATATGGAGGCATTACCTAATCATTTTGGTGAAACTAGTGCAGACAATCTTCTCCGACACCAGAAGCGCAGTTGCT
>JAOQMS010000005.1:21887484-21916682 GCA_027563885.1 Erythroxylum longipes
TTGATTGAATAAATGTGATGCATTTCATTACATGAATGCATGATCAGATAATGGGAGTTGTGACCAGAGTAGCCACCAATTAGAGCTTAAGGCTCAAAGTATGAAAAGAGCCTCGAGCTCAGAAAGTGATTCAGAGCCTCAGGCTAAACGTTTAATGAGCCCTATATGGTACAGTTATCAATGAGCCCTATATGGGACAGTTATCAATGAGCCTAATATCCAATAGATACGGGACAGTTAGGCACTTGGTCACAACAATGTAATAATTGGAAAAGTGTCTCATGAGCATTTCATATGCATTTTGTTAAGTATGTTTGATGGATTGAAATTCCAAATTTTCCTATGCTTAAGTGAAAATGTGATACTGATGTAAAGTGCAATTTTTGTGAAGCGTTTATTTTGTGAAATGATGTGTTGCATGAATTGAGTGAACCATCAATGATGGTTACCTCATTGAGTTCGCAAAACTCACCTAAAATTTGTAATTATTTTTTAGGTTTGAAGAGTACCCCGTTAGACAAACCGGAGTATACCTACGGCATGCAAGTAAAAGATAGAGGTCAAGATCAGTTGGCGTCTGCATTAGTATTTATTTTATTTTGTATCAAATTAAGTCTTCCGAAATTATTGCAATTATTTCTATTTTGAGGTAAATTTTTGAATTGGAAATGTTTCCGTATGGTTTTGTAATGTAATGAAAATTTGACAAGTATTTTGTTTTTGTAACGGGCCCAAATGGCTATTGAAATTTCTGATGATTGTATTGCTATAATCGAAAATGTTTATGGAATAAAGTGGGCTCTATTTGATTACTGATCTCCGCATACTATGTTTGTGGTTTCAAAAAAAAATTAATATTGAGTTTTGATCGATTAAGTGCTCTAGCATGCCACCCTCATGAGGCACAGTCTCGGATATCACTCAGGATGTCGGGCACGTGTCTCGTGGGAGTGGGGTGTTAAATATAGTCCTTGATGGGGGTAAACTAACTCTGAGTGTCAGAAAGCATTAAATAACCTTCATTGTGTTGAAGAATGACAATAGTTCTCCCTTACTCCCAATTAACATCAATGAAACTGAACATTGAAGACGATGGGAAGATATTAAGGATCCTAGGAATGCATTTAAAAAGACACGATCGCGAAGGAGAAAGCAAAGGAAGGTGAAGCAGAAGGAAGGTGGAACCCATGGCATGGTAGCTCATGTGCAAATGGTAAAATCAATGACTACCCTACCATTGCATTATTCATTGGAACCACCTTCAGCATAAGAAGAGCATCAAGCTACTGATGTTAAGAGAAGCACTGCATGGCAGGCAACCCATTGATTGTTAATTCCATGTTAGTTCCTTTGACTTTTCAATAGTTTGGATTCCGCAATTAGGTTATTTCATTACAAATAAGATCGAGAAGCCATAGGACTTTGACATAAGTTAGATGATTGAGGAAGTAAGCAAAAAGGAGGTGAAAGAGCTATAAAGAGTTAGGAAGTGATCTCAGGAATGTGTAGAAGGACAAAAGAAGAAAAAATCAAAAATTGGTGAGCTAGGCCACGATTTGGCCTGCAGCAGGGTAAAATTGTCCACGCAATTTTTATTGAATCGAAAATAAAAACATAGATGGTTTAGCGAAATGACAGATTTCCAAAAAAAAATTCGAAATCAAAATATAACGCATGCGTAAACACCAAATCAACATGCTTTTAATCTATACATGATACAACATAAGGAAAATAAATAAAATAAGAAGAAGATCGAAATATTACCCTCGCAACAACTTTGACTCCTCACTACTGTGTCCTTAACCAATCCGAACTACCACTTGTTCTCCTTGAACAACTTGGTTATCAAGATTCTTTGGTGGGAAAGGAGAAGAAGAATAAATGGAGGTTTTTCTTTACTATATTCGGCTGGTTTTAAGAGCTAAAGGAGAGAAAAACCACGCATCATTCATTTTTTTCTCAAAACCTAAAATGAATTGTCGCCTTTCAAGTCTAACATTTGGATAGTTTTTTGGGAGAGAGTGGAGAGCTAACACACCATTCATTTAGTAATCATCCCAAATGAGTTGTACATTTTCTATCTTATTAAACAACCCACCAAAACCATTTAATGATGATGAGCATTACTGAATGCATTGGAAGAGAGTGGAGAGAGCAAAAGAAGCACCCACTCATTCTTTAATAATAAGAATGCAAAAGAGCTATAACCAAACTCCTACCTTCATTAATTTCATGAATTAAAGGAGTTGTATGTTTTCTCTCTTTTAAAACCCACCATTAAACTCTTTTTAATGATGAGCATTACCGAATTCTAGATCTTTGTAGAATTCGGTCTTACTCATTTTTTTAAAATTTCAATTTAATTAATCTAATTAATCAAGCCAAATTCCAGCCCAATATTAAATGTTTACTTGGGCTTATAATTAAAAATTAATTAGTGTAAACCCAACATTTAATTATAGGTTAAGACCCAATTTAATTAACTCTTAATCAAATTGTTTCGGTCTTATTGGCCCGAATCCATTTCGTCCACTTCTCTCCAAACTGTCTAATTTTCTTTTTGGTAACCTCTGTTTATTTTTCCTACTATCCTTGATAACCTTCTTAGACTCCAAGTGGGGAATCTAATTGGACTTAAATAATTCAAGCTCCAATAACCCCGGAATTAATTTAATCTCATTAGAATTAATTCCAACTTATTAACCAAATGCCATTCCACTTATGAGAAAATGTGTTTCAATTTATTAATACAACGTCTAATCGTAAACTCTTTTATGAACTATATTATAGCCATCCGCACAATAAAGGGTAAAATTATCGTTTTGCCTTTATGTTGTTTTTTCCTTCTAGACCTCCCATTTCACTCTACATGGTGATTAACACATAAGATCTAATCTTGGTCTTAAGACTTGATGGGTAGCTAGTCTATCATACCACTGACGCCTGTTTTGTCACCAATCTTCGCAAAACATCTAGAAGTGATGATATCACTATAAACTCTTTATTTGATTGAATGTTCCCTAATGTATGTTTCAATTAATAATTCCAACATGTGGACACTGGATTGATACCCAATAAAAATCCATTCCAATCATATTAAGAATTATAACAAAACACACATGAGTCCACCACTCATCAAGATTATGGATCATAATAAAGGAATGCTAAAGCGAATGTTTTAAGATAAAAGTAATGGCCTACTTTATTGTTTAAAATGTACGCGATTATAGATTCATTTAATAGTGTCATTACCGATAGTCAACTACTATTATGTTTTGAAACTCATCATTCCTTTGAAGTAAACTCCTTTACTTACACGGAGGTAAATTACAACACTAAAATCTAAACCATAACCAAGTGACCAATATGATTAGTCGAATGTGAATCAATAAATTTAGATTCTAATAATATACATGTTCCCCATACATCTAAATGTGTATGTATATTACTTATAAAAGAACCTTTGATACCTTATGACTAGTTATATTATGCTCATACAAATAAAACCAAACTCTTTGTTTTATTAATAATAAATATTTTCATTATAATATTGTAACTGGAAGAAAATTAAGTTATATGTAAATACACTTGCTTTCCAGGGCACTATATTTACAGAACAGTAACAATTTTTAGTTAAAATTTTTACCATTTTACCCTTCCTTCACTATATATTCATATCACACTTCACTTTTTCACTCACTTTCATTTTAACTTTATCTTTCTAAGATTAGAACCTCCAAACACTCTCACTTCTCTCTAACTAACTTCTAAATTTCCAATTTATTTCAACTTCCACCTACTTGCAATCTAGTATGCTTTGAATTAAGCAGTCAACGAAGCACAACCAATCGTCGGGACGAAATCAGGTCTCGAGACAAGGGTGAAGGAACAGGGTAGTGGATTTCGGAGCGCCCTTCCCAATCTACACAGAGGAGGAAGGCATTCATTTCCAATCCTTTAATGTCAAACAATAGTAGTCTTGAAATATTTTGATTTTGATATACTTGATAGGGTAAAATTGTGAGATAGGGTAGAGAATCTAACAGAAAGAATTCAGTGGGCCAAGTTTATACACTTCCAATTTCTTATCTACTAGGAGCTCACTCTTGAATTAGGTTGCGAGGATGAACTTATGAGATAAATATTGAAATAATGTGTGATATTTGTGAGTTCCTTGAATCTTCCATTATCAACTTTGTGGTTCTCACTATTGAAATGAGCTCACTGGGTTAGAGCGATTCAATTCTAAGAATGCCCACAACAATATTATACAAACCCATAAGCACTTGTTATTACATAAGTTCATGTGTCAATTGGTTTTTGACAAATCATAAACCAACAAGTGCTTAACAAAGGAACTTTTGCTATTGTGGTGCATGGATCACAACATCCCAGTATGCAAGTTCACATATGTTCTTAAAGCTATGTTGTGACTTTACGTAAGAGGAGTAATAATTTGGGTATGGGGTACTTAGTTTTCACCATTACTAAGTACTATAGCATAGATGGTAGGGGTTTAACCATATACCTCCCTGATTTTCTAAATCAGCATCATTTATGGCATGCCGAAATCCTAAAGTCCCATAACATGGAACTCCGGGATATAAGCCAAAAGAATTTTATGAAGATAAGGGCTATTCAAGCAAGTTCTAGCACAGCGCCACCTTAGCAGATAGAAGAGGACTCGATGAACGAGGAGTCCGAAGAGGAAGACGACACAAAAGAGCCTGGTTGAAAAAAGTGCTCAATACAATCTCCTCTAATGCCAAGGTAATTACAGATACACTTGCGGAGAACTCTAGAAGGATGAAGGAGATGGCTTACACCCAATGACGTCAAAGCCGGGATATATGTTGTATTCATCGATACTTTGAGGCTTAAGGCATCCAATTGCCACCTCCGACACCATCCCTACCTCCATCACCATGAGACTTTGTTTCTAACACTTTTCTTGTAAATTTAGCCTTTTTATTTTATTTTACGTTTCCTCTTTCCATATGTATTTGTTTTCTTTCTTCTCGCATTGAGGAAAATGTGTTGCTTAAGTGTAGGGAGGGTTGTTTGTTTTGTTTTAAGTGTGAATTTTGCATATTGTATGATATTTTGTTAGGCTGCATATTGTGAATTGAGTAAATGTGTCAATGGTTTAGATTGATTGACATCAATTTAATTTTGAACATAATCTATTAGGATGTGAAGAGTCAAAGAGTCATTAGCTCTGAAAATTAGTGATTTGGGTTCTTTGGATAAATATGTAGGTTAACTGAGATTTAGTGTTAGTTTATCACCCTGTAAGTTTTCACATTCATGCATAATTTTAGGTTGTTCAATTAAGTAACTTTGCTAATATTTTTTTATGAAAACAAGTAGCAAAAGCAAGAAGGTAGGCATTAAATTAAAAATAAATAAATTTTTATAAATTTTAAATAAATAACTATTATGCTGGCCTTCGGATTATGAATAGAGCTAGTAGCCAGTTGAGAAAATGATGTAGCCGAGTAACCAGATCGATACGCATCATAATTGTATGCCTTCGTGTCAAAGGCTATAATGACATTCCAGTTAAGTAGCTTAATAAAAATATGACCTAGTCGAGTAACCGAATCGACTTTCAATACCTGTGTTTGCCTCTGTGTAAAAGACTAGGTCTATGTCCATAAAAACTAAATAAAATAAAAAAATGTGTTTTTAATAAAAACCAACCAATCTTGTAAATAGCTTGACTTTTTATGAAAACATACTTAGGAGTAGTTAAAGAATTTGAATGACCAAATAATTATTAATGTGTGTGTACAATTGTTTTG
This sequence comes from Erythroxylum longipes, assembly GCA_027563885.1. NCBI lineage: Eukaryota > Viridiplantae > Streptophyta > Magnoliopsida > Malpighiales > Erythroxylaceae > Erythroxylum > Erythroxylum longipes. Next base: position 21,893,289 of record JAOQMS010000005.1, read on the forward strand.
ATTAATATGTATGTTTAGTCCAAAGCTCCAAGATGTGGATTTTACATGTTAATGATTTGGAATAACTTAAATAATTGTGTTTAAAGTTAAATTTATTTCACGAAGTTGAAGCCATTGTATCATTACTGTATTGTGTGCTTTGTGTTTTTATGTGTTTATTGTTTTGTTTGCTTGAGGACAAGAAAACATTTAAGTATGGAGATGTTGATAAGTGTAAATTTCATTGTGTTGTGAGGCATTGTTTGATATGTATTTAGTTATTAATTCATTCATTCAGTATGCATTTAGGATAGAATTATGTTAGTTTATTAATTATTTACATTTTAAGTATTTTATGGATTAGTACAAGTCTTTGAGTTTAAATATTATATTTTTTAGGTACCTTGATGTGCTTGTTAGTGTTTCAGGGTCAACATTGAAGAACAGAGAAGTTTCAGAGACATTCGGGGAGAAACAATGACCCACGATTATGGCATATCAGGCCATGATTGTGATAGAAGCATTAGATTTTGCACACGATCATGGCCTACATGCCATGATTGTGACAGAAGACCAGGAAATGGCCCATGATCGTGTCCTACATCAAGTAGACATGTAGACACTCAAGAACGTCAAGTTTCGAGGGATTTTTTAGACTTTTCAGACTTGTAAAAACCCTAGGGCTACTCAGAACACAACCACCTTGAGAAACCCTAGAGAGAAACTCTAGAGAGAAATCATCGAGAGATACAGGAAGAGTAAAGAGGAGAAGAAGCTGACTCGATGTACTTCCCAGATCAAGAGGTTTCCCAACGTCGCTACCTCCCATCATCCATTTAGATTATATTTCCTATTTAATTTTAGTTTTATTATTGTATAAAATTGGATTGAATAGTTAATGATAGGATCTAGAATGTCGAGGATGTTTTAAACCCACCTTTAGAATTTTATTCTTGAATTCATGTAAATCTTATTGTTTATGTGTTTATTAGATTTGTTGTGGTTTCATTTTGTGATTGCATAATTTGATAATAAATTGAGAGGGTGAATCAATTAAAAACGATTAAATTGGACTAATAAGTGTTTGGTGATTTAATAGAGCAAGAATTGAATCACATCGAGAAATTGTGCGAAGAGAGATCTTGCATAGGTTTCCGATAGTTTGTTAGAGAACTTCAAAACCAATAAGGGTTTTAGATATATTGTGAATAGAGAGATTGCAACGTCCAAAATCTGATTAGGGTTTATGATTTAGAGTTAATGGTTATAACTCGAGAGAGAGTAATCAAGATAATTCATAATCAATTAGGTTAGCATTAAAGATAGGTAAAATTCTCTTTCTCTCAATTGGTAATTTCCTTTGGTTGATTCTTTGATGTGTTACAAATTGCTTAATAATTAGTATATTCATTTTTGGTTCTTAATTTGATTGATTGAATTAAGTTCTCGTATTAGTTTCCTGTAATTTGAATTTTTTATTATTTATGGCCTTAAATTTTAGAAATAGATTAACTCCCTCCTCGTGGGATCGACACCTTTGGTACTATCCTAATGAACCATGCGTAAGTGGATTATCGAGGGGTTATAATTAAAACTTACACATAACCAACCACCCAATCAACAATCAAAGCACATAACATGCAAATGTGATAATGAGGCAATGGTATTATACTTAATGAAACAATTTTAACATTGAACACAATCCCTCAAGTTGTTCTAACTTATTAACTTGTGAAATATGTGTCTATGTACCTTGGACTAAATATACAAACTAACGAAATTTTTAATGTTAAGTCTATTCACCCCTATCACTTGCACACACACATTGATAATTATTTGGTCAAATCAAAAGTGTACCAATTCATAAGTAGGTTTTCATGAAAAAAACAAACTACTAACAAGTTTGGTAGGATTTTATTTTGAAAACATTCTTTTTATTACTTTTTAAGGACATGAACCTAGTCTTTTTACGTGAAGATAAACATTTGTGATGAATGTCGATCTGGTTACTCAACTAAGTCATGTTGTTATTAAATTGCTTAGTTAGAATGTCATTATACCCTTTTGTTATGAAGGCACATTGTTGTGATGTATGCCGATCTGGTTACTCCATTGCATCCTATTCTCAATTAGCTACTAGCTCTATTCGTAACCCAAAGGCTAGCGGAATAGTTATTTCATTGAAATTTATACATTTTTTTACCCACCTTATTGCTTTTGCTAACTATTCTCATAAAAATATACTAGTAACGCCACTTATTTGATTTGCCTAAAATTGTAAATAAATATGGCAACTTCCTAAGGTTAATAGAGTAACATCATATCCTAATTAACAAGCATATTTAGCCCTAAGTAGCTTAGGTCACCTATTTCACGAGCTAATAGGTCTTAGCAACATAAAAGATTGTTTTAGGCTAAATTAATTGCGCTAAATCCTAGCTACTGACACATTCACACGAATCACATCATGCAAACCTAAACAAATTATTACTTCTTTTTCCTTCAGGATCACTCTGCTAAGATACAATTTGCATCGATGCCCAATAACCTTAAAGGTTTCTTTATTTGCATTTTCCAGTTTGAGGGCTTTATGATCAAAAACTTGAATAAATGTAGAAGGTCCACTTTATTGCGATTTTAGCTTCCCCAAAAGCAGCCTCAACATCGAATTGTATAGCAACACTAAATCTCCTACCTTAAATTCCTTCTACTTAAGATGAGAGTCATGCCATATCTTCACCTTTTCCTTATAAATTTTGGTGTTTTAGTATGCGTTGTAGTGGAACTCCTTAAGTTCATTTAGTTGCAGAAGTCATTTTATGCCCTCTTACTTCCAATCAAAATTTAACTCTCTTATTGCTTAATACGCTCGATGCTTTACCTCAACTGGTAATTGGCAAGCCTTACCATATACAAGCCTATAAGGAGTTGTTCCGATTGGTGTCTTAAAAGTAGTCCTATAAGCCCATAAGGCATCATCTAGTTTTAATGTCCAATCCTTCCAAGAGCTATTCACTATTTTCTCCAAATTTCGTTTGAGTTCCTAGTTAACAACTTCCACTTGGCCATTAGTATATAGATGATAAGGAGTGGTAATGCAATGGTGGACTTCGTATCTTTTTAGGAGAGCATCCAAGGACCTGTTACAGAAATGCATGCCCCTATCTCTTAGTATAGTCCTTGGCACTGCAATTGATTGAATAACCGTTTGATATTTTTGCAAAACCCTTCCGTCATACGTAATCCACCCCTACTAAAATGTACATGTTTCCTATGGAGGATGGAAAGGGACCAATAAAGTTTATTCCCCATTCGTCGAAGAATTCAATGTCCAAATTGTTGAATAAAGACATCTTATATCTTTTGGAGATGTTGCCTACTCTTTGGAAATGATCGCATTGTACCACGAAATCATGAGCTTCCATAAACAAATGTGGCTAAGAAAATCCACATTCCAATACTTGAGTTGTTGTTTTGTTTACTCCATAATGGACAGTGTATTGAGCTTCATGATGTTGTGATAATATATCTAACATTTCGTCATCTGGCACGCATCGTCTTACTAATCCATCCACACATGTTCGATACAAGATTGTTTCATCCTATAACTATTGGTTACAATTGTGTAAGAATCTCTTCCTTTGTTCATAACAGAGGTCAGAAGTAATCTTACCATTTGTAATATAATTTGCGATATCGGTAAATCATGGTGTAGCTAGATTGTCAAACAACATTAGAGTTTCGTCAAGAAATTTCTCATCAATATCTTTGCTTTGCTTGCATTCCCCACCTTCCAAACATGATAAGTGATCTAGGACAATATTTTCCACTCCCTTTTTATCTCGCACTTCTATATCAAATTCTTGTAGGAGTAGCACCCATCGAATAAGCCTAAATTTTGCATCCTTCTTGCTGAAAAGACATTTTAAAGCTGACCGATATGTGAATACGATTACCTGTAATCCAAAGAGGTATGATTGAAACTTATCACATGCATATATAATTGCGAGTAATCCATTTCAGTGGTGGTGTAATTAAGTTGAGGTCTTGAAAGGGTCTTGCTTGTGTAGTAGAACGCATGTAACCTTTTATCTTTCGTTTGCCCCTAGTACACAACCTATAGCATGGTTGCTTGCATCGAACATAACCTCAAATGGGAGTGTCCAATTAGGTGGCATTAAAATTGGTGCAGATGTTAATGCCTCCTTTAGTTTATTGAATGCAGACACACACTTTTCATTAAATAGAAAGGGAATCCTTAACTAATAGGTTTGTCAAAGATTTTACAATTTGCAAGGAATCTTTAATAAATTGATGGTAAAATCTTACATGGCCTAAGAATCCTCACATACCCTTGACATTACTTGGCAGTGGGAGTTTCTCTATAACTTTTATTATTGCTCTATTAACTTTGTATCCTTGGTGTGAAATTTTATGGCTGAGCACTATCACCTTTTGAACCATAAAGTGACACTTCTCCCAGTTCAACACTAAATGTGACTCTTCACATCTTTGGAGCACTCTGTCCAAATTGGTTAAACACATTTCAAAAGATTCTCCAAAATCTTAAAAATTATCCATGAAAGCGTCCATTATATCTTTGATGATATCAACAAAGATAGATATCACACATCTTTGAACACTCGACTCCTCCATTTTATCATTTCCTTCATGATTAGCCTTGTTCGACTTCTCATCTCCATTAGTTGTCTCTGCTTCAATCAATTTCACTTCTACAAAGCAACTCTTTACTTGTCCTTGAAAATTTTGATCCATAATATCAACCTTCATGCATGCACTACTTTCTGCCAAATTTTTTGAGACCTTGTTCATATTGAACTCTAGTCAATCTTCACTAATTCGAAGTGTCAATTTCCCTTGATGAACGTCAATTATGACTTTCTTGTTATTCGTAAATGGTTAACCATGGATCAGCGGGTAGTTCTTATCCTCTTCAAAGTTGAGAACCTCAAAGTCCATAGGAATAATGAACTTATCCACTGGCATTAGAATGTCCTCTACCACTTCAAATGGTTTTTTAATATATTGATCTACTAAATGAATTAGCATTAATGTTGTGAAACTCCCTAGATCTTTTAGCTTGGATGGCATCTGGCTGGTGACTATGCAACTATAGGTGCTAGTTAGAGCCACCGTTTGGTTTTTTTCCCAAGTACGCTTCTTTGATTATATATCCTTAAAAAACTTAGCATATTTAGGCAGATGTTGTAAAGCCTCGACGAATGAAAGATTCATCTACAGTGTATTTAACTTCTTTATGCATTTTGAAAATTGAGCATTCAATTTATTCTTCTGCAATCACTAAGGATAGGGAACCTTGGGTTGATATGGTGGAGGGGTGGCATAAGGAGGATATTCACTCATATTCGCTTCTTTCTCCTTTTTTGAATCTTTTTAATAGAGAGCAGAGTTCACATCTTTTGTCTTTATGGGTTGTTCGAGTTCCTTCCCACTTTGAAGTCTGATAGCTTTTAGCTACTCCCTCAATGTTGTGGCAAAACTATTAGGGAAACTTCCTCCACTTTGTGCAGAATACACTTTTGACAATTGGCTCACTTATATCACTAGATTATGGATGGAAGAGGTATGCTTCTTTGTTACTTGTTTGAATCTACCTTCCAAACTCTTTTTTGCATCATCTAGGCTTCCAAGCTTGTCTAAAATCTTATCTAATTTGACATCTATAAAGTTTAGTTTCTCAAGTTGGAAACTAGGTGGCCCTTGCAGCTTAAACTGACCTCCACTAATGTTGGATAACTAAAAGTTGGGGTGATATCTCTACCCAGGATTTTACGTGTTTGAATAGGGATTGTTACCTCTTCCTTTATTGAACTGTGCTCCCATATACTTCACTTGCTCTGCTTCACCTGCTTACATTAGGATACAATTGATAGTATCATGGTCCATTTTCCCACATAGCTCACATTTTAGTTAAATGGCCTTAACTAAAGCAAAGTAGAAGATGATGCTTTCATGTTGTTTAGCTATTGAGTCAAGCTATTAATTTTTTCTTGCGATTTGGTCATTTGGTCATTTGGTCAACAGCTATAACTTCTTTCTCTCAAAAAGTTGTGTGATATGTGTTTAAACTTTGATTCATTTGATATGCTACATTTAGTGATTATTGCCTTAAAAATTCTTAGGATTGTCACTTTACCTCACATTTGATTATAAGTACATTTCGGAAATAAAAGAGCTAAAGTGACCCGAAAGCATATTCATTGAAGCCATCTTCTCAATTTCCATACTCTATTGATTAATAGAGCATGAAGAAGAATAAATTAAAAGCAAGAAGAAGATAAGAAAATGAAAAGAACACGAAGAAAATGTTGTCAACATGCCTTACAACCCTTCAGAAAATTTCATAGCCATTCAACGTGAGTAAATATTGTTACAAAGCAACTCAATCATGTAAATCATGCAATCTGTCCATTTTTCCCATATATCCTTCAAACCCTAGTTGCATTTGGGAGAATGAAACAAAAAGAGACATAAAGTGGGGCTGCACTAAGTGTCTACTAGTTGATTAAGAGTGAAGAGGAGAAGAGAGAAAGCCAACTATCCATTTTGCTACATTTTAACTAACGTTTCAGCGTATAGAAGGCATTTTTATTTTTGAACAGCTGGAGAGTAGCATCATGTTACACCTGTCAATTTTTTTTAATCAGAAACCTAGCTTTATAGGAGAGAAGCAACTAAGTGTGTGTCGGCTATGGGCTGAAGTGGAGAAAAGAAACATGAGCTGAAAAAGAAATGGGAAGCTTGGAAAACACAACACCTGTTCACTCTCATTCTAACCTATCTTTTTGAATAAAAAAATCCAAGGACGACTGCACCAAAAGGAAGGAGTGACAGCAGACAAAAAGTTTATCATCTTTTCTTTAGTTTTAATAAAACAAGAGGAAAGTGTTAGCTACTGGGAAATGGAGTATGTTGAAGAAAAATGTGAGTAGAGGCTAAAGCAAAAGACAGTAGCTGTTTTATACTTTATGCACCCTCATTTTTCAAGATAAAGAAAGGAGACAACTACCATTCTTCTTGGATCTTGAAGATGGAGATGGAAGGCTAACTTCCTGACCTAGTTCAATGGGGATATCGATGCCAAGTCTTAGTTAAGCATTCCTTCACTGTTTTTTTATTTCTTTCTCTCTTTAGAAATTGTTTATGTTATCTAATGTGTATGGATTTAGGTATTGTGAAAAGATGATTTTAATGCGTTCATTGGATTGTTTATTTACAAACCATAGCCAGAATATTGATATAATCCGTAATTGGTATGTTGAAATTCATATATGGTGACCAATTATTCGTAATCGTTAGGGATATCATAACCTGGGTTAAATAATGCATCGTATATGGTTACTGCCTTGATTAATCAGTTTTCCTAATTCGTAACACTACTGCCTAATTGAATCTAGAGATCGTATCCTAGGTTATGTGGTGGTTAGGTTTAATTAACGATCATATCTTGATTAAACACCACCTAAGGGAAAACTTGGGTTAATTATTAGCCTATGATTAATAGTTTCTAGGAGAAGTCTAAGAAAAACAAATCTATAAAATATGCTTAATTAACGTATAGGCCAAGATTTAACCAAAGAACTAGGTCCCTATGGAATTCCCCACTTTTAACATTTCTTACATGTTTTCTTTAAATTTCTTTTGTTAATTAGTTTAGCTTTATTTTATTTTCTTATTTTTAAAATCCAAAACCCCTTAAAACCTAAAAACCTATTAATTTCATATCAATAACTTTACGCACACTCTCTGTGGGATCGACCTAGACTCACCACTGCTACAGTAGTAGGTCTAGTTTATTTTGACTAGCGTTACGATGTGCTATCATTACGGGTTGTCTATTTCTTTCATTTGACCATAGACTACTATTAATGGCCATCTCTTCTAGAAGCACTTCTACTTCATCAACAGTCTTTCTCATTAACAATCCTTTTGAGGCTGCATCAATTGTGCCTTTCGTCTATGGTGTTACTCCATTATAGAAAAATTGAAAAAGGAATTCCTTAAGTAAGTTATGATATGGGCATTTCCTTTGCAAGTCTTTATATCTTTCCCATGCTTTGTAAATCAACTCCCCATCACCTTGCTAAATGTTATCGACCTCCTTAATGATTTTTATGGTCTTAGTGAGGGGGAAGTATTTATCTAGAAAGGCACGTATTAATTGGTCCCATATGTTGACGTTAGATAGGCTAACGTTATGGTACCAAGCCTTCACTTTATCCCTTAAAATAAAAGGGAAGTGTTTCATTCTAACTACATCTCCGACATCTGATGATATCGGAAGGTATCATATATTTCGAGAAAGTTCACGATATATGAATTAGGGTCTTCTTTTATTAATGTAAAAAATTGTACATTCATCTATAACATGTTTGGAAGAGCTGGTTTAGTTTTGAAAGAGTCAGCTTGGACACCTGGCCTAGAGACACCTTGACTTGCTACCTTGAAGCCTGGCCTCACAAAGTCCATTAGAGTTCTCAGTTGATGCCCTTGGTTCAATCCTTGATCGAACTCTTAACTATGTTCTTTCGACATTGGTTCCTCAATAGCTTCTTCTTAGCATTTGGCTCTTTGAATAACTCGTTCCAACTAAGTGATAGCAAGTGTCAAATCTTTAACTATCAATTTGTTCTTCTTGTAGCGCTTGTGTTCATGCAAGTACATAGACGCAAAAGGGGTAAAATCCATAAACTAAAATAATTAAAAACACTTTAGACTATAAAGAGTTAAACTAATCCTACACTTACCTAACAATAGGGTCAAAAAATTTATCGAGGTGTCATCGAGCTTTACAATTATAGCTCTCAAATACTAAAAGTGCACTAGTTGTGAATTGCAGTAATTGAAGGGTCAATCCTATGAGGAGGGTGAACTAATCTAATTCTAGGGTGTCTAAGGCTTAGAGAAATAATAAGGTGAAATTAAAAAAGAATATAAAAACGGGAATTTGATTGTAGGAATTGAATCAAAAAAATTAACATAAAACAAAAATTTAAATTGAGCAACATAAAATTCACTAAGGAAATTAGCCAAAAGAAATTACCAAACTATGAGACAGGGGATTCTACCTATCATTGGTGCTAACTTAGCAAATTATGTGTTATCGGCGTGTCAATTCTAGACTATCGTAGGTGGAATTACTCTCTTTTGAGTTATAATCCCACACCCTAAATCATTAACCCTAATTAAATTATGGAATTTGCAAACTCTTCACTAATAAAAGACCCACAATTAAAATTAGATCAGAAGCTCTTTACTAAACCACCGGGTCTCACACAGGATCTCTCTTTATGCAAAAATCAATATGATTAATTAAGTGGTCTAATAGATTACCTAACTCTCGTTAGTATAATCCAATCATTTTTATCCGACTCACCCTCTCATTTATTGCTGAAATATTCAAAAATCGAAGTTAATCACAATACCCAATCAATAAAATACAAAATCAACTATTAACATTAAATAAAAGTTAAATCATGAAGGAAGAGTTAGAATATTATCAGCAATCCAAAACCCATCATCATATAATCCATTTAAATATTATACACTAAATGAACAAAAATGAAATGGAAATGAAATAAAACTGGATTGGACAATCTAGGAAGGAAGCAGCGTCGAGAGACCACTTAATCCAAGAAGCAATAGTGTTGGGACCCACTTCTTCTTCCTCTTCTTCTTCTCTCTCTCTTGAACTTTCTAAAAGTGGAATAATGTAGAAGCTCCTTTAGGGTTACATCTTTAAGTCTTATATAGTATTTCCAATTAGGGCAAGGTCTTTTCGAGGTTTGAAAGGTCCAAAAAATCCCTCAAAAACTTAAGTCGAGATTGTTGCCTGTGTATCTGTCGCATAGGACTGGGATATTTTTTGCGTCTGTCACAATCGTGGCTTATAACGACACGATTATTACGTCCTGCACTAACTTCTGTCATAATCGTGGCATATTTCCCATGATCGTGGCTCCTTGCTTTTGCTTCTGTCATAACCGTGGCCTTGGGTTATTCCCGAGTCTTCTTCGAATCTCCTCCATTTGTCCTGAAACACTAATAAACACATCAAGGCACCTCATAAATATAAAATGAAGCCCAACATTATGTTCCAACTAACAAAACACTTAAAACACAAATATTTGCTAACACAATTCTAACCTAAACATGCACTAAACAATTAAATTAACAACTAAACACACATTAAACTTCCTACAAAAACATGATGCAATCTACACCTATCATTCACCTTGTTAACTCTACTCATCAAATTTTGGAGAGCTTCCTATATCTTCTTTGTTATGGTTTTATTGGCTATTTTCCTGAATATTTCTTTATCCAAACATTGATGGATGATGGTAAGTGCACTCTCATCCTTCCTCCTTTGCTTTTTCAAGGCTTGATTAAAGCTTTCCTCATCTTGAGGCTCTATGTAGCCTTTGTTTACTAAACCCCATACATCTTGCGAATTAAGAATGGACTTACATTTTAAGTGTCTAATTCTTATATTTGAGTTTGGAGATATATGGATAGTGGAAAAATAAAGAGGTTTATTTTAATGTCAAAGTTGGCTATGATACTGATTGATTAATTTTTAAGTTTTTTAATATTAAATTAACTATTAGTGCATGGTGTAGTTGTAGCTAGCATAGTGTAACATCCCACTACCATAGAGTATATACTCGAACATCCAAAGGACATTGAAGTACATATCCTATGACAATGGCATGTTAGAGGAATCTTATACACTTATATGGAATCAAATAAAATAACACAATGCTTAAAAGCTTAACTCCTTATTTCATTCATCAACAAAATATACATTGTAATAGTACTTCCTTTTAAACAAATATGTACATTACCAAAATGTGTGAAAGTTTACGAACCTTTATACACAAGTTCTACATTACATAAGTAAACTATATAAAAACAGCTATAAGTCCTCAGATGCTAGCTGACAGACCTTTGAGCCATATCTTAATAAAAAATGTTCTTCTAGAAAATCTGAGAAACCTAGGTCTCCTGTCTCCTACCTCAAAAGTCACGTTGTAATTTTTGATAAGTTTTGCAAACTCAGTAAGTGAACCATCATTGATGATCCCACTCAAAACAAGTACACAAATATCACACATCCAACTAATTTCACAACATTTTCCATCTCAATAAGGCATAATGTATGACACGCATTTCGTATACAATCTTTTAGAACATGTATAACTTAATTAATCACATTATTAACAATGGCATATCACTTAATCATCACAATCTCATAATTGGATTCATAATCATATAAGTAATAATCATAAATATATAAAACTCCAGATTCGTTATTATTTATTGTGACTGAGTGCCTTTCAGATATAAATACAGATACAAACACAGATACTGTCCCATTATTGGGTCTGTCAGATATAGAAATCATGGAGCCATGCTCTATATGCAGATAATAGAATTATGAGTTTATAGCTCCTTCAAACTAGCTACTCCGGTCACAACACCTTTATCTGAACATGCATTTAATGTAATGCATCAATTCATATAATATGTCAACAATAACACTCACTTATGACGCACAGACAGAATCTCATATTAAATGGACCTCAGTCTAGCAGTCAACTTTCATTGAGTATTTAGAAATCATTCAGAATTTAGATGCAAATAGATATCATTAAGATTTCAGATGCAAATAGAACACTTCCAATACATTCCCAAATATCAAACTCCTCGGACTATTAAAGTCTGAAATTCAAATACAGATCATAAACAATTCAATAATTGGAAGTTAAATAGAATAAACCAATCCTAGGAAGATCATCTAGGTTGAATCATATTACTCTCCAATTTATGTTATTGCTTGGATGGCCCGACAATGTCTGAATGACGTCCGACTTGAGCATCTAAAATCATACAATTCACATATAATTCACATTACAAAATCGATCAATCAAATACATATTCATTTCTACACATATATACATATGTCATGTTCAATGCATGCTCAATTGACTTTTCCTGGGTATGTAACCTTATTCAAATTTCTTAACCATTCAACATCATACTTTGTATACTACCATTTTACAATTAGGTTTGTACTTTTAAATTAGCTTGATTTACGCCAAATTCATCAATCATACTTTACACTTATCCTTGAACATTTCTATTGTAACAACTCAATCTCATAGTGCATATCCCCAAACATACTGATGGTATTCAAAAGTACACTCTACAAGGGTGGTGCATTAGGACGGTCTGTCAGACTCAATACAATTTGTTTTTCAAACATCGTACGTATATCACTGAAAACCAATAATCAAATTCGGCCCATTTTTCATAAACATCATAATCACAATTGTCATTATAAACTCACATTTGATCAAACATTAAACACATTGTCAGAATTTCAATAATCTTTTGGGCCCATTACAAATACCAAATATTTATTTGATCATAATTATTATTAAAAACATAATTCATTTATACACGAAATGAAGCTTGCGAAATACAATATTTAATACTAAATTTATTGAAAATATATACAGATGTCAACTGATCCTAACCTTTTTCTCTTACATAAAAGCAGTGGCTAGACTCCAATTTGTCTAACTGGAATTCTTATCTAAGCCAGAAAAATATTGCAATTTTTGGGGTGTATTTTGCAAACTCAATGAGTAGACCATCCGCGATGGCTCACTCATATCAGATAACATATTAATTAATGTTATCACATAATTCACATCATTTCACTAGTCAACATGTTGAATCACATACACTTTATATTCGCTTAATTCATATTTCACATTCAAAAATCATCCAAACTCTTTATTTCAATCATTTAAATCATACATATCAAATGTATATGTAATTCTCACGAGACTCACTTTCAATTATTACTGATATGATCACGTGGGTGTAACTATCCCCTATCCATTATGGATACTGGGCTCATTAATAACTGCCCCTTATTCGTTGGGGATACAAGGCTCATTTTACATAGTGAGCCTTTGGCTCTTAATCACTTTATGAGTTTTAAGCTCTTTTTCACTTTCTGAGCTTTAAACTCTTTTTCAGTGGCTACTCCGGTTACAACTACCTTTATGTTATCATGCATTCTTGTAAGGGAATGCGTCACATGTATTTAATCAATCAATTGTGCTCAATCTTACACATTCTTATTCACTTTCACATTCTCATTCGCATTTATCATCAAACCTTGGTCTGACATTCAACATTTAAGTTGAGAATCACTTATTCAATTAAATTCACATACAATGAGCACTTCCAATGATTTTCATACATCACCTGCCTCAGACAATCAATGTTCGGAATCAACACATTTACATCACACAATAATTTAATACAGAAATTAAAAAAACACTATTTATTAAAAGGAGACCATCTAGGTCGACTCACAATGCGCTTCAGATTAGCATTAGTTTCCATGATTCGGAAACGTCTAGATGAGGACGTTTTATCCTGTATATCAAGATCATGCAATACACATATTGCGCACACATTATTAATTACACATTCACATAAACATTCAATTATACATAAATGCATATGTGTAGTGTATAATGCATGCTCACATTGACTATTCTAGGTATGTTTCCTTAATCACATCACTTGATCATTAACAACATCATTTGTGTATGTCAAGCTTACACTTAGGTTCATAGATAAAAGAACTTGGCTAACCTAAAATTATAAATCAATCACTCTTCATTTCTTTTTTAGCATTATAAGGTCACATAATATCCAATTTCTCATTCATCTTTACTTAATACTCATCATTCATCTCCTTTAAATCTCACTAACATTCATAAGATCACTCTAATTTTTATAATATCTCTAAATTTCCAGAATTTGTCTTATTGATATCAATCATCCAAGCTTAAGTTATAACCTTAATTATCACCCTAAGTATATCACACATTTAATCACTTCAGCCATTATTAATTTATGTTCATTTTTAAGCCCCAATTAAGTCCAAATGGCCAGTAAATGTCGCTTGGGTAGACTTCATTTTCTCTGGGTGGACATTCTTGGGTTTTCCAACTTTCCAGCTCCACCCATGTCCGTTTGAAGAGACATCATGTCCGCTGGGAGAACATTTGCAGGACACCAACAGAAATGTGAAAAATTGACCCTTTAGACAGTGAAATCGCTTCTCGGGGTCTTCATAAAAGTTGTAGAACATGAAGTCCTATTTGAAAGAATAACTGAATGACCTCAATCTAACATTGATAGTAAAATTTATGCCTCTTTCCCCAAAATCTATTCATTTGCATCCATATTTTCCAGATTTCTAACTCTTTACTTACTACATTCAACACCTTATGCTTGGTCTATCATTTCTAGTTTAACTACTCATCATTTCCCCATCATTGTTATCTCCATTTCAGCTCAATACCATCCATAAACAAATCATAGTCCATGATTGATCATGAACACTAAAAACAGAACATATACATATATACATTCATCATCAACTTTCTGCACATGTTTAACTTCATTTCCACTTTCATTTCATCTCTCACTATCACCTTAATTCTTCCCATTTTAAGACACCACATTACTCCCATTCTTTATATCTAGACTCATTTTAGTTCATCTCTAAAAAACCCAAAGAGATCCACGTTAATACACCAAGAAAACAGAACATAAAACCCATTATCTATCAAATTTTTATGCACTTTTTCTTACGCCATCTTTAATGACCTTTCTATTTCAAAATCATCTCTACAATAACTTATGAAATATTGATCATCATATATGTAAAAGCAAGAAAATTATATGCTCATTTCATTAACCACATTTCAATATATATTCATCACCCATTCATATGCATTTTTGCACACTCTCATACACCATTTACTTTGTCAATCCAATATTATAACATTCCACAATGTATTACTCATCATAAACACAAAAGCATGATATGGGTATGTCTATTATTCATCCACATTACACTCATATATTCAACACCATTCTTATAGTCATTAAATCCTAAAATAATCACCCTATTTAATTCATTTAAACAACCCATAAAGATCAAAGTATAAAGCTCCTTCTTCAATTGCGTAAACTCTATCCTTTTAAAACATCAAACGATCATCTTTTTGGAGGAATGGTTTGGGTGTTTTCATGACAAGAAGAAAAAGACAACAAAGATCTTAGAGTAATAAGGTGAAAGAATAATAACAAAACTTAATGTTGAAGGTTGGAGAAAAGAGAGTGTTATATAGGGATGGAAGAAGAGAAGAATGAAGAAGATAAAGAACAAATGTAGAGAGAAGAAGAAAACGTGATTTATCTAAATGAAAGACAAAAAATAGATATAGTCTTGCAAGAGTAAGTTATGAGAGTGTAAAGTGTGTGGCATGGTAAGTGACACTTGTCACTTGCCACATGGCACCACCTTATCGTCCCCAAATGGTCCTTTTAATAACTAGTCCATTTGTCATCCAATTTCGAATCCAATTGTCTCCCAATTTTCAATGACACTTGTAATTGAATCCTAATGTCACTTATCAAAATTTTCATTGCCATTTGACTCTTATTTTCACTACCACTTATCAATTGTCCTGCCACTTGGCATTTTTCCTAGTTCATAAATACCCAAAATCTCATAAAATTCTCAAATTTCACCAAAAATCCAAAATCAACAATTTAATTCACATGATCAATATTCAAGATATCTATTCACTATTAACATCATAATCACTTTAATAAAAATCACTTATACCTAAAAAATGTCAAATGAGTGTATGGATCGTCATTGTAATATATGTAATTTTCAACAATCATATGTATGTGCATGTTAATATTATACATGCATATGAAATGAAAAATTGTTTTCTCTCATTGCTATTTCTCATTTATAGAAATCTAGGGTTCTAACCCTTATTATGGAAATGGGATTTTACATCCATGATCTAAAAGCTTCTTATAATACACACACGATTGGTACTTTACATCTAAAATTTCAGCAAGGTAAATCTACTGAAACGATTCACCCAATTCTCATTCATAAATACCCTATGTTCTTTAATACCCATTTATCCATACCTTATACACATTATTTATGTCCTAACGATCATATTTGTATTAAAAGAACTCATTTATTCCTCAAACAAATCGAAATTTCTAGGTTTGAATTCTACATATTAAAACAATCCCTTCTTTAAGTTATGATTTCAATTAACTACATAAACTTATCAAGATATCTTCTAGAAAATTTGTTTCACTGAGAATTAATAAGAAATCAATAATCATTTTTCATGTTTTATACTTTGACTAATTCGAGCTCTAAAGTCCCCAAAAAATAGCAAATAATATAAGGTTTCTGTACAGGGGTTGCCACAGGTAGTATTGGGAAAACATCCATAAATTAAGCTCTAGTCATTATTTTATCAAGCCAATTTCACAAAGGTCAAAATAAGAACTAGATCTACAACTGTCATTTTTTGAGTTTCTTCAAATTCATTCCCTCAACCTATGTAAAATATGTTGAAAAAGGAAGATGAAATTGAAACCAGAATTTCGACCAACAGCTCCAATTTTCCAAATTTTTTTTACACTTTATACCAAAGTTAAAACATCCTCTTTATAGTTCATCAATTATACCTATATTTGGCCTGAATCATACTCCGATTCCTCATAAATAACCTCTCCAATTCCAGTTCAAAATTATTCAATTAACATCTCACAAATCCTAGTATTTCATGCATAAAAAAATCAAACCAGAAATCTATCTTACATTATCATGCATATAGGTCTAATTCTTTCTCAGTTCAAGAACACTCTTTTAAAAACATTTTTTGGCATAATCCACCTTATTTATACATTAAATTCCAGTTGAATTCATCCACATAATGCCCTATACTTAACAGTTTCCATATACGAAAAACAAAACAGAAAAACTACCAAGTTCATGCAACATTTTCCAACAGATATCTTCACCAATATCACATGCATTTCATTACAATTCAAGCATTATTCTTATATCATTTGAGATGCCATAAAACTGAGATTGTTACTTTCCTATTAGGCTTCCAATTTAACAAAAAATTCCAGATTAACCAATCCTCCCAAGAAAGCAAAAATCAATGCAATTCCAAGGTAAAAGTGAGCTGGTTTTTTCAAACAGCAAGGTAAAGACAACTTTGAACAGATTTATTGGCTCTTTGGTGTAGGACTTAGGGGTGGTTTTTATGCAAAACTTTAACTAGGCTTAAGGCCAAAATATAAAGAAAATTTGGAGAAATTTTGATGGAGAAAGGTGAGAGAATCAGCAGAAACATTACTACTTTTGCTCCATCATCATGCTAGGTGTCAACTTCTAAACTAATCAGAAATCTTAAGGCATGTAATTCATTTGGCTAATAAATCGGATGCCACTAATCCACATATTAGGTTGCCATTTTTCCCCTACTTTCATTCCATAAGTCATTCCAAGATTTTTCCACATGTCACATAATTATTGTTCTAATTGTCATTTAATTACTAGTCCATTTGTCACACATTTAACTATGCCAAATGTCACTCAATTTTAGGCTTAATCAACCTAATTTTCCATGTATCAATATATCCTACCACTTAGTATTTTTCGTAGTCCAAATGTACATTTTAATTCATCAATTTCCCAATCTATAACATTTAATTCCAATTTACTAATTGAAATCCAAACATACAAAAATTCAGGACATACAAATCACAATTTACATTATGTTCACTTAACATTTTTCATACCCCAAGACATGTGAAATGAGTGCATATGCTTACTTGTAATGTGTATAAATATCAATTTGTGTATGAATGATAATGTTGTGCATGTATATGCAATGCTTAATCTATGGTTTAAGCCTAAGCAAATTTCGAAAAAAAGGATACTACATATAGGCAAGTACAGGTCGGTCCCACAAAGACGATGATTTCTACTAATTACCTCTATTCTATTGTCTAGCCTATGAATTGAATTTTGGTTTTAATAAATAAAATAAAATTAAAATAATAAAAATAAAAATAAATTAGGAAACAATTATGAACAAAGAATAATGGAAATCGCTTAAAAAACAATCAATATCAAGAATTAGTGCCTAGGTGACGAATCACCCTAATACCCTTAGATAATTAGTATTTTATTATGCATTTTTTTTACTATTGAACCATAGAAATTCCTATCTTATGTTAATAACTCTTTCAGGACTACTAATAACTAAACATAGGTTTACTAACTAAAATTATTTAGGTTAAAGTTTCTAGGATTGCTTTAACGATTTGTTAATTTTGCATTTAGGTTTAAACCTAATCTAGAGGATTTATATCGACCTATCTCTAGGTTTGTAATTAACTCCTTTCAATTATATTAGAACTATTCATACAATTTATATTATGAAATTAGATTAAGTACTAATATTTTGAATCTATTAGAACATAAGGCACATAATTGAATCACAATACGTGAATCAAAACAATTGTAATAAATAAAAGAATTAAAACATATTGTAGCACTAACTAAGGTTCATCACACTATACACTAAAAAGCATTTAGTTACATGTGATAGAAAACGAAATAAAAAATAAACTGGAAAAAAAATAGAAAGAAAGAGTTCATGATTCTAAATCTCTATTTCTCCTTTATCTAGTGTTCTTGTAAGTTTGAGATTTAATGTTATAATCTATTGGATCTTTTAATGATTTCTTTGCATTTTCCACTTCTCTGGATCAATATAGTCACTTTTGAATGTTCTTCACATCTAGAGTTGGCTTTAAATGTCTTCTCTACTCTGTTAGCCTCTACTCACGTATTTTTATTGTAAATTTTAAGGATATGCGAGATACATGGTATGATACATGAGCATGAACTAGATGGTGTATAATTCAAAATCTCTAGAATTTACAAATTTGCATAGACTGTGCGATGTACATAGGCTCAGAAAGGGCCATATATCTTTACTTTGCTTCAAAACTTCATTTTATGTTTTTTTTTCTTTTGAATTCTTCTCCTTTTGGTCCTTGAAAGCTTTTATTACGTATAAATGCACTTGGTGCAAATTAAGTACCAAATATATGATAAAATTACAAAATATCAAGCAAAATACATCAAATATGAGTATATAAATATAGTCAAATATGCATCTATCAAACATCTCCATACTTAAGCTTTTGCTTGTTCTCAAGCAAACCATAATCAAAATTATAAATCCTACAACATCTATCCTTCATTAACCTTAACTTGTCCATTGACAAGAATGTCATAATGCTAGTGAAAATAAAATATCTAGAATACTACTATAGTAGTGGTGAGTTTAGGTCGATCCCACAGGGAGTGTTCAGCTAGCTTATGTAATGAAATTAATTAATGTTTAGGTAATAGGGGGTTTTGGATTTAATAAGAAAATAAAATAAAATAAACCTAATGAAAACAAATTAAAGAAAACATGTGAAAAATGATAAAATTGGGGAATTTGGTAAGGATCTGGTTTTTTGGTTCAATCTCAGCCTACACCCTAATTAAGCATAATTCGTTGATTTGTTGTTCTTTTATCTCTCTTAGGAATTATCAGTCGTAGATTAACAATAAGATCTATTAGTCCCGATTTTTCCTTAGATCCTACTTAATTACGAAGCGCTGGTTAATTAACCTAGTTATCGAGAAACCTAAAATAAGCTCTCTAAGTTTATCCAGACAATTGCCTAACGAATAAGCTCTCTCAGTTAATTTTGTCGTTCTTTCTCTCATTAGGAATTGATTATGTTATCTTGTGTTTATTGATTAGGTATTTGAATGATGATGATTTTAAAGCTCTATTGAATCGTTTTTATGAAAACATATTGCTAAAATCAAATGAAATACATAATCTTTGTATTCCCGATTCATGTGTAGTAACTAATGGTTCTAAATCATTAGAGATAACATAACATAGGTAAATAATCCAAGCTTGTGCAATTATTTCCTAGATTGGTCTATTTCTCTAATTCGTAAGGCAGTTGTCTGGATAAACTTAGAGAGCTTATTCTAGGTTTCCCGATACCTAGGGTTAATTAACGAGCGCTTCGTAATTAACTAGGACCTAAAGAAAAATCTGGATTAACAAAGCTTGTTGTTAATCTACAACCGATAATTGCTAAGAGAGATAAAAGAACAACAAATCAATAAATTATGCTTAATTAGGGTGTAGGATGAGATTGAACCAAAGAACTAGATCCCTACTGAATTCCCCAATTTTATCATTTTTTGCATGTTTCCTTAAATTTGTTTTCATTAGGTTTATTTTATTTTATTTTCTAATTAAATCCAAACCTCCCCCATTATCTAAACATTAATTAATTTCATTTCATAAGCTAACTGAACATTTTATGTGGGATCGGCCTAGACTCACCACTGCTGCAGTAAAAGTATAGTTATTTTATTTCGACTAGCGTTATAACACACCGGTCAGAAGAAACAAAAAAAACAATAAAATACATTTAACACGGGTCATCGGCTTCGATGTTGTAATAACCCGATTTCCATATTGAGGGCTAGAGCATTAGTTGTCATTAGAATTCATGAATCTGCATTTCATTCACATGCATATCGTTAGCATATACACACATGAAATATGAGAATACATTGCAAAGATATCATATGCACTCAATTGATTTATTTCAGGGTATGAAAAGTTTAAAATGTTCATTATGTAAATTGTAACATGTTTACACCTTGAATTTTAGTATGATTGATTACAAGTAGTAAATTTGGAATTAATTGACATAATTAGAAAATTGAGGGATTATAATGTATATTTGGTCTAGGAAAAATGCCAAGTGATAAGATAAATTGATACATGAAAATTAGAATGATTAAGCCTATAATTGAGTGACATTTAGCATTGATCATTGTGGGATAAATAGATTAGTAAGCTGATGACAAGACAAATGGCATTGATTAATGGACAAATGGCTACTGTACTTAAATGACATGTGACTTAGATTTAATGGTAACACATGGCAGCACCTATACTTGATAAATGTTGAACATGCCTTTAGACATGTTTCCATTTAATTAGATGACACCTAACACCTTAGGAACATTCAGTAGGACCAAACTTGGTTCAGCTCATTTCTTATTCTTTCTTCTCCCACTGACATCATTGAAACTCTTTTCTTTCACCCCCTAAACTTGCTTATGGTTATGCATAATTGTTGCACTAATAATTGTTAAGTCAAGAGGACTTTACGATGATTAATTTTGATGAAAATCAAATAATAATAATGTTAGAAACAAATGAACGTTTTTGACAAGTGTGTTAAGTTTGCAGACAAAGCACAGAACACAGACGTAGAAGGCAACACAGACGCAACTAAACACAGACACAAATACAAATAAATATAGACGCAGACACAAAGTCAATATAGACGCAAAGTCAATGTAGACGCAAAGGCAACACAGACGCAAATACAACATAGACGTAGACGCAAAGTCAACACAGACGCAGACGCAAATACAACACAGACGTAAATATAAACACAAACACAGACACAGACACAAAGACAATATAGACGCAAAGAAGACATAGACGATAACATAAAGATACATTAGCACGTCAGACAGTTATCTAGCTAGAATTAGTTACAGAACTCAACTAAATGACGGTTATCAAGAATCAAGAAGTAGTTATCAAAGATTAAGAAGCAGTTAGAGACGAAGGCTATAAATACTAGTCGTAGTCGAAGATGTAATAGGTTAGAGACAAGGTTAGAGAATCTTAGAGAAAATTCTTACAAATCTTACGATTCAGAAATCAGTGATCTTTGAGTGATCAGTGCTTATTTAGAAAAGAGAAATTCTGTAGTGCAATACAAAGAGAGCTAAATCTACTGTAACAAAAGCTCACAATCCTTTTCTAATGAGAGAAAGAAAAGGCTGATAGCCTGGAGAGGCTAAGATAGCTGAAAGAATACGTTGTAAGAGACTTGAAGAGGCTCTGGAAGGGAAGAAAGAATACTTGTAATTATTTGGAGTATAGTGAAACTCTCAAACGAACTCTGAGGACTGGACGTAGCCCACGGTTTGGGGTGAACCAGTATAAAATCGCAGTGTCCATCCTCTATACTTTACTTCAGTTTATTTTGTTGTTAAAGAATTATACAGAAGTTATTTGCGATTTCACTACGTAATAATTTTCGTATAAATCTTGTGATATCTTTTTAACAAGAAAGAGAAGTTCTTAGAAAGATCTTATATTAAAAAAAAGGATACACCATTCAACCCCCCTTCTAGTGTATTGAGTTTCTTGAATGTAAAATCTATACCAACATGTGATTTACTTCAATTGGTATCAGAGCTCGGTTTCCTATAACCACCTTTATAAAGTAAGGACAAAGATCCATGGCAGAATCACATGTTTTTATAGCTGAAGGTGCGTCCGTCACAAGACCTCCTGCATTCAGTGGTGAAGACTATCATTATTCTAAGGACAGGATGCGGCTCTTCATAGAATCCACACACATTGATCTTTGGGATATCATCGAGAATGGACCATATGAACCAGTAGATGATGAAGGAAATGTCATTCCTCGCAACAGATGGTCAGCTGAGCACAAAGCTAGATTTCAATTAAATTCAAAGGCCAAGTTCTTTCTGAGTTGTGCGTTGAGCAGAAGTGAATATGATAAAGTTCATAGATTCGAGACTGCGAAGGAGATGTGGGACACTCTATCCATCGAAAATGAAGGCACAAACCAGTTGAAAGAGTCCAAGATCAATATTCTTGTACACCAGTATGATCTATTTAAAATGTAGGAAGACGAGTCTATTGATCAGATGTTTGGACGATTTCAAACTATCATAAATGGACTTAAAGCTCTTGGGAGAATCTATGATAATCAAGACCATATGAGGAGATTCTCAAAATTCTGCCAAGAAGATGGAGACCTAAAGTCACTGCTATACAAGAAGCCAAGGACTTGAGCAAACTAAAGCTAGACGAATTGCTTCGTTCTTTGAAGATACATGAAGTAGAGCTGGATGATGAACACAAACCTAAGAGAGGAAAATCCATAGCAATAAAGGCTGGTCAGAAAAATCACAAGATTCAAAGAAATAGAAGTTCTTCATCAAAAGCATTAAAGATTGAAGAAGTCAAGAAAGATGATACCAGTGAGTCTGATCGTGATTCAAGTGAAGATGATGATGACTTATCTTACATTTCGAGGAAGATCAGAAGGATGTAGAAAAAGAAAGCAAAAGGAAGCAAAAATTTTTCTTTTAAGAAAAATAGCAAAGAAGATGTCAAGAACGAGAAAACCTCTATCATTTGCTATGAGTGTAACAAACCAGGACACTACAAGTCTGAATGTCCGTTGCTGAAAAGAGAACCAAAGAAAAATAAAGGAAATAAA
>JAOQMS010000005.1:21928863-21949376 GCA_027563885.1 Erythroxylum longipes
ATTTTACAACAATATGTTTGATATGTTTTGATTCTACAAAAGTTCTAAATGGATCATAATATGTGTTGCTTGAGTTTTTGAAATGCATATAAGGGATTGTGTTTGACATGTGTAAGTTCTACATGTATGTAGGTAGCATCCGCATATCTTATCCTTCTAGGGAGGGTAGGCGGGTGTTACAATTATGCTTTTAATAGGCTGAATTAAGTTGTACAATTCCATCAAGATATTATACCTTTTAACTCTATTTTATGAAATCTCTTACATCTTGCTATCGTGGTCTTGGCATACATCTTATATGTTGTGATTATAGTTTATGAGATATTATTCAACTCAAAATGTCATTACATTTTGTCACCTATATGATTTTGACATATTTCTAAAACTTTGTCACCATATCCTCAACAGAGATTATAGCAAAATTACATAATTGGCATACAATTTTTCTTTTTAACTTTGAGAACTCTTTTTAAATATATCCTATGTCTAAGAAATTTGGTTCACTATCTTAGTATCAGTCGTACTAAAAAAGTTAAATTCCACTCAAAATAAAATAAATGTAAGAAAGCAAGTAATTAATTATATGTCATGACTACTAAATGAGATTAGAACTTTAATCATATATTTGATTACTCCCACTATTTTGTTTGAAATAATAGCCCTCACTATTTTCAGAAAGATTGCTCTAATCTTTCTAGTAGGCTAGGATCTCATTCAAATATAGTTGATCTTGACTTTACTCAACAAACCAACTAAACTTAAATTAGGTAGATAAGAACTTTATCAATCACATCTCATATGACTCTTAGATCCATTAGGTGACAGCTCTGGCCAAAACATATCTTATATGTTATTCCTAACCATGCCTCTAAATTCATGTAATCATGAGTTTCTTATTCAAATCACATAAATTTAGTTAAGTAGCATCCATTATCATAACGCTAAACATATTAGAGTTAAAACGACCTTGAGTTTGCGCAACAAACCTAACAATAATCAGAACTCTAATTTATTCTTATAACAATGAAAGGCTACAATCATGTTTAGAACACGTACTTACTATTTTAACGAGGGATTTAATTTCATTCGTTTCATCAAACATAAAATTATATGTAAAATATCACACATATAAAAACATGCCATTTAATATGCATCTTATATATAGATCAAACATATAATAAAGTATGCAATTATGCACTCATACTCAAATTATATGCATAAAATATCAAGCTTCATTTGATTCTAGTTATTGATCTTCATAATCTACAATAATATTTCCAACTACTTGGAAAAATTAAATTAAATTAAACTCTTTGATTCCTAAATGAAATAAATTCCTATTCCAAATAGAAATTCAATTTGATTTGAAAACAATTTTCAAATTCAATTGGAAACTATTTCTAATTATTTTGACTCCTTTAATAAAATTTAATTGAAAACAATTTTTAGTAAATTATGCTTCTTACTTATTATAATTTAGAGAAAAAACTCCTTTTTAAAAATTATATAAGTAACATATTCTAATCCAATTCAAAAATTATTTCTAATCTCGTTAGAAATTAATTTTCCTTAATTAGAAACCTATTTTCTAATATTAAAAGAAAACTACTTTCAAAATTAAAAACACCTTTTAAATTTAATTAAGACAGTTCTTTATATTATTTATTTAGAGATTGATTTCTTAATTAATTATAAAATCTTTCTTTAATAAGTTAGAAAACTAGTTCCCAAAATATTAAAAAAGCACAATTTTCTTAATTAATAAATGAAAACATTTTGAAAATTTTACTAAAAATACTTTTTTTAAAGATCAAGAAACTTATTCGTAAATAAAGAAACAAGTTCTAAAAAAATTGAATAATAATTCTCTAAACAAATAAAATCATAAATTTAATTATCTTAATCATATTGAAATAAATAAATTTAATTAAGAAACACCTTTTTTAATTATTTAATAAAACACTTTTCTTAATTATTTAAGAAATTTTTTTCTTAATTTTAAGTAGTCTTAATTAATTAATTTCAATCCAATCGATAAATAACTAATTCTAATTTTAAAAACTTCTTTTCTAAAATTAATTAGGAATTAATATAATTATTGATCTTAATCATATTAAGAAAAATAATTGCTTTAATTTTGGAATTGATTTGATAAACATCCAATTCATACTCCTTCATGGATGTTATTAGGGACTAATAGATGGTATCCGAGTAGTTTTATTAGGTTAGCATTTCTAATGAAATCCTATAGCAAATATCATGATGGCATATTTAGAAAGCATCATGATTATCATTCAACCAAGAGGGACAAAGCTTTAGTAGATTACCATTCTTTAATGACAATGATTACTTTTATTGTAAAAATAGGATGAGATTCTTCCTACTATCAGAAAGTAGACCAGTGGAAAATAGTGTCAAGTGATACTTTTATTCCTATAAAAATTGTCGATAAAAAAAGGTGCTAAATTAAAAGAAGAATGGGAACCTCAGGATAAAAGATTAGTTTCCTTGAATAGTAAGGTCTACATATCCTTTTTTGTGTACGAGGAAGAAATGAATTCAATAGGACTTCTATATGTGAAATAGCTTATGAAATTTAACATACTTTAGAAGTTACCCTTGCGAGAACCAATCAAGTAAGGGAGAGAAAAGTAAGCATACTAGCACATCAATTTAAATTATTTCAAATGAAGCGTAATGAAAGAATATCTAGCATATATACTAGATTTATTGACATTAATAATGCTCTAAAAGGTCTTGGAAAAACCTATACTAATATTAAAATGGTTATAAAGTTACTTAGGTCACTTTCGAAATGAAGCTAAAGTGACAATCATACAAGAAGATAAGGATAAAACAATACTATTATTGGAGGATCTTATTGGATATCTTCTTACATAAGAAATGACACATCAAAAGACACAAGAAGAAATGATGCTCGTAAAGAAAAAGAATTTAGTATTCAAAGCCTCAAATGAATAATTAAGTGAAGAGGAAGAGATATCAACTAGTGAAAGCGATGAAGAAGACATTGCCTTAATAACTAGAAAACCCAAAAAATTCTTCAAAAGAAAGAACTTTAAGGAAGGTAAATATGATTTAAAACATAAATTACTTAACATTATTTGCTTTGACCATATAAAATCTAGCCACATAAAGTCACAATGTCCTTTACTTAAAGATAACAAAAAGTTTAAAAAAAAAAGAACCTATAAAAGGATAAGAAGAAAGTTCTTAAAGCATCAATTTGGAATGACATAAATGAATCCAAATGTAAGCATTCAGGAAAAAAAATAGCTCATATGTGCTTTACCATTATAAACAATGATAAGGTAACTTCTAACCCTAATTTATGTGATGGTGATAGTAATTTGACATATGATGAATTATTTGAAAGCTTAAAAATTATGAGTAAGAAAAATAAGAAATTATCTTTAAAACTCAAAGAAGTTTTAAAATAGTTGGATGCATGTATGAATGAGAATGAAAAGATAAAAAGTAAATTACATAACAATAAAGCATCCAAAATTGTGATTATTGATGACAATTATGACTTAGAAGCATTAAGGAATGAGAAGCATTAAGGCATGAGAATGAAACATTGAAAAAGGAGCTAAACTCCCTCAAAGACTCTTTATCCAAGTTTACTAAAGAGAGTGAAAAACTAAAAAAACATGCTAGGAGCTCAAAAGAATTCAAATGATAGGTATGAAATAGGGTATAACCATGGAAGTGAAGGCAATTATAAAGTCACATGTATCAAAGGAAAATATTTGCATAGTGAAGAACATTGCCTAATTTGACAAAAAAGTATGGAACATCCACATCTAAGCATATACATGCACATACCACATCATCTATGACTAATTATAAAAGCAAGCATCATGCTTTCATATACAACTCAATATCTAGGCATAGAGTTCAATATTATTAAGGGAATAATAGGCATAACTTTTACAATAAGATGCAAACCCACTCATAACCTTTTAGGTCTTAAAGAAAAATATAACAAGCTTTTATTCATGGTAGACATCATATATATAAACATGGCAGCCCATTTCGTTTCCCTAGAAAAGCATTCAACACCTTTAATGTCCAAATAAAGTTTCCTTATTATGCATACACAGAGAGTAATGCAATTATGCATCATCATCACTTATATAATATGGTATGTCATTTTTGTGTTAAGTTTAGATAAGCTAATCGATTTTATTTTCTCAAACAAAGAATGGAAAATAAACCCTTAGTGTGGTTTGAAAAAATGATCCTAACAATCAAGTAACCAGGCTTATTTGGATTCCTAAAACACATTGATTAGCTTGTAGGAGCAAATGGTAAGAAGTAGAGATGATATTCATTAGATTGAGGGTTACAATTTATACTTTTTATCTTGAAGAATCTAATCCCATTGTGTCTAAGAAAGTCATTAGAATGCTTATGTAGAATATGGAGAAGTTTTTCCTGAAAGAGGGCAAGATTGATGAAAGTGTCTTCAAAAGAAATAAATGTTTTACCAAGTGAGGATGATAAGAAGGATAAGATGCCTTCAATGGATTGTAAACTAAAGAAGATTCTTCATTAAAATCATTCATAAGTGATGTTCAATAAGAGGTAACTATTAATTCATACTTTAGAAATCTATCACATATAGCTCTCATTAAATTTTTAGTGATGAATGTTTGGGTTTGTACTATGAAAAAAATTAAACATTTTTTTTGGTATATCTAGAAACTAAACTTAGATAGTATGTGCAAATAGGGATATTGATTTAAAATTTATTCATATATTTAGCCAATGGGGAGATGTGGTTTTATTAGACCAATGAATGATGCTATTAGGAAAGGATTAGACCCAATTCTATATGTTTAAAGTCTCCTTTAATTTTTATAATAGTTTTTTGCTGGTATTCCTATGATTTATTGAGTGTTTTGATGTTTTAATTTAAAAGTTAAAGGTTGTTTCTCAAGATTATCTGGCCAATTAGTCACCCAATACCTTAGTTTAGTCGACTAGTATAACCAAAAATCATATTTTTGCCTTTCCAATGAGTTTGTTCTTTATTTGGTCAAAGTTCTAGTCATTTGCTTACTCAAACTAGTTTACCAACATTTTTAAGCGGTCACGCAATGACACCTTTTTTTAAGATAATTTTATTTCCATTGAGTTTGTGAGAAGTTTTATAAATGGTCAACATAAGGCCCCAGTAATCGACCAATATAAAGCAATAGTCAACTGATTTCTCTTTTAAGGAAGATAATCAAGTTACAATGAGTTTGTGGTGCATTTAGTCGATATGAAAGGTCTATCATAACTTTCAACTGATCGACCAGTGTCCTTAAGTGGTCGACTAATACACACGATTTATAGCCTCCTTCCTTTGTCTTTCTTCTGTTTTCTCTCTTTTCTTGTTTATATCCTCTAAAACCCCTAAATAATTCACTCTTTTCCTTGAAAAAAATCACCCTCCATTTCATAAAAATCTCGTTAAATTGCATCAAATTGAAATTGCATTATTTTTGGGTTTCAAATTTGGATTTTTCAATCTTATCTTAATTAAAAATGATCTTTTCAAATTGATGCATTCATAGTTAAATTGTAAACAGAGTCAAGATTGTTTCCATTTCAACTATATTTATATATCTTTAATTTTGTTTAATTTTGGTAGCTTGGGCACTTTTTCATGTTTCTACCTTTGAAATTTTGGGGCTTTCAAAATTATGCATTCTTTCATGAAATTGAATGTTGAATATTGCAGTTATATTTTTATTTGTTACAATTCTAACATCTAATTTTTTTCAAAACTTGCCTTTAGTGCTTTAATTGAATCTTTCAACTTAGGCACAATATCGAACATAGGAAATTTTCAAATTATACATAATTAAGGATGTTTATCAAATTTGACTTTTTTTAACTCCTTAAATATTTAATAGCATTCTTTAGTGAGAAATTTTATCAATCTTAATAAAATATGTTTTGATTTTCTTTATCAAGTTAGTTTGAATCATGACACTTTACTTTTTACTTTAGGTAATGATTTCTTTTTTATGACTTTGAAAAGGAGGAGAAAGATTGGTGATATTTTGAGGGAGTGATAATATTTAGGGGGAGTGATAAAATTTAGAAAGAGTGATTGTTTTTTCATTTTTGTATTCTTGCAATTTACGGGATATGCTTGAGTAAATTTATGTTATCTTCCTGTATGAATATTTCTTTGAATTTGAATATTTATTTTATCATGATATTGAAGTATGCTCTTCATATTGAATTGTGTTTTATAAATGAATTCAAGGGGCGCTAATCACTATTTTGATATTTGTTTTTACGCTTAGTTTTATTATTATTATATAATATCACAAATGTCTTGTCATTATCAAAAGGGGGAGAATATTGAACTAAGAGAGGTTTCAATCGATGTTTTGATGATAACAAAATATAGTTACTACTAATGAATACATCATTTTAATGAAAAGCAAAATAAGAACAAAATGAAGTCATAAACTCAAGAAGATAGCTTAAGAAGTTAATTAAGGGAACTTAAAGTTTACAACCATCAAAATAAAGATCAAACCAAGAATTAAAAAAAAGATCAAGACTTATCAAGGTCGTTCTTTAGTTTGTAATATTAAATATAACCTTACTTTGTTAATTTGATGCTCTAAAAGTGCCACCATGCATAAATATTTCATTTCACTTTATTGCATGAGTTTATATATTCATCAAGAGGCATTAAAGCTTTTGATATTAATAGAAAAAGCCACTTCATCTTGCAAACACTCTTTAGGAAACATTTTAGGAAGTATTTAAATTATAGTTGTATTAAACAAATTGACTTTTGAGCGTATGAAGTTGTTAAAATTATATTTTTGGGTGATTAATCGACCAATATAAGTTAAAGTTATTAAATTTGATGTACCGTGAGTTTGTTGTAACATTAGTTGATATATTAATCAATATGCCAACTGGTTGCCCAGTGTTGTAAATGATGATGCCTTTAATGCATACTAGTCAACCATTATGCATTATTAGTATAACAATGCTTTGCATATAACCATTATAACGACAAGTTCTTAGCTCCAACAGTTAGGAAAGGTCCTAAAATACTATAAATAAGTTTTTTCTTATTAGTTTTAGCAGCAACAAGATTTTGAGTTTACTTTACACACATTTTAAGGCGCTTTTCAATTATTTGAGCATCATTATCTCACATTTGTGTGAGTGAGCTATTTTGGAGTTATCAAGTAATAAAATGAGGAATTTTGAGTTATAAGTGAGATTATGATTCCTCTTTACCTTAGAAGAAGATTGTAAAAGAGTTTCTCTATATTGAGAAAGACAGCAAAAAGGTTATTCTCACCTTGAAAGAAGAATTATAGTGAAATTTTAAGCAGAGTCTTAGGAGTGGGTATAGGCAAAGGTTGCTTATTGAACCACTATAAGTCAGTTTACATTCTATCCTCTTTAAATTATTGCTTAATTGTTTAATTATTTTATATAAACTTTTTCTTCATCCTTACCTACGTTGATTATTGTTAATTGAGTACTTTAGTTAAAAAATTATTAAATTTTATAAATACCCAATTCACCCCTCCCTTTCTTGAATTCTATTAAGGACTAGCAAACAACAGTTATAAAATATACAGAAATACTTACAAACAATAAAATATACAAAAATGCTTGCAAACTTCTATCGTAGACCAAAGATAAAGTTCATAGTTTTAATATTCAACAAAATGATAAATATGGCAAATAAAGAGAACAAGCAAAATTTTTCCATCGGGAGATGAATATAGATTTTTTGAGTTAATTAACATATTTGTCCTTAACATTTCATTTACAATTTAATCTTTAGTATGTCATTTACAAGTTTTATCCATCACTTTTATTTTTATTTTTTACTATTTTCATTACCTACAAGCCTTCACTCTTATAAATATGTTTTAAAAACATTTCCTTGATGCATCAACATTTAAATGACTTCATAAAAGGCATGAACTTTTAGTACTTTTCATGTTCAAGGAAAATAAAGACAAAAAACTACAAAAACAATAGAGAAGCATCCTCTTTCCTCTTATTTTTGAGATTATACACAAGAACCCCTTGACAAAAACAACACTTGATTTCTTTGCTAAAATGGTGCTGAATAAGTCCTTGAGAGTGTCGGCAACTTCCGGCTTTTTGTTGTTATGATAGCCAAGAGAAACTACGATAACAAAAGAAGAGCATTGTAAATACATAATTTAGGAGGAAATTAACCAAACTAATTACGAGTAGGGGTGGGAAAAAAATTGAAAAAACTGAACCAACCCAAAAAACCGAAGAAACCGGGCCAAACCAAACCAAACCGATGCGATGGATGGTTTGGTCCGGTTTCGGATATTGGAAAACCGACCATATCGGTTCGGTTGCGATGTAGGCAAAAATTTTTCCGAACCAAACCGATCAACTAAAAATAAAAAAAGTTTGCATTTTTTTATACTTCTAACTTTAGGTATATAAGGTAAATTTGCAACTTTGCAAGTATAACAATCATCCAATAGGTCTTAAAATGAAATAAAAATGTTGAATATGTACTACAATTGACCCAAATTTTAAGGCCCAAAATTAAGGCCCAAACCGATTGAAATAACCGAACCGAACCGAACCGCAAGATTGTTCGGTTCGGTTTTTTAATAAAATAGAACCGATTATTCGGTTCGGTTCGGTTCAACAGTCAAAAACCGACCGAACCGAACCGTGCCCACCCCTAATTACGAGTATTCTAATGCCACAAAGAACAAAGTGACTTACCCTCACAGCACCTTTCAGGTAGCCATTCTCCTTCTTCAGTTCAGTGATTTCAAGTTGTTGTTGAACTTCTTGAACCTAAAATGGTGCAGAATTAAAATGCAAGAAGAGAAAAAATAGGACAAAGTAACTTGAGATCGCACAAATGAAGACAACTGACAATCAAAGCATTCAGCTTTCTTGCAAACAATGAATGAAGCTTGCTTAATGTATATTATAGAGAAAGTAAGTGTAATAGTTCAGACCACCCGCTCACAGATATTGTCCGCTTTGAGTTGCCCATCAAGTCAAGGCTCTTATGGTTTTGCTCTTCCTACACCCGAAAAAACGCTCCTATAGGAAAGAGATATCTATACCGTATAAGGCATATTTCGTTCTCCTCTTCGACTGATGTGAGATTTCACAATCTACCATCTTAGAGCCCAATGTCCTTGTTGGCATAATAGATCGGGAACCGGCTCTGAAATCATTTGTAACAACTCATACTACCCACCCACAGATATTATTCGTTTTGGATTACCCATCGGGCCAAAGCCTTCACGATTTTACTCTTCCCACACTCAAAAAAATTGGTCTATAAGAAAGACGTAATCATACTCTTAAAAGGTGTAATTCGTTCTCTTCTCTAACCGATGTGGGATCTCACAATTCACACCCTTAGAGCCCAACGTCTTCGTTGACATAGAGGATCGAGAACTAGCGCTAATACTATTTCTAATAGCTCATACTACCCATTTACAAATATTGTTCGATTTAGATTATCCACCGGATTAAAGCATGTTTATTTTCGACTTGGTCTGGTATACACCCCTAGTTTATTTTTTGAGCGGCAGAAACAGAATCTGACAAATTAAAGCCATGTAGATGAAGGGAGAGTCAACTACAGGGGATTAATCTACCCTGTTTACCTGTTTCCTGGCTCTAGATCTGGCCGCAGCTTCCCGATTTTTAATCATTCTGAGATGGAGTTTCTCAGAGACTGATGCTACACTTGCTGGACCGTAAGCACTCATTTTGGTTCTCTGCTCATCCTCAGGTGCTAGATATGGGTATGCCTTATAACCACGATTCATTTCACGAACTCTCTTCACACCACCAGGTACATGATCTACTGAATGCTGCGTGTTCTTGTAATACCTGTCTCGATGAACTCCCTTTCCAGGACCAAAGCTTGCGCACCATAATTGTTCCTGACCACAACCTATACCGCCATTTTTGAGCTGGTTTGAGATGGACCCGCTTCCCAGTAGTGCTTCACCATCTAAACTTCTCAGACGCTTACTTTTCCTCAGGCTCTTTTGCGATTTATACCATTCTTCACAGCTTCTGGTGTCTTCAGAGCTTGTGTGCTGCTTCTCGTGCACAGCTTGAGATGGAAACTGATTTTTTTGGAGTCCCTGCACTCCTATGCTTAATGACAAAGAAGTTAGTTCAAAAGCATTTACTTCTTCATCTTGACGTTTCTGGACCGGGAACATGGTCCGCTAGCTTGAGGTCCTCAGATTGAAGCGTCAGCTTTGTTCCTGGCATCAAAAGAGTGAGAAAACAAATCACTGAACCCAATGGATTGAACTTAGATAGGAAAGCTTTAATTTGCCAAAAAGGAGGTTCTGGAAAAGAGATGCCATTAAGGGTATGATAACAGAAAATGGAGTTAACAGACTGTTTAAAAACATAAAACATGTTACAGACCTGGAAATTTTCTTCAATCTGTTTGAAGAAAAGCTGAATCTCCAAAACCAACTTTGTAATGTATTATCACTGAAGCATTGGTAGCATATGGATACAGAAGATGAAGAACTTTCTCCACATGTAAGCTGTTTTGGTCAGCTTGCAGAGAACTTTGCCTGCTGGCAAGGATGCTTTTCAAAATCAACATGCAAGGGACCAGAAGAAGAACAAAAAGTGGGAATTGCATTTTATAAGATAAATAAATATATAAAAACAAAACGGTTGAAACTTGAAACTGATGTTTTCCATGTAAAGAAGTTTCAGGGCCACAAGAAGACAATTTATAGTGCCCATTTGTCAGTTTTTTTTATACTGAAATCATCTCGAAAACTTAAAACTCTTTTCTCAAAGTTTCAAGAGAGCTGCACCTGCACATCCTGGTACGTATCCTTCCCTCCACAAAACTGCATTGTCTGCTTTTGACATGAAACTGTTTCCTAATCCCTTGTTACGTATCTGGATTTAACTATTGCAGAGCTACATTATACTTAAGTCATTGCCCTTGAAACCCATATCTCCAATGCAATACTACACTCATTTCTATGTTGTTTTATTATCGTCTTTGAACATCTGTCATAGTGTCAGTCCTGTCAATGCTAATAGACCAA
The DNA here is from genome assembly GCA_027563885.1 of Erythroxylum longipes. Taxonomy (NCBI): domain Eukaryota; kingdom Viridiplantae; phylum Streptophyta; class Magnoliopsida; order Malpighiales; family Erythroxylaceae; genus Erythroxylum; species Erythroxylum longipes. The sequence goes on from JAOQMS010000005.1 coordinate 21,939,987, forward strand.
ACACATGGCTGTGGGAAGAAATTGGAATTTCTGAAAAAGCTGAATTTTCTCTAGGAAAACAGATTATTAGTGGCTCTAAATTGAAAAGTAGGTGAAACCACATGTTTTCAACCGAATAACAGAAAGCTCAAAATGCTAAGCTAATAACCGTTTGTTGCATCTATTCTCGCATTTTCCAATTTGTATTTCACTATTTCTTTTCCCAAAAATTAAAACAAAACAGAAAAACTCCATTCTCTCACTTGTACCTCCCCATCCTCCTCCAGAAAACCTGTCGTTGGCCACCGGAAAACTTTTAGCCTCCTTGAATTTTCAGGTAGGCAAGAATTATATCGGCATGCGTTTATCTTATATATAATCTCTCTATTCTACACCTTGTATCTTGCATGGCTTTTGAAACAAGACAGTGTTGATGATTAACATCTACGTAAAACACATTTTACATATCAATGTTACAAGGGTTTTGATCAAGACCAAAATTACAGTGTTAAGTGTTAATTACATCACATCGTCCCTCCGAAATGATCTCATATAAACAAGATCAATGGAGCAAGAAATGCAGAAAGCTGAGCCTCTTGGAAAACCATATCTTTTTTTTTCAACATTTCTCTTCATATTAACATTTTCTCAAGATTGAAAATTCCAAACTAAAATGTCTTTTTTATTCAGTTGACATCAGCAAGCAATATGCCATTATCCATCTCAAATCATCAAAACAAGTAACTCATGCACAATCTCTCATATACATATAAACAGTTCAGACATATAGGCCATTAGAATTTTATAAATTGATAGAATTTGAGTATATGGTTCTTTTCTGTGAAGCATCTTAACATGCAAATGACATGGTCTGTTTCTTGGTTTCATTTACGTGTGAAAGATGGACAAAGTACAGGAACAGAAACTGTCGACGATGGATGACAAGCACCTGCCAAAACCAAACATGTCAGTACCTGCAATGAACTTGGATACAGAGAAGAAGAGGCCAAATTCCACGAATACCTCACCAAAGTCGCAGTCAAATAAGTCATCAGGAGTAAGATGGAACTGTCTTTGCTCTCCAACCACTCACGCAGGCTCATTTAGGTGCCGCCTCCACAGAGGCCAGGGCATGACTCGTGGAGGTTCTGTTGGCTCCAATCTCTCTGAGTTGGCTCTTAAATCAAGTTCCATTAGCGACCTGGTTTAAAGGGTGTTGGTCATTGGTAAAATCCTGCCATACTTCCATGAATGTAATCCTCAACCAAGTACATTTGTGTGAAAATTATACTGATTAGTATGGATTCCACGAGTACGCTGTCATGTAACTTCGGCAAGGGCCGGATTAAATCGTTCCCGTCATCCACTTAAGTGTAACTTGGGCGGCTTTGCTCTGCTCTACTCTGTTTTGTATATTATTATTAGCTATAACATTAAGATTTTGACTTTACATCACACGTGTCTCTCATTGTTATGATTGTGAACAAAGCAAAAAATGTCGAAACACTAGATATGAATGGTTGTTTTCATTACCTCAATGGAACATGCAATTAGATGCAACTCAATTAAGAAGAATAATGAATCTATCTTCTGTATTTCATTACTAATCTTGTTAGGGAGATAAAGGTTGTTTGCGAAATGTGAACATTCACTGCCTCATCCATCTTACACATCGCTGATCTGACAGAATTAATTCTAGGATCGCTGGACCAAGAATAGGTTTACAACTCCATCTGCCCCAAATGATGGATACTGATTCCAACGACCATTGAAATACCAATATGTGCTATAAAACAATCTACCTCATTAACAAAAATGTTGCTACAGAAACTAGTGCAATGCTTGTAACCAAAGCAAGACGTGACGTCTAAAAAATCGCCATGCATGATTCATTTTGTAGGCCTAGTCCAGGTTGTCTCTGAGGTGATTGTGTTTCCGTAGTATACTTGCTTCGATCCTTCATCCCAATAAGCCTGTCAAGAAAAACAAACAAAAGACCAAATTTTGGATAAGACAAAACATAGCATTCAAAAGAAAAGGACCTACAACTAAACACTTATGTGCCGTACCTGCCAACCAGATGGTAGACCCTTTCCGAGATCAGCTAAATCAGGCTGCTGACTCTCACCAGGGCCGACCTGCACTTGGGTCTTGTCATCCACTGGGTTCTTCTTGGCTTCCTTTGCAGCTTGAGCTCGTCTCCTCTTTACTCTTTCACGCCTATCCAACACAGTGGGGAAAGAAAATATAAGCCTCATAGAAAATAGCCAGATAGAGTTCATAAGCAGAGAAAGAGATGAAGGGATGCAAAAATAAGAGAAAGAAGAGAGAAAGGCATGATGGCAATACAAGATGACAAATAAGCACATAATCGAATAACAACTATCCTCCTCTTTTGCATACAATTTCATCATGGGGTATAATAATTGGATTATATAAGAAAACTTAGACTGGAGCAAAGAAAGCCAGGAGCAGAATTATAATGCAAATCCCGTACTCTCACTTTCCATTATATCAACCACATTGTCTTAACTTAGACCGGAGCAAAGAAAGCCAGCTTGAAGGAGCAAAATCATAATACAAATCCCGTATTCTCACTTTCCATTATATTAACCACATTGTCTTTTGCATCAATGTCATCTAAAATCAGGATAACATACCAATCACCACCTAGAGGCTGAAAATTAGCGTTATCCTTTGCTTCCCCACTTGCAATTTGCTTAGCATGCCACTCCTGTAACAGTAAGTTTTAGGTACTCGAAGCAATCAGGGATGAAAATCCTAAAGAAGAAAAGCCCATTCACATACCTCAATTTCCCTTCGTCGCTTCTTCTCTAATATCTCATAAGGATTGTCAGGTTCATCTTCATTCTCATTCAGCTCTTCTTTGGCTGCTTTCCACTACATTGGAAAAGAATATGAACATTGCTATACTTCCACAACATTGATAAAGAATACAATTCCAAAATATGGCTGTCTGAAGGCAAAAGACATGAGGAAAGAACAACCTTATCCACCAAATTGGAAACTTTCTTGTTAGATCTCAAGGAAGGGGCGACAGCTACTGTCCGCTTCTTCGTACGGACAACTGAATAACACGACGAACAAGTACAGAATCAGCATACACATCCACGTGTACAAGAAACTAACATTGTCAAAAATGTTCAGAAATAATAATGAACAAAGAAAGAAGGCTAGACATTTATCAGCCATCTCACGAACTTGAATAAGGTAACTAAAAACAGAACAAGAGGAAAGAAGAAGCCCATTAAACTACATTGGAGATTGAATAGGCAAGAGGATTAAATAAGGCCCCTATTTTTACTCCAAAATGCAAAATGGTCCTATAGTGTTGAACTGTTCACTTAAGCCCTCATCGCCGCAGAAGTGAAAGATAAAAGTCCTTAAATGGATAGAACATGAATTCACATAATATATCTTCACATGGTCTTAGGATTGAGATTGTTTGTTATTGCTCGAAAATTATTCACTACCTTACATAGAACTATCCTACATAGAAAAACTTCAGGTACCAATACCTGTTTTGAAATAGCAAGAATTGCCCTAAAAAATTTAATAAACAGGATAATACCTAGTTGATGATAAGTCAATATGTTCACTATTTTTCTCTTTGTAGATCTGTAGATAAAAGCGTAAATATATTGATTTCCTCAACTTATATCATGAGTCCCAAAAGATTACCTTTAGGTTTTAACTTTGCAGTTGTAGATGGCTCAGTTGCTGTGTCACTAGCAGGATCAGCTGATAGCGTAGTACTGTCTGTCATGGTACGTGTGTTGGAATATGTAACCGTGGTCATAGTGGAAGGAGCTAAGACAGATTTCACATCAGTCTCATGACCAACAACCGAAACATTAGATGTCTGTATAGCTTCTGCAGGGTCATCAACTTGTCTAATTTGATCAGAAGAGAGTGTTTCATTACACAGCATTCCAGGAACAACATGTAATTGAGAAGATCCTGCAGTGTTAACTACAGGAAAGAGCGGCATCGAGGCATCTTGCAGATTGTAATATCCAACTGGTTCAGGAGGCCCCATGAGAGTTGCAGCGGTTTCAGCATATGTGATGGGCACTGTTCCATATAAATGTGAAGCATGGGACACTGCAAGTTGATTGCCATCAGCATGTCCATAGAAATTACTAGTTTGCATCGTTATTCCATCTCCATAATATTGGAAGTCAGAAGTTGGATATGTCAAGTTGCAATGATTCACATAACTGGGGGGTTGGCCAGTCTCTGTGTAAGTAGGGAGTAGAGGATAAGAAGATTCAAGAGGTTCATCAGGTGGAGGTGGTGGAGGAATTTGCTCATTATCAGGAGGAGGTGGGGGAGCCTGATCAACATCAGGTGGAGGTGGGGGAACCCATTCCTCGTCAGGAGGAAGTGGAACAGCTACCATACCTTCAGATGTCAAGGATGTTAAATCTGTAGGTGGATTTGTTTGAATCAGTTGGTCATTTGAAGCAATAGCTTTGGTCCTTAAAGCATCTCCCACGGTTGATATACTTGAATTAACCCCATCTTCAACCTCCATGTCAACATCCATGTCAACATCTTCCCCAACACTTAACTCAGGCTTAAGATCGGCATCCCTATTCACTTCATTAGCAGCAGTACCACATTCCAAATGTCTAACAGGTGATGCCAAAGAAGAATTATCTTTAACAGAATCAACAAGTCCCTCAGCAGCAGCAGCATGCGACTTATTCCCAACATCCAGAGAAACAGAGAATAAATCTGATTTTCTACTGTTTTCTTCAGCCTGCACTTCAGATTCAGGCATCAAACATTTTTCCCCAAGTTCTTGCTTTACTTCAGAATAAGCATTACCAGATACCTCAATGTCATCAGCCATTTGAGCTGAGACAGCAAGCTGATAAATTTCATTGTTAATGGAATCCTCCAATTGTTTCAGCTGCTTTTCAGAATGGTTCCAAAATGGAAGCAAACTCGACCCATGAGATGAAAGAGCCTTGATATCAGAAAGTCTCAATTCTAGTTCTAAACTATACTTTGACACCTGGTCATGTGGATGACACCCATACCTGCAAGACAAATTTCAGAAATCAACAAGGGAAAGAATCTTAAATCATTTCACATCTATTTTACACAATAGCCAAAAAGTAAAAAAGCAAACAAGACCCATAATTATATTTCTCACCCTTTCAATGACTTCAGTCTTTCCAACAAAGATTCACATTGCTTCATGAGACTACTTGAAAGATCTATGGCTTCCTTATGTTCATCACTAGTCACTGCATCATGCGAATGATCTGAGACAAATACGCTACCTATTCCCTGAAATGCAGTCACTGCAGTCAAGTTACCCTGTGACTCACTTAGGTCTACATCCGCAACAGAAGTCACATTTTTCAATGATTCACTTTTGTAGCCTTCAACCAACTCATCCTTACTTGTTGCATTGCCATATAGTTCCTTGCTTTCATGTATGTAACTTCCACCCATCCATCCATTTATAGTTGATGCAGCTGAAGGATTATCCAAGTTAGAACCCAAAGATGAAATATTAGTAACCACAGGATCAGGATATGCGACTACTGAAGCAAGAGCTTTCGGATCAGAGATCAACTGAGTTGCTTGAATCAAAGCAGCAGGTAATTCCCAGGAAGTCTCCCCTGTTTCAGTATTCCAGTAATAGTATTGGTTACTCTCCTCATGCGTTACAATCCTCCATCCAGAACTTATATCCCCAAAAAATTGTGAATGAAGAGTTCCATCAGAAACTTGTTCTGTGGAATAGCAAGTATCAGCTGAGACAGAAGTGTCTTTTTCCTTAGTATCATCACCTTCCAGTCTTTGTAGACCATCACCTGTGGTAAAATCTCCCTCTATTTCCTGTTGTTTGTCCTTCTGAGTAGTAGAATCTTCCACTGTGCTGGCATGTCTACTCTTTTCTTCACCAAGGAGTTCATCCTGATAAAAGCAAACATCTATCACCATTGCATGCAAACAGAATGAGAGTTTTAACCACCCTTAAAACACATAAAAATAAGCTTCAAGGAAAGCCTAAGAAAATAATCAATCTTAAATTTATTCCATTGCTCAAATTTTTTACGTAAAAACTAATCAAAACAAACTGCTGCAGCAAATAAGAATATAGCGTAGTTTATTCATTTAAAGAAAACAGGGATCAAATTGAGGGCCATCAATATGCAAATACTCAACTAAAGTTGGCTCTTTGCACTGTCAAAAATGATTCCACATTAATGGGTATGATCAGCATCTACTAATATGTGATTTTATTTTAAAAAAAGGACTTCTAATGAGATTCATGAGTCAACAGCTGAGATAAATTTGTCAACATATTCATAAAGGTACTTTAGTGAGTGATATATGATCATACACCATGTTATAAAACAATAATGACAGCACCACCCATAATTGTTCTTAAGGTCAAGTACAGAACATATAACTTTACATTTATGTATATTTTGTGACCTCTGTAAGCAAGAGAATAACCCTAGCCATGATAGCATAATGAATCAAACTTCCAGAGGTATAAATAAAGTTCTAAAATATGAGTCACTAAACTGGGTACAGTTAAGGAGTTAAAGATTGTTTAAGAGTTGGCATCTTAGCCCAAGCTTGGTTTCAACACTGAGTATTGGCAGGCCAAGTAAGCTCCAAAATAATAACATTACCTGGTCAAGTCTATCTGAAGGGGAACCCTCCGCAACAGTATGGTTCTGAACTGTACTTGCTTCTTCATTCAATTCATCGTCACTATATTGCTCAAGTAAAAGAAGAGGATTCTGTGGTTGTAGACCTGAAAACAAGATAGAAAAATGTTAAGAGACTTGAAAAGCAGCTATATTTCTCATCCAGCAGCAACCAAGTTATTAGTAACAAAACATGGTGCATAAAATTTGATAACGCTGGACAGGATAACAAATGATCAATTTCCCTGTTACACATGAAAGGAAATGTTAGTGAAGGCATAAAGCAAATAAAGCCAGAAACATACGAACCGATAAGCACAAATCCCAGCAGATGTCGATTTGATGCTGCGAAATAGCAGATAACAGGGTGGGAGTATTCACAGTGGCAGGGCCCCATCAGATCTGATAAAGACATTCCCGTGACCACAGCCACCCTAAAAGTTGAAAACTAGTACTTGGAGAGTACAACATAATATGCCACCAAAACTCATGCCAATGCCCTCTCTACATAAGCCTTTTGAAGAAAAACTGATGGAACCCACCTGAAGATGATGGTGAATTGGTTAACCCGGCCTGCTGTGTCCGATTGGCATCACCTCCAACTTTATCATTTTCAGAGGATCCACCCAAATCTCCTAAAGAAGTTTTAAGAAAAGCAGTTGCGTTAACTGTCAGATCTCAACCATCTTGTGAAACCACATATCAGTCAACAAGTAAAATAAAATTTTTATTTTTATTTTGAGCAAGAGCTCAGTTTAACTAGGGAATAATAATCCTATCATAACAGTATCATAGACATTCTGATAAGAGAACAAATTAAAAAGAAAAAAGAAAAACCTGAAACTTAAACTCAAAAGAACACCGCAAAATCATGTAAGACAGCAACTAAACATCAAAACCAAGGGTTACAACTACTAAGCACCCTAAGGTTAATTAAAGAGATAACCTCCGATATCCATTGGAAAACGAATTCTATCTCACACTTTGTGATTCACAATAACCAAATCCTCCATAAAAACCTAATTTTAAGGCGAATAAACCAGAAAAGCTTCCATAACCCAAATAGAGACGATGCCAACTTAAACACAGCCAATCAATCTCAACCTAGAAAACCCAAAATCAAAGCAAAGTTTGCAGTCTAAATAACAAAAGGAGAAATCTTTTTTATGGAAAAGAGAAAATTAAATATAACCGTATACATATATACACATACAAAAGGAAACAAGCCTAATAAACGAAACAAACAGAAAAGGGTACCAGAGGGTTCGGCGAAAAGATCGAGCTTGACGCGGCGGCCGGCGTTGGACAGGGCGGCGAGGCGGCGTTCTTTCCTCTTCCCCATTCCGAAACTCAAATCAGATGATTAGGAACATATACAAAAAAAACCGCAGTAACACAACCCAATATAATTGAAGGCTTCCTTTGAATTGTATTGTTTGAATTGAACTTGCAAACGTGAACTGTGAAGTAGTCTTGTGATAAAAAGGAGAGGACGAGCACGAGTACGAGGACGTAGTGGGCCTGATAATGGACAGGCCCGCCTGCTGCCCGCTTACTGGAATCGTATCATACACTCGACTGTGTTTGGAATTGGACGTATCTTTTATGAGTCGAGTGTATTATTATTATTTTAAAAATAGGTCAGGATATTAAATCTGGTAAAGGAATAACTTAAGGTTTAAATCTTCAATTAGTATTAAACTAGTATAAAACGGATTAATAAATAAAAATAAAAATTATAAGAGTAATTAAGAATAAAGTATTTTATTAAAATAAAAATACACTAATTTTATTATTATATAATTAATTAATTAATAATAAATCAAATTTTAAATTTTAAATTAAATCTAAGTATAATATAAAACTTAAAATAATAATAAAAATCAAAATTGTATTTTTGAAAAAGATTGTGTCACATCATCTTGAAAACTTTAGAATTCTCAACTATACTTTCATCTAAAATATTTATATCAACTTCTTTTATTGTATTCAAATAAATTAAAAATTAGTAATATATGAAATTATTATTAATTGTAAATTTTGTAATACGTTATACATTCAAGTTAAAATTCAACCTAAAATCCAATAATTCTAAAATATAAAAGGCATCACAAATTATTTTAATAAGTAATTCATATCAAATTACATATATCCAACCATGTAAATATTAAAGAGCATTGTGTTTTACTTTATTTTTTTGCTACTAACGAATAGAAAAGATAAAGAAATTTAAGCTAGCAGGACATCGATTCCCTCACGATCCTCCGTGAGGATAGGATGTAATTGAACCAGAGGGTCTTCACAATAAGTAAGTCCCTGATGTGATGAATGCGCCAAGTCAGCAAATCGATCCACGCAGCGGTTACCTTCACGGCAGATGTGCCTAATATAAACAATCCACCCTCCTTTAATCAGCTCCAAACAATCACTAACAAGAGTATGGTAAGGATGTGAGTCAATTACTCCACTCCAAAGAAACTAGACAGCAATCGTAGCATCAAGTTTTACAATCAATTTTCTAATATTACACAGTTTCACCAAAAGCAAACCTTGGCAGAGCCCCCATAATTATGCATCAAGACTCCCTAAAGAGTTCAACATAAAACTTGCCACCCACACTGTAACATACCGTCACCTATACATACGGCTAGAATACATAATTATGTGAGACATTTATATGACTTAAGCTAAATGAACGTTAGACATA
>JAOQMS010000005.1:21949476-21975485 GCA_027563885.1 Erythroxylum longipes
TTAATGCAAATTTATTATGAAAATGAATAATTTCAATGGTTTTGCTCGTTTCTCCATTATAAACTTGTTACCCACGATCTTTTAAGCTCACCCCCACTCCTCTCTATCTCCAGGTGATGAGCAAGAGATCGAGTGATCGAGAGTCAAAGCATCACTCCAAATCTGCATGTTTTTGTTTTTAAGTTGGTGTAGGAATATTCAAGGCTTTAGCTGCATTTCAAGTATCAATCATGAGTATTTTATATTTTGGATTATGAGACCAACGATGTAATTTAGTTTTTGAAATGCCCGTTTAAGCTTTATAAAACTCTTTTCTTTTGGAGATTAATGAAATATATGTATGTTTTGCTCATGATTTTCCAAGCTTTCGCATTGCATTTTCAAGCATCTATGGGGATAAAATTTGTATCATGACTTCAGGGGAAAATCTGTATTAATTTGTCTTCTTGGAAGTTGTAGTTTATCCTCTTAGCTTTCCAATGGTATACAGTATGTAATTTTTGGACCTTTGGATTGAAAGTTATGGTCCTTAGAAAGGGAAATGCGTAGGAATATAAAAATGTATCTTATGTAAAGATGAATCGTCTGTGATGATGTCACTTTGTCTGTGATGATGTTATTTCGTCTGTAAGGATGCATCGTCTGTAAAGATGCATCTTCTATAAAAATGTATCGTCTGTAAATACGAATCGTCTGTGATGACGTCATTTCGTCTGTAAGGATGTATCGTCTGTAAAGATGCATCGTCTGTAAAAATTTATTATCTGTAAAGACGAATCGTCTGTGATGACGTCATAGGGTCTTAAGCATTACACCGTCTTAAGTTGACTTTGCTTCGTCTTAAGTTGACCTGCTCCGTCTTAAGCGTTGCATCGTCTTAAGTTGACTTTGCTTCGTCTTAAGTTGACTCGGGCTTCGTCTATGTTTTGTTTCGTCTGTATGTTATTCCGTCTGCCCTCTTCGCTTCGTTTGCTTTTTCAATTCTTCTGCCTTTGTGCTTGTGCTTCGTTTGCTTTTTCAATTCTTCTGCCTTTGTGCTTCGTCTGCTTTTTCAATTCGTCTGCCTTTGTGCTTCGTTTGTTCCTTGCTTCGTCTGCTTCTTACTTTATCTGTCTTTTGTTTCGTCTGCTTATAACAGGCTTCGTTCTGTCTCCGAATAGTTGGGCTCCAGAAACAGGGTCTATCATAAACACTCCATAAGATAGATGTAAACAAGGGGCCCTAAATAAGATTTACGCGTACCTTAGTCGTTATAGACGCTTGATGTCTCAACCAATCGAGAAAAGAAACAACACTTGACACTTGTATTCCAAATCTGCGATAAACGCAACTCCACAACCTAATAACAAAGGGGCATGTTCAAAAAATATGATCTAGAGTCTCCTCCCCATGCTCACAAAGTGTACACCTAGGGGGGTGGGGGGAGGCCAAACGATCATTTAGCCAGAACTATTCAACGTAGCTGTTGGACAAGTGTGAGCAATAGAGCAATCAACCACCAACGTTATGTCATACTGTATTATGACTTCCACACTTGACAAATACCATTAAACATGAATCTATTGCGTGCCTTCCAGACACTCCATAAGATAAATGTAAATAAGGGGCCCTAAATAAGATTTAAGCGTACCTTAGTCGTTATGGATGCTTGATGTCTCAACCAATTAAGAAAAGAAACAATACTTGACATTTGTATTCCGAATCTCCGATAAACGCAACTCCACAACCCAATAACAAAGGGGCATGTTCGAAAAATATGATCTAGAGTCTCCTCCCCATCCTCACAAAGTGTACACCTCGGGTTTTCAATAACACTTTTATAGTGTAAGATTTCGTTAGAGTTTAAGCAATTAAAGAAGGCCAACCATAGAAAGAAATCTTACTCGCTCTTGAACTCGGATCTTCTAAAGCCAACAGCATTTCCCCATCCTCGTATAAGATATAAAGTGATTCGCAAGGCTCATATAGGCTGAAGTAGCAGTGAATTGGCCATGTTTATATTACCCCTAACTGCACCGATCTTCCTTTTTGACCTTAAGGGGAACTAGTGTAGCTCGTATTTCTTCAATTATTGAAGCCGAAAGTATAAGCGTTAGGTCATTACATTTCCATGAGCCATCGGGTCTCAAAATAGATGCAACCCTATGTAACAATGGTGGTGGTTACGCATTTATAGGGAGCATATAAATCAAAGGCCCATTCCCCACCCACCAATGATACCACAAACTAATAGATTTCTCATCACTTATAGTTCATCAAGAACCCCACCTCACACATTCTGTTATTTTGAGCAACCCCCACCAAATGGAAGAAGCACGCCCCGAATTCCCATGTTGATGAAATGAGACCCTTTCAAGTAATTTTGTTGGAAAAGTTCCAAACAAAAGAATTGTTGCCTCGTTTGCAATTTCCAACCCACCTTTGATAACAAGGCCACATTTGAAATTCTTGCTTTTCTTGGACCTAATCCCCCAGTCCCTTTAGGTCGACAAACACGGTCCCAATTTACAAGATGTTCCCGAGAACTGTCCACATCACCACCCTATATAAAATTCTGGCTTAATTAATCCAATTGCTCACTGGTAAATACCGGGAACAGCACCATCTATATATAGTATAAACAGGAATGGAACTTAAGGTGGATTGAATGAGAGTCTTCTGCACTGCATAGCTTAAGACTTTACCCTTCCAACTGGCTAATCTTTTGAGCACTTTGTTAACAATATGCTGATAAGTAGTTTAGAGATTCTACCATGAATAATAGGCACTCCAAGGTATTTCCCAAGCCCCTGAGCTAGTGGAATCCCACACAACCTACTCAACACCAAGGCTTTTTGATGGTCGACATTCAGCGATATCTGCTATTTGAATTTTTTAACATTGATCCGTAAACCTGAAGCTTTAGTAAAGTCATCAAAGACATCGGAGATAACCTGAACCTGAGATTCTGAGGCCTCTGCAAAGAGTAATAAGTCATCAGTGAAAAACAGATGCGACACCTTAGGGCTTGACCTCGATGTCTTCGCTAGCCGCCACAATTTTTGTTTGACCCGCTCCAAAATCATATGTGATAATTGCTCCATCACCAAAATAAACAAATAGGGCGATAGCGGATCCCCTTGTCATAAACGTTGTTAAGGTTTAAATGTCGGCATCACCTTCCAGTCTAGATTAAAGCCAGAGTCAGGTTGGAGACACAAAACATAATCAGTTAGATTAAAGCAACAAGGAAATTGTAAAATACTAGTACCTCTTGTATAAATCTCCAAGATACATTAGCGTAGGCCTATTGTAGATCTATCTTTGCTACCATGGCCCCTGAACTTCCTTTACGACCCATAAGAGAGTGTACAACCTCTTGCGTAATCAATATATTGTCCGTTGTACTCCGGCCTACCAGAAAACTATTTTGAAAAGGTCTACTGATTCTTTGAAGAATAGGCCGCAACCGATTGACGATGACCTTCGATAGAATCTTGTATGAAGTATTCAGTAAGGTAATAGGATGAAAGTCCTTCATTGTTGTCAGACAAATACTCTTTGGAATTAGGACCATTTGTGCAGACAAAACATTTAAATCAACCCACCGACTTACCAAGGCCATGTTAACGAATTGAAAAATTGTCAAATTGAAAAACTGTGTCTTTCACTATGTCCCATTGCTTCTGATAAAAAATTGGTTGGACTCTATCTACTCCTGGAGCTTTTAGGCCTTTCATAGAAAAAGTTACCAATCTCACCTCAGGAAGCTGTAACGGAGAGGTCAAGGCAAGTTTCTCTTCCTCTAACACTTTCAAAATGAATGAATCATAAACAACCATCAAGCGCTGACAAGGTTTGTGTCGAAATAAGGAAGAATAAAATTCCAAAATATGCTGACGCAAAACCTATTCATTTCGTACCCACACATCATTTACCTTCAACCCCAAGATCAAATTGGGATGTTGTCTGACCATGGTTGTTAAATGAAAAAACTTGGTGTTCCGATCCCCATGTTGCACCCAATCCAACCTAGATTTATGAAGCCATAACAATTCTTCCTGAGCAAGAATTTGTTGGTACTCGCCACATAAGCAAACTTGCAACCGTTGAAGGAAGTACAACGAGCCATAATCATCACTGTACTGAAGACCTCAAATCCTTGCTAGCAACATACGTTTCTTTTTGTGAATACTCCCAAAAAGGTCTAATTTCCATACATTAACTGCTTTTGTCACTTCATTAATAGCCATCAGCAAAAAACCCCCCTTGTCCCATGCCGATGAAAACATTATAGTAAAGTCGGGGTGAGTCAACCAAGCTGCCTCAAAACGAAGGGGCCTGTTGTGTGAGGAATATTACAAGCCAATGAAATTAACAAATAAAGGGTGATGGTCCGAACAAAGACAACCAAGCACCATAACTTTGGCATTCAGATTGTAAGTAAGAACTGCAACATTCCAAAGCACTCTATCTAGTTTCTCTTGAGTAACAATTCAACCCCTTACTCTTTTAAACCAAGTAAAGCGGCACCCTGACATACCAGCATCCATCAACTCGCAAGCCTCCCAACACCCTCTAAACTTCATAATTCTATTAAAACCATCAACAAAGCTAGTATGAACGCTCCATCTTTCATCAAAAGCTGCAAAGTCATTGAAGTCGCCAACCAGATTCCATGGTGAGGATATAGTTTGAGAGAAATCAATCATCTCAAACCAAAACAAATCCTTCCATTGATAGCTTGGCCGAACATATACAAAGAAAATTATCTGTTGCACTAAGTTAATTTCACATTTAGAATGGATACATTGAGAAGTAGTGCCAATAATATTAGAAATTTGAATTCCAAAATAAAGCAATCTCACCTGCCCTGCCATATGAGGGAATCGCAAAACAATCAGGAAATTGTAAAGTCTTAGCCATCCGTTCCACCGCTGCCATAGTAGCTTTGATCTCAAGCAAACAAAGGATATTAGGCTTATATTCCTTAATGATCTCTTTCACTGTTCTACAAAGTTTGGCGTAGCCCAAACCCCGGCTATTCCATACAATTAACTTCATCTAAAGTGTCAATAATATCAAGCTGGGGATTGCCAGCATCAATTTGCATGGAGTCACCGTTCGGTTTTATTCCATTGGGCACACCAAGATTGTTCGAAATAGATGCTCCCCTATTAATCTCCAGAGATGTGGCAACCTCACCATTCCGACGTGCCTCCTTCCTAAGGCCAAAAGGTATCGAAATATTGTTGTCATGAGTGCCACCCCTGTCCAACTCCTGCCCTGTGCTTGAAAGTGGCAAACTCGACTCATTTGCTATTCCAGCTACAGAGTCCAAAGGGAGCTTACCTAAGATGCTCTCGGTCATAGACCCCTTCACCATGTAGCAATGACTCTTTTGTTGTGAATTGTTCACAAATTGCATATTCCCCTTGAGGGGACTTTTGTCTTACTGGAGTCAACCTTAGTATCACATGTAAAGTCCCCAGCATTAAAAACAAAACCTTTCCGTTGCAAATTTGCTAGATTGTGACCCAAATTAAGAGTGACTTTGTCACCCTTTGTAGTCCTTTCGCTAGCAACCTTCTTTGCCTTATTAAAAGGATTGACAACTCCACCCTTATTCCTCTCCATAACTCCCTTGAGTTTAGTGGGGTTAATCAAAATCAAATCTTCTGTCACGATACCCTTTGGATTAGTACCAATTCGAGAATTGCGCTCATTAACTTGTCCTTTATGGGTCACGCCATATGTTGCCCTCGATTTTCCTAGATGTTTTTTACACTATTGTACCACCATCTATGGGCCATAAGATTGATTCTTCAGCTCCTCCTGAGTTTCAGGTACACAAGGCACCTGCGGCTCTACCTTATTGTCTGGACTTTTTGACCTTTGTGAAGGGAAATCACTCTTACGATTGCCAAAGATGCCACACTCGAAGCAAATAAAGCGATAATCCTTCATATTCAATAGAGACATCCTTACCTTCCACCTTCAGCTTGGGTTTTAATGGCTTAAACAAATCCAATTCCACACATACCCAAGCAAATCTGCCTCTCATACCTCCTTTAATAATTTGATCAATTTTGATGGCACGAGCCACCTTCTCCCCCATTTTCTTTAGCACAATCAAGTTGAAATAATCCACAGGAATATTTGGAAATCGGATCCAAGCAATAATCCTCTCAATTTTATCTGAACTGGACATAAAGTTAGGCTGCCATTGACGAACAGTCAGATAATGTCCCCCTATAATCCATAGCCCTCCTTCCAAAACATGCTCGTAATCAGTTTTCTTTTGAAAACAGATAATGAAATAGTCATGCACCAAATCTACTTTGTAAGCCCCCTTTAGGTTCCACAAATGAGGAATCTTAGTAGTTAGAGCAGAATAACCCAAAACTCTTCCTAATAGTCATGCGCCAAATCAGTAACTTTGTAAGGCCCCTTTAGGTTCCACAAATGAGGAATCTTGGTAGTTAGAGCAGAATAACCCAAAACTCTTCCTCATAGTTTAACAATCAGGGCATTCCTCCATGGCTTACGCATGGCCTCTTTCTCTTCCTTAGAGAAGGTAATGCAATCATCGTCTCCGTTCCCTATTATTTCAGAGTTAGAGTCAGTATCACCATAAGAGATGACGTTAAGGGTATCTGAAATCGCCCAATCCTCCGAATCCCCTACCTTACACTTGTGAGTTCCTTTCACCATCTCTGCAAAGGAGGGCGCTCTTTCCTCACCCCCTGATTCAACTTCCATATTTGAGTGCCCATGGTCTCCAAAGATGGGATGTCATCGTCGTTTTGTCCTTTTACGTGTTCTGCAAAGAATGTCATCAGTAATATTTAGATTTTGTGGAGGGGATGTCGTTGTCTCAGTCATATAGTGCTTTTCTCTTTCTACTCCTCTATACCATGT
Source organism: Erythroxylum longipes (assembly GCA_027563885.1). NCBI lineage: Eukaryota > Viridiplantae > Streptophyta > Magnoliopsida > Malpighiales > Erythroxylaceae > Erythroxylum > Erythroxylum longipes. The sequence continues at coordinate 21,956,377 of JAOQMS010000005.1, forward strand.
AAGATGCAATTGGAATCATGGAATGTTTTACTTTATGAAATCATGTAGACAAAACAAGAAGAGATAAGGAGAAGATGTAGAAGATATAATACTTAAATAATTTTGAAAAGACAGAGAAAGGACCTAAAAGATGTGACACATGCTTTTTAATTCTAATTAGTTATTTCTAATAAAAAACTTAAATACATTAAGACTTAAAAATACCAATTAAGTTAAATTTATTACCTCATTTAAATTTGAAATGATTAGTTTTATCTAATTTAATAATTATTAATTATTATATTAAGAGTAATATTTAAATTAAGTATATAAATGTATGAAAATCCATATTCATTAGCATTAAACATCAAAAGTTCACAGTCCAAACTCAAAAGCAAATGCAAAACCCTAAATGAGCACAAACGAAACAAATTTAAGAGAGTGCTTTACATATTATCATTCATATATATATGAACTTAAAATGAAAATCGACTTTGTTGTTGATAATAGCAATGTCTCTTCGTCGGAACGAAATCCTCTGTACCCACTAACCTATATCAACTCTATTCCATGTAATCTCATCCACATAAATATGTGGGACCTAGATAAATATATGGATGAGATCGCATGGAATAAAGTTAGTACAAGTTAGTGGGTACAGAAGATTTGATCCCCTCTTCGTTGGAGGTGGCGGGACATTGAGCTTGGCCTTCTCGCCTCATATACGCTTAGCGGTTGTAGGTGCATGCATCTTCCTTTGCCACCCATTTGCCCCATAGCCTTTGCCTTATTCCTCTGTACGTGTTCTTTCTGGTTCATCGAGTATTGCTCTTCTTGTTCACTTCCTCATCACCAACTACTCTATAAATAGAACTTAATAAAAATCAACGAAAAAAAGAAACTAATTACCTAAAAGATAAAAACTTTATCGTTATTTAAGCCCACAAATCATGACCTAGATGCACAAACTTCGATCTCTAAATACCCAGATCCTTATGATTGTTATATTTATGTGGTTACTGGTTTGGGCATTGTCTTTGTGTGGTTACTGGTTTGGGTGACAAAGATTATCTAGTTTTTCACAGTTTAGAAAAAACTGTCGATGTATTATTTAACTAACCAATTTTTATTCACTACAGTCAAAAGTAAAAACTGAACTAGAAATCAGTCTGATTAGTGCTTAACTTAGTTGAGCCACCGGTCCAGTCAGATTTTTACGTCATTGAGTATTATTATATATTATATGCACTAACTAATGCTTTAACATAAATGGATAGGCTAAGTATGACAATTGCATTAATTTCTTTTAGAGGCAGAAATAGTTGATTACTCTTTAGCTTATGGGAAGGCAATAAGTTGCTTACAGTTATATGTACCCTTGGTTCAGGAAAGGAAAATGGGCTATCCAACTAAGGATAAGTTTTTTAAAAAAAATTAAAAGAATGATATTAAAGAATAATAATAAAGATTACAAATAGTATAATAGGAAGATTCCAAACACTAATTAAAAAAGAGATTTTGAACACTAGTAAGAAGATTAGAGAATCTTCCTACTAAAATAACAAAAATACAAGTAACAAGAGGCTACTAGATAAACGTCCAAGGAATTGACTAACTTAAATCTTAAGTAAAGGGTCTCCTTAATAGTTTGCAGGATCACAACTATTGTCATATCATTCCTTTAATTCCATATCCCATGGATAGAGGACCTTAAAGCAATGAAAAAATCTCCAAGGTGTCATAATGGTTCCTTAGTTGATCCATTAACCATTGAATGGTTTTAGAGAGTGAATTTCTATTGATAAGTTTTATACAGAAAACTTTCAATACCGCAAATATATATATATCGTAACTTGTCCTACAAATGGTATTGTTTCCACGAGGATTAATTAGACACCTAACAACTTGAATAAAACTTTATTTAAGGTATTAAAAAGATCGATAGAATTAAAATAAATTACTGAAATTGAAATAACTAATAAAACAAAATAACTGAATAATTGAGCTGCCAATAAGAATGAATATAATCAAAACTAGAAATTTAGGGGGTTATTTTATCCTTGTTTCGTCTTTCCTTTATCTTGTTAATTTAATTATTTCTAATCCTAGATATCCTAAGGTTTTGATTATCCTCTCTCGAGATCTAACCAAGTAATCCAAATTGAAATAAAAAAATAGAATTGCAACATCTCGATTCACAAGATTACTCCTAACTAGTCAATTGGATTTAAAGCAATCCTAAGAATAATTAATTCACAATTAAGATCTCTTTTCAATTTTTCATTAATTTGATAATTGTAGATCTATTAAGCTACCAACTCTCCTTGCGCACTTTAACATAAATAACTTAATTCACTCTTTCAATTTATTACTAAGTATAAGCATAACAATTATCACAAAGCATTTATAGATGTATTGAATTCAACAAGAATAAAGTTTAACAAAACGTATAAAAAACAATCACTAATCTAAATTTAGAAACTCATAATCATGTTTAGAAAACTTAAAATCCAAATAAACATTCAAGATAATGAAATAATTGAGGAGAAAAGAAAGAAAAACTAGTTGGAGTCTTGATCAAGAAATATGGAATTTCTAGAGCTTCACTTGATGTCTCCTCTTTCTTTGAAGCTGGTGGCTAATGCTTTTTTTGGTGTTTTTTTTGTCCTTACATAGTTCTTGATGCTTTTAAGCTTGTTTCTAGGATTTCCTCACTTAATTTGGTTCCAAAAATAACCCTTAAACATCAAAAGTTGAAAAATCTCACAAGCTAGACAAATGGCTTGCCACTATCATGGCCTGAAGGGTTTTATAATTGTGAAGATCATGGGCAGCCTCCATGAATCCAAGATCTTCTCTTTTCTTCACATTCCTGTTTCTATACACTTATAAACAAATCAAACACCTCTTAAAACATAAAATTAAGATCAAATTCTTGTTCTAAATCAATCAAACACTTAAAGCACACAAAAAAACTAACAATAGCACAATTCTAAGTCTATACATAAGATAATCATATAAGAAAACTTTTAAAAACACACCTAAACACCTAAAAAGCATACTATAATCTATGCTTATTAATTTCCCGTGAGATCCCATTGATATTATCTTTTGATCTCTTTCCAAACACATAAAGTAAAGTAACACTCAAAAAATAAGTGGTCCTTAGTTTAATCACAATCCTAACATAAGAAACAATTTCTATCCATATACAAAAAATGCAGCCTATCCATTGTACTTAGTCTATTTTTCATTATAGTCCACAGTAGAAATGAGTTTCGATGAATCAAAAACTTATTCCAAACAATGTTGTACCAATTCACCTTAGTACTAGGAGATTGCCTTAGATTTCAGGTTTGCTTGCTAGAAATATTAGAAATTTGTTTCCCTTCTAAAAGAGATGTCAAAATTATGAATATATGGTATATAAGTAAGTTTATATCTTAACAAATCATAAGAGCCTAATTGTGTTTGTATCAACTTGGAGACTTTGTCATCCAAATAACCAAGAGATCTGACTGTTGAGGATCCATTTATGTGGATCAACTAACTATAACATGTCCAATTATCATACCAAATAGAAGTTTCTCACCATTCCCTACTTTATAGAAGATAGTGGTTTTAATATTATCTTTAAGTTGGAGGAGTTGTGCCAGAATCTAAGAATGTGAGTGACTTTTTTGCATCTTCCAAATACTTCTTCCTTTCAAGAAATAATTGTGCAACCATTTCATCCAAAGTGAAGTTTTATCTTTTATAATCTGCTAAAGTCTTTTCATCATCAATGCAAAATTAGTAGCCTTAATATCATTGACTCCTAACTCCACCTGGATCCTTAGAAGAACAAATTTTTAGCCACTTGACTTTTACAAGCCCCTCCACTCTATTATGGTGCCAAACAAAACTCGAACTCAAACTTGATTTAAAGTTTAAAATTATTAAAAATTTAAAAATTAATTAATTCAAATTGAACCTATTAGCTCTATTTTGAAATTGAATTTTAATAATAATCCTCTCCAGTTACTTAAGATGAGTAAAAAATTGCATATATAAAATTTCTTTGATTCACTATAAATTTTGATATTAAAATTGAAGGTTATGATAACAAAGGAAATTCCAGATAATCCTCCTCATTAAGCAGTTTTTAGTGTGTCTGCAATGACTTAAATTTACCAACTTGATATTAACCTCTTGAAGTTTTATCAATTAGGTAGTGAAGGGTTTATGTATCAATATAGATTGCCGAATAATGACAAACTTATATTCTTTAAAGAAAATTGAAAACCCAACATTTTAATTTTCCTAAAAATGAAAAATCGTGAATTAAAGAGGCCATCATTGATTAATGTGTACATAGGTTGCTATAAACTAGAATTTAAAATTATATATATTTACTTGAAACTTGGATCTATTTATTAATTTCTTTTATATATATATATTGCACAAAATAATATATGGGGATCAGTTAATTATATTTTAAAATATTTATCAATAGAAAACAATCAATAATGAAATGTTAATAAAAATAGTATATATATATATATAAAATAAAATAACTTATTAAAATTTTATATTATAATGATAAATAAAGTATTTAACTAATTTTATTTAAAATCAACATTTATTAAAATTTTAAAAATTAAAAATTATAATTATAATTATAATTATAATTTTCATTTTTTAATTTAAAATTTAGTAAGCAATTATTTAAAAATTTTAATTTACTAAAATATATTTAAGGTGATTTTGAGTTTTCAAAATATTTCGGTTTATATTAACCAATATTTATTAAAATAATATTAATTGAAAATAAAATTTTAATTTTTCATGTTTTAATTTAAAATGTAGAAGTAATTATTTAAAAAATTGAAATTACTAAAATATATTTGCAGTGATTTTGAATTTTCAAAATATTTCAGTTTATATTAATCAATGTTTATTAAAATATTAATAATCGAAAATAAAAATTTTAATTGTCATATATCCATTTAAAATGTAGAACTGATTATTTAAGAATTTAAATAACTAAAATATATTTACAGTGATTTTGAGTTTTCAAAATATTTATTAAAATTTTTAAAATTAAAAATTTTAATGTTAATTTTCATGTTTTATTTAAAATGTAGTAAGTAATTATTTAAAAATTTTAATGTACTAAACTATATTTAAAGTGATTTTGAGTTTTCAAAATATTTCGGTTTATATTAACCAATATTTATTAAAATATCAATAATTGAAAATAAAATTTTATTTTTTCATATTTTTATTTAAAATGTAGAAGTAATTATTTAAAAATTGAAATTACTAAAATATATTTACATGATTTTGAGTTTCAAAATATTTCAGTTTATATTAATCAATATTTATTAAAATATTAATAATTGAAAATAAAAAATTTTAATTTCCATATATCAATTTAAAATGTAGAACTGATTATTTAAGAATTTAAATAACTAAACTATATTTACAGTGATTTTGAGTTTTCAAAATATTGTGACTGTGATACAAACCACGATGTTTATAATTGAATAAATAAATTATAATAATATTAATTTTTATTGATAAAATAAAAAATAAAAACTAAGAACAAAATATGAAAGGAGCACACTTTTTAAGATATTTCAACTCAGAGGGAAGGAGTTACGTATGCATAAAAAAAGTGTAATTTTTATGAAGCAGCCTCTTGTTAATGACGTCAAATTCTCTGTTTCAGTTAATTTGTTCTAGATCTATTCTATTAAATTTTATCTATATATTTATATAAGATCTACATGAATATGTAGATAATATTAATAAAATATGATAAGAATATCATAATTAAAACGGAAGATCTGATCCTCTTACTCATTGATCAATCGTATAAGTTTGACACATGTTTGAAGCTTTTATTTTTATTTTTATTTTATTTTATTTTAATTGACAAATTCCTATTTGATTTCTATTTTAATTTTGATGCTTAAAATAATTGAAGCTATCGACTTCATAATTTTTAGTGGATTAATGGTAATTATTTTTAGAAAAATAAATAATGCATTTTTTATAGCCAAAACTCTTACAATATTACTGTGAGTTCAAGTCAGACACTGTATAGATTAGTATATTACAAGAAAAATTAGCGATATATTTTAGTAATCTGTGTTAAAGATTTCTCCGCAATTCATGTGTCTTGAAAGAAAAAAATTGTAAATTTTTAGCAAATAAGGATCGTAATTTTCATTTAAAACAAAGAAACCGTTTTAACAAGTTTTCTTTTTTTAAATACATATTAATTCAAAATATTTTCAAATTGTAAATATTAAATTGAATTTTAAAGTTAAGGTTAAAATAGTAAATCTAATATCATTTAATTTACAAAGTCATTTCGAATAAAAATTGGATATAATCTAATATTCTTATTCTTAATTGGTAAATTTATTTATATATAAATGAAGAAGTTTAAACTTTGTGGTTAAAACTCAAAAGATCTGGTCCACCCAATTCCAAGCAAAGCCAGAACGGGCCAAACTTGGACTCCACCTGTGCCGACTCTGGTTTTCTTATATGATCAAATTTCCATCAATCTCTTTTCGCTTCCTTCTCTCCGGTCCCTATCAATCGATTCCGATTTCTCCAATCAAATCGGGTGAAACCTAATTTCCATCATTCTCATTTGAATTCTTCGATCGAATTTCTCCTCCGAGTTAGGTGATGTATTATCTTTTTTTTGTTTTTCTGTATCTTCTCCACTAAAATTCTCCTTCTTTTTCCTCTGTTTCGTCTGTTTGTGTTGATTCATTCTGATTTTTAGGGTTTATAAACTGATTGAATTGGGGGATTTTCTGTAGGTGATTAGCAAGAAGGTGTGATGACAACTGCGGCTAGGCCAACATGGGCTCCAGCGAAAGGCGGCAATGAACAAGGTGGCACTCGGATTTTTGGTCCGTCGCAGAAGTACTCATCTAGGGACCTCGCTGCGCATACAACCCTAAAACCTAGGTGGGTTCTTTGAAATAGTTGGTCCTTTATTATCTTTCAACAGAGTTTTTACAGTAGTATGTGATTGTTGAGTGTTTTAAGCTGGAAATATACTGTGTGATGATGCGTTGGTTGCCTTTTCTATGCTTCTCCTTTGTTAATCCTAACAAATTTAAGCTATTTTGAAAGAAAAAATGGGAATGGAGGATTAGTCAGAGTTCTTGTGTATTGGAATAGCTTTGCTGCATTTCTTCAATTTACCACGATATGGATATGCAACTTAAACTCATTTCTTATTTTTACGTTTCTAGTCTCTGTGTATCTGTTGTTTTAGATCATACTTAATTACTGTATTCTCAAACTTGTTGAGATTTGTGGCATTAATTTATAGTTATTTTCCATTAATTGTTTCTTTTGCTTTCATGCTTAAGGTTCATACTAGCGAATCTGATAACGTTTGTGGCAGAGTATTTATTGTTGATGTGTAGTGTGATAATGAACATCTTACAGGAAGGATGGGCAAGATACCAAAGAGGAATTGCAAAGGAGAAATCTCCGTGAGGAGCTGGAAGAGCGTGAGCGGAGGCATTTTTCTTCCAAGGATAAGTCATACAGTGGTAAAAAATTTTGTTTATACATATAGCCTTCAAAGACTTCTTTGTTTGTTTTTCTTTACACTGTACTTCAATGCAGACGACAGAGAGCGTAGAAGGGGAAATCAACTGCTTTTGGAAGGTTAAGTACAAGCTCGTTCAACTTTATTGAGACTAATGGGTTCATTAATTAATTCTCTTACTAAAGTTGTTGCATACAGGGTCAAAGAGGGACACTGAGGACCGTATAATTCCTCGTAGTGTAGATGCTGATGATTCTGATGTGGAAGTTAACAATGAAGATGAATGGTTGTTATTTTTGACAGCATGTCACTTTGCTAATAGCTTGAGTAATCAATTTAGATCTCATTGCTTCTCCTTTTTGTTTGCATCTGCATCTATTTAGATAGAAAATCTTCAATATTCATGAACATGATTCTCTTTTATGTTATGTTTTTATTACTATCTCCAATGTTCTATTTTATGTATACTTCATTGTGCTTAATTTCCGGAACAAATTGGGCAAGCCTTATTGTTGTATGTAGGAAGCTGAAGATCCTTACCATCGTGGCTTCTGATAAGAATAGAAAGAAATGACTCCCATGATGAAAATATATCATCTTTGTGGTCTTAAACATTGATTGAGGTCCTTGACTCAAAATTTTCTGCCATGTTGATTTTGTGAATCTAATAATGACTAGGGCAATGAAGTAGGGGCTTATGGAGTACCTGCTGAATTATTTCCAAGTCATGTGATTGAGCTTTTTGTGAAGTTTATGCATTTAACTAGATCGCAAATCAATGCTTTTACCTGGTGTAATACATTTCTATTGTGATGTGATATTGTGACTTCCTCTCTCCTTTTGCAGTGATGATGATGAGGATGATGAGGATGATGATGATGATACAGAAGCTCTCATGGCGGAGCTTGAAAGAATAAAAAAGGAAAGAGCAGAAGAGAAGCTTCGACAGGTAAGATTAGCTTAATTAGAGGATATCCTACACCTTGGAGGTTTCAGGAGCTAGCGTTAAGTCATTTTATAAACTTCCAAATTGGCACCATTGTATAGGAAGTTTTGATTAAAATTAGAATTACTGTGATAATTATTGTGGACAAGGTCTTGTACCTTGTACAAAGCGTGGTGGTTTGATTTTATCGTATATGTTCTGTTTTAATAGTTGGCTTATCCAACTTCCCACAATTGTAGGAACAACAACGGGCTGCTGAAGAAATTAAGGCCAAGGAAGAGCAGCTTCTTAGAGGAAACCCACTGCTTAACAATCCAACTTCTTTTAATGTGAAAAGGAGGTTAGTGGTTGAAATCTAAAACTAGAATCGAGTTTGTTGCAGTATCATTATGTCTTGTATGCTTTTATTGGCTCAGATGGGATGATGATGTAGTCTTCAAGAACCAGACTCGAGGTGAAACCAAGACTTCAAAGCGCTTCATCAATGACACCATTAGAAATGACTTCCACCGCAAATTCCTGCAGAAGTATATGAAATAACTGTTGCGGGAGAAGGTAAACTACAAAATGTTAAAAGTGGTGCTGGTTACAAGCCACTGTACTTGCGTCTCACGCACTACTTAATGCGAAAGCGAAAAGTTTGGGTTACATTCTTGTGGACTCTTTATTTGATTCTATCAAATATCTGGATGACATAAGGGACTAGTGAGCGATTTGTTGCCTTCTATCATCGGTTAAATTTATGTGGTGAAATCTGCCATTCTGATTTCGCAAGTTAGCGGAGTGGTTGTCAATCCGCCATTCTGAATGCCAAGTAGTGACATGTATATTCCTCCGCAGTCCAAGCTTTCTTTCCAATGGTAAACGAATGAACTTTCGCACCGTACATATTGAAAACCATGAGCTCCATTTATTCTTTCAACTTTTGACGATGACCCCAATTTAGTCCATGACGAGGGTTAAACTCTCAGAACTACCTTGCTGTTTGATTTTTGATATGGTAATTTCACTAGCAAACTCGTTAAAATGGTTGTTATTGATGCTGAGATTCCAAGAAGCTACAACCACAACTATTTCAGACGCAGGATTCACAATTCTTGCAAGAATGAATTCAAGATATACTATTTAATCTCTAACGATAATTCCATATTTCTGGCATAAAAACACAAAAAAAAAAAAAAATACATGTTGAATGAGCACCCCGTAAGGATGGAGAAAGCCGAAACATCCCTTCTAGCCTTAAGAGTGGCATCAAATCTTTTGTACATGAATTGTGTTGGCTGCTGCATGTATAAGTGTAGAAGTAGAAACTATATGAGTTGAAGCTGCGGTCTACTTATAACTTTTATTCGGCTTCTCCAAAACAAATTCAGCATACAACTCCTTGAGACCGATCAGAACCGTGGTAATCAAAGGGCCCATGATTGCTCCCTAGTTAATGACAAAGCAGAAGTTGAGCGTGTTATCAACAACAAACTAATGAGGCAGTCATTAGGCGATCTAAGTACCAGATACTTTTGAGATCATTTCAAAGTACGCAAAGTGGATAACAGGGTGAAAAATAACCTGAAATTTGAATATAAATGCAACTACCTCTAGAGAAATACACAGACTTGTGAATACTGTTCAGTAATGAATTAAAGAGGTGTACCTCCACAGCAGATGGAAACAGTGTCATTCCACCAATTATGCTAAGCCCAGTAAGATACTCATTATAACCAGGTATATCCTCCTGAATTTCTGATGCACCATAATTCATAAGCACAAGGTGAATAATTGACAAACCCACAGCTAGTATATATCTGCTTTCCAACACCAGCTGCACAGCAGCTGGAATTGTTGCCAACCAAGGTGGAAAAATTGGCAGCAAGGGGCTGACGAACGCAAGTACAGTTGACACATATAAAAAGTGAATTTCGTACAGCCTGAACAGGAGCCAAGTAAGACATCCTTGAAAGAATGCAATCTCAGCTGTAGCTAGGAGAACTCCAGAAACAGCATTATCAAGAACTTCAACGCATCTGATCCTTGCTGATATTGGAATTGGGAGCATGTACATCACTTGTTCGGTTACCCCACCGGATTCTGAGGTAATTAGATAGTACAGAAGCCAGAAGAATATTATTGACTGTGACAAAAAGTTAAAGACCTCAGCTGCACCAGAGATGATGGAATTTCCAATTGAGAATATGAGTTTAGCAGCACCAGCCAGAATAGATGCACTGTTAGCAACCACCCGTTGTGAAACATCCATCCCTCTGATTGCAAACTCCTTTGCCTTATCAACAAGTCCCTCCTGGGTAATAATCAATTCCCTAAATATCGAGTCCAGTTCACTGTAAATCTGGCCCCATTCCCGCTCGGTAACTCTCTTCCGTAAACTCACAAGTTTCTCTGAGATAGGAGATAGGTTCATTAAACCAGACGTTTGTCCAGAAACATTAGCTGGAGAACTAATAACAAAATGCTTAATCCCAGTGACAAACTCAGTCATATTGTACTGCATTGCCAAAGAATCTATTTGTTCAGACACAGTTTCATAGAACATCGTGGTGTACCTGTCCACCATTCCAGGAACATCATTCTCATCCATCCACGTCTTAATGCCAATCTTTTCCGCATAATTACTCTCTTCTACATGTGACTTCAGTGAAATGACTGCGTCTTTTCCTTCAAGACCAATTTTATAGGAAAAGAATATCAATCCAGCCAAAAAACCCAATATCATACCAACTATCAGCCCGATTGCCACAACGGTTTTCAATCTCTTTAGGATTCCTCTGGTGAAAAAAGAACCAACTGCACCCCGCCCTAAGCTTTTGCTCCTAAAAGAAGTAACTGCAGAAAATGTTGAATCCACAGTCTTGCTGCTGCATAAGAACCCTAACCCGAGAATTAACAATGAGCCCATGCCACCGATACTCTCGTAAGCAATTACGAAAACTCCAAATGACACCAGCAATCTTAATAATCTCGAAAACCCACTTCTACTTCTCCTATGAGAGCTATCTTTTTTTGATTTTTTAACGAAAACCCTGAAAAGAACCTCCTTAATATCTACAAGAGAACGTACACAAACCTTAAAGATAGCAACAGGGATTGCAAGAACAGTCTCGGTGAGGCCGCGTTCAAGAGGCTCCTTCCAGAAAGAAACAAGGGTCTCTTGAATCCCTCTCAAAGGAATAGAACACAAAATAGCCCATTGAATAGGTCTCAAATACTCTTGTAAGAGCTTGCATACAAAATATAGAATAAACATAGTCAAGGCAAGACCAGCATGAGCCATGGCTATGTAAAGAGCGAGACGGACCTGGGGATTGTCAGGTAAGGTGTTTTTATGATCTGGGTCGTTGGCGTTCCCCCCTATCGGTGGCGCGTCTGGTGCGTTCGGCAGCTCGTGGGTTTGGGGAACCGTAGACGGTTTCCTGAACGAACCCGATCTGAACATTTCTTGCCATGGAAGAGACGTAGATTCATGTTTGCACTTGGAGTCTCCGTCTCCGTACGGAACTAAGTCCATTTTATTAAAAAGGCAAAAATACACAGAAACTGAGACTGGTCAGAGTCCGACGCAGAGTCTGGAGTTGGGAATTGGGATAATTCATAGTTGTGCTCTTTGTCTGTTCGTGTTCGTTTCGGAGAGAGAAATAGATCCTTACCAAAAAAGAAAAAAGAAAAGAAATAGATATTCAGACAATCAGAACACACGACACGTGGATGATTGACGGTTAGGGAGTTAATAACAACCGAGATGGGAACCCAAGTCAGAAATATTAAGTGTCGAAGTGGCGGCAGCCAGTGGATTTTTGACCGTACTTCGTTTTACTGAAATTCAAAATGACCAAAATGCACATACTTCCTTTTATTTTTTTTTAAAATTTATTGTGAATAATAAAATGGGATAAAAGTGTTCAATATTTTACACTTGAAATATACTCGAGTGCCTTATCAAATAAAACCCTGTTACTCAATAATCAAAATACAAGCGTAACGAAGTAATTTTGATTTTTTAAAAAGAAATGGTTTAATTACCACTAGTCTAGTGTGCAATGCATGTGTACAAATTAATTTAGACCATATCCACTCCATTTTATTTCCAATCCAATCCAATCTAGTCCACCATTGATGTATAGTAAATGATAATTTTGGTTAACTCAAAGATGGGACACATTAATCCTCTTGCGAAGGCAAATGTAGGCAATGATTCGGAAAGCAAGAGACATGGCAAGTAGCACCCAAACTTCTTGGAGGCCACCTTTCAAGTTGACAGTGTCAAAGGTTGGAGAACTTTGCAGAGGCTTGCATCCACTTTGGCTTTCACACTCGTATAACTGCTCTCCATCGTATTGCACTTTTATTAGATATCTGAAGCCATAGTACATAAAAGACAAGTACTTCAGCCACTGCATGAACTTGGGTATGTGCTGTCAATCATTAACACTTTGGTTAGTTATCATCATATCATGTTCTTATTCTTGTACTAACAACTTCTCACTGTACAAATACACTCGTCAGCCATTCATATAAAGGAAATACCTGCACGTAGTAACCGCCGGTGAGCAGGAACAGCATCAAAATCAGAGAAGCAAACATCCCTGCTCTTTTGATACTCAAACTTGCAGCCCCAAATAGCTCTCCTGCCCCCTTAAATGTTAATATCACTCATTTAGCTCTCAGTTTGTGTAAATAACACTTCATTCAGATTCTTCTCTTAACTAACCTGGCTGGTAATAGCTATCAGTAATATGCCAAACAATGTGAAGAAGAAGCAAGGAATTGTTCTCTTGAAGCCAGCCATGAAGTACACAATAGCCATGAAAAATGTGGGATAGAACACATGAGCCACCATGTCACAAAGAGTGCTGCACACATAAAATGCACTTAATCTGTACATATCTGCTTTCCTTTCTTTCACCAGATAGATCTTCTCAAATGGAAATACGTATACTGCTCCAAATATGGATGAAGATGTCCAGAAGATGCAGATGTAGAACAGTAAACCGACCTGTAGCAATGAAGATATGATAGTTAAGTTTAGAAACTTGGACTTGCAATGATCAGGGAAGAAAGGCCACGCAAATGTAACTTCAAAGGAATACTTGATCTCGAACTTGAGCCTCAGTTTTGATTTGGGATTTCCACCACAGAAGGCCTAACAATATTGCAACGCCTAGTGCTTGAACTAGTCTAAGCTTGTCAAAATAATCTCTGCACCTCTCTCTAAATGTCCTCCGGGAGAGTATCATTAACTGATCCCACCAACTCAGCGTCCAATCTTTCTTAACTTGAATTGCCAACTGAAGATGCTCAGGAGCTTTTTTACACCTATGATTTTCTTCTTTTTCTTTTGGCTCCAGCTGATTTTCATACTTGACTTGAAGGTACTGAATTTAGAGCAAAAGTTATGACATGTTAAGATGTAAGTCCTAAGAACATACATGCTTATCTTGGAAAGTTCGTACCTTGATTACTGCCTTCTCAAAATCAAGAGCTCCTTGAAGAGCTGTTGATAAATCTTCAGGCAAACTTATGTCATTTACTTGCCCTGTAGCCAAGTCAAGCAAGAACTCTGCAGGGTTCATGGCTATCTCAGGATTGAATCTTAGAGAAGAGAAATATGACATAGACTCTCTTGCTTTCCCGTAGTACACGGGCCTGCCTTGTGATATCAACAGAAGCTTGTCAAACATACGGAACATCCTGCTTGAAGGCTGATGAATCGTCGTAATTATTGTCCTTCCTCCCTGAAAAATCCCACAGCTGGGCTTTATGATTATATGATCACAAGCCTTTGTTCATCGGACATTGTCCCACAACAACAATATTATACGTGCAATGTTATTCGTATGGGATTCTCTCAGCCAGCAATCGGATATACCTTGGCTAGTCCTTGAAGGATTTGAAGGAGTCGATGTGCAGAGGTCGAATCGAGGCCTGAAGTTGGTTCATCAAGCAACAACAGTGAAGGATCAACAAGAATCTCATATCCAATGCTGGTTCTTTTTCTTTCTCCTCCTGATATTCCTTTAATGAATCCTCCTCCTATGCGAGTGTGTCGACATCTATATATGACCATGCAAAAGATATTGAAGAAAACAGTAAACCACATGATCTTGATCTAGCATTTCAAGTTTTACCATCTATTTTCATGCACAGATATAAACTCAATGATCAATTAGCGCAAACAAACCTCTCAAGGCCTAGCTCCTTCACGACAATCTCAACTTTGGCATACTTTTGTTGCCTGCTCATGTTTCCTGGTAGTCTCAAAAATGCAGCAAAGACTAAAGTCTCTTCCACTGTTAGCTGTGGGAACAGTATATCATCTTGCGTCACAAATCCAATCCTGTGATCACATGTAAGAATGGTAGTCGTAAGTTCTAGTTAAGTGCCTAGGCGTGAGAACTTAGCTTTATCTGAGTGTACCAACCTTCTCGTAAGGGATGCATTATAAGGGACATCATTGTAAGTGATATTTCCTCCAACATTTTCAGTTAGTCTGCCTCCTACTATTCTTAACAAGGTTGTTTTACCACTACCAGAAGGACCCATTAAAGCAAGGATTTCACCAGGGCCAGTGCTTCCTGTTATGCCCTTCAAGATTTGCTTGTAGTTCTCTTGTTCCAAGTTCAGTTGTGATGCTACCTTTGTCACTACTGCCTTCACTGGATTGATTGCAGAAGTTTGACTATTCTTGACTCTGTACTCCACATCTTCAAACTGCCATAACGCCAGTAATCATTCAGCTAGATGTACCTTCAAGCTGGGTGCTGAATGATGAATAGTTTGAAGGAAGAGTGTAGACATTACCTTGAGGAAAATTGGAAGGGAGCAATCTTTGCTCATATTTAAGCTATCATCTTCTATATCAATTTCTGAGTACCTATTTCTAAGGTAGGCCTCAGACATAAACTCTATGTTGTGACCAAAGCCATGGCTTCCTGCAATTTGCATTGAGCCCACTGTTGGTGGAGACATTGACAAGTCCTCAATTTCAGCATCTTTCCTGGTCTCCATATCCCAAGATCGAAGATTATCCAAAATGAAGCAAGAACATGTAATTTAAATGAGTGGTCCAACTCCAAGACCTGCAATTTAAGAGTGAGTTAACTATAACATACCAACTGTTTTTCTATGTAACAGTGGGACTGGAAGATCTCGGTTGGTAAGCCACATGCTTTCCATACCTGAACTTACAAGATGATCAAGAACCTGTTCTGTTTTCACTTTCTACTTACTTTTGTTAACAACAAAACTAATTGCCTTGTTCCCCTGAATTTGGTTCCTCGTAACCAGGAAAATAGGCTGTCAAAGAACATGTCAATATAATGTACCACCACCAAAAGAACGCTGTATTTTGTTCAACTGCTTGTTATTTACTGAAAGGTGTCTACTTTATAGAGTGGGTTAAGAAGTTTCTTAAGAATTCTTGTAACTGGAATGACACTCAATTATTACCACTTTATCACCCTATCACTTGTTAATTAGAACCTATTAATTTCTATGAAAGTAATCACATCCTTTTGCAAGAAACAATAGAATTCAAGTAGGTCCCGAACTGAAAATTGCTAAAAATCAAAGCATTACTCTTTCTTATTGCTCTCTTTAACAGGTAACATAACTTGTTATCTTTAAATATATGGCTAAATTGTTCTAAACTTAAACTGTAACATTTTTACATATTTTTCATTTTATATATACTAATATAATATGTTTCAAAATATTATTGAAAAAGATAAATACTTTCACACTTCTTAGTAGTAACAAAAACCAACTTCTTTAGCATTATAGTAATTAACATGAGATGTATTTAGCTTTCTAAGAAAATAAGAAATTTAACTTAGTCCGATCAACTCGAACTTGACTCTTCCAGTCAACTCGAACTTGACTCCTTGACTTTAGATTTGATGACTAATCGTGGTTTGGTTATGTGTAAGTTTTAATTATTAACACTCGATAATCCGCAAGTGCACGGTTCATTAGTATAGTACCAAAGGTGTCGATTTTACGAAGAGAGAACTAATCTAATATTAAAATCTAAGGCCAGAAACAAATAACAGAAATTCAAAACGCAACGAAACTAAACTGAGAATTTAATTCAATCAACTAAATTAAGAATCAAATACGAAAATACTAATTACTAAGCAATTGCAACACATCCAAGAATCAACAGAAGGAAATTACCAATTGAGAGAGAGGAAATTTTACCTATCCTTAATACTAACCTAACTGATTGTAAATTATCGGATTGTTAGTTTTAGACTATCCTAGGATTGATTACTCTCTCTCGAGTTATAACCATTAACTCTAAATCATAAACCCTAATCAGATTATGGAGGTTGAAATCTCTCAATTCACAACCTATCCAAAACTCTAATTAGTTTTGAAGTTTTCTAATAAACTATTGGAAACCTATGCAACATCTCTCTTCGCACAAATTCTGGATCTGAATCAATTTTGGTTTCTATTAAATCACCTAACTCTCGTTAGTCCAATTTAATTGTTTTTCATTCGATTCATCCTCTCATTTTATTATCAAATTATGCAATAGCAGAACTAAACCACAACAATATCCAATAAACACATAAACAATCAGATTCTCATTAATTCAAGAATAAAATTCCGAAGGTGAGTTTAGAACATTCTCGACATTCTAGATCTATCATCAATAGTTTAATCCATATCCATACAATAACAAAATTGAAAAGAACAGGAAATACAATCTAAAATGGATGACAGGTGGCAGCGACGTTAGGAAATCTCCAGATCTAGGAAGTGCTTCGAATAAGCTCTTCTCCTCTTCTCTCTTCCTTCTTCTCTTCCTCTATCTCTCCATGATCTCTCTCTAGGTTCTCAAAATGGCTGATGCAAACGCTCTTTCTCTTCTTTTTATATCCTCTTGTGTTTTGGGTAACCCTAGGATTTTTCTAAGGTTCGAAAGGTCCAAAAAATCCCTCGAAACTTGACTTTCTTGAGTGTCTACGCGTCTTCCTGATGCAGGCCACGAACATGGCTCACATCCGAGCCTTCTGTCTGCAGGCCACGATCTTGGGTCATTCCCTAGGCTTCTGCCAAGATCATGGGCCGTTGTTTCAACCTAACTGTCTCCGAAACTCCTCCATTCTTCGATGTTGACCTTGAAACACTAGCAAACACATCAAGGTACCTCAAAAACATAATATTTAAGTTCAAAGATTTGTACTAACCCTTAAAACCCTTAAAACATCAATAATTAACAAACTAACACAATTCTAACCTAAATACATACTAAACAATTGAATTAACATCTAAACACATATCAAACTATGCCCTAAAATATGATGTAATTTACATTTATCAGCATCCCCACACTTAAATGTATTCTTGTCCTCAAGCAAACAAAACAACATATAACAAAACATTACAAGACACACAATGCAGTAATGAGACAATGACTTTAACTTTATGAAACAAATTTAATTCTAAACACAATCATTCAAGTTTTTTCAAATCATTAACATGCAAAATCCGCGTCTAGGAGCTCTAGACTAAATGAACATATTAATCAAGACCTAAAAGTCAAGTTACCCTTTTCAATTGTACAAACACATTAATAATTATTTGATCATTCAAACTCTGTAACTAATCCTAAGTACGTTTTCATGAAAAGTTGAGCTATTTAAAAGTTCGGTAGGTTTTTATTAGAAAACATTTTTTATTTTATTTACTTTTTTGTGGACATGAACTTAGTCTTTTACATGGAGGCAAAAAATAGTGATGAATGTCGATCCGGTTACTCAACTAAGTCATGTTTTAATTAAGTTGCTTGGTCGGAACGTCATTATAGCCTTTTAACGCGAAGGCACACATTTGTGATGTGTGTTCATCTGGTTACTCGGCTACATCACATTCTTAATTGGCTACTAACACTATTCACAGCTCAAAGGCTAGCGGAATAGTTATTTGTTTAAAATTTACAAACACTTTCTTTTTTATAATTAATGCCTACCTTGTTGCTTTAGCTACTCGTTTTCATGAAAAAATACTAACTAAGTTACTTAGTCGAGAGACCTAAAATTATGAATGAATGTGACAACTTATAGGGTGATAAACTAACACTAAATCCTAATTAACTTGCATATTTTAGCCAAAGAACCTAGATCACTAATTTCATAAGCTAATGACTCTTCACAACCTGATAGATTATGTTCAAAATTAAATCGATTTTAATCCATCTAAGCCATCGGCACATTCACACAATTCACAATATGCAACCAAACAAACTATCGTATAATATGCAAAATTCACACTCAAAGCAAAACATATTCCCTCCCTACACTTTAACAACACATTGTTCTCAATGTGAGAAGGAGACAAACAAACACACATGGAAGGAAGAAACATAAAATAAAATAAAACAAAAAAAAACAAAAACAAAAATAAAGACTAAATTTAAAAGAAAAGGTTTAAGAACAAAGCCTCACGGTGATGGAGGCAAGGATGGTGTCGGAGGTAGCAGTTGGACACCTTGAGCCTCGAAGTATCGATGAATTCGTCATATATCCTAGACGTTGTTGTGTGCCGGCCATCTCCTTTATCCTTCTAAAGTTCTTCGCAAGCGAATATGTAATTACC
>JAOQMS010000005.1:22002942-22014181 GCA_027563885.1 Erythroxylum longipes
ACTATTCACAATTGCATGAGCATGAGATGTGTTTTTCCTAATTTCTCGATTGATCGCCCGTGTACCCGTTTCTATGGCTCAACCCGTTATATGGAAACGGGATGTTACAGTAAGGATGTTATTTTATGTCATATCATTGAAATTCCCATATTGATGTAGTTTCTTTCAATGTTTATATGATAAAAAAAGGGAAAGAAGGAAAGAAAAGAGAAAAGCAAAAGAAAAAAGAAAGAAAGAAAGAAAGAAAAAGGTTTAAATAAATGTATCAAGTAGGAAGTGCATATATGTTGAAAAGTTATTTATGATTAATCTTTTCTCCTAAAATTGTATTGAATAGGTTATTTAAGTAGGTTGAATATGAGGTGGATGTTGCTTTCAATGGTCACTCTTTATGATTACAAATCAACTTTTGTGAGTGATTTATGCTTCGTGTGGATTATGGTGACAGAGCTTGAATTTGATTGGTGAAACATCATTTTTGCATTCATCATAGTTGATGTACACAATTGTGATTGAATGTTGGTTTTTGCACTTGATGTCACATTGAATGTTACTTTTGTTTCACTAGCTTTAATGACTTTCATGCTACTTGACCCAAATACATCTCACCTTACCTTTGCCTACGTTACAACCTTGAAAAGTCCTTTGATCCATAATTTTGCATGTGAACCTTAGTGGTGGAGAAATAAAATGATATGAAAAGTTGTGAAATGTCTTGATTATGAATGGTATTGAGTGTACCCATGGATATATTTTATTTAAACATATTTTCCATGTCTATCATTAGATTGCTCAGTTTTTAAAGGTATTGAATGTCGATTGATCATGAGTAGAAGCATTGAACGTTAAATTCTTGCTATGAATTTTGAAAGTCATTCATCTTTGTTTATGATTATGTATTCTTGGGAAATATGGGAAATGAGTAAATGTTTTTGGGCCTATGAGATTAATTTTGATGTTTTGCTCGAGAACGGTTAAAAGCTAAGTGTGGGAGAAATTGACATATGCTTAATTGATTGTATAATTATTCCATAACATTTAGCAATTAATGACATGAAATTGCTTAAGAAACTTTGACTCATATGTTGTTTTAGTCACAATTTAGAAGCAAAGAAGTTAAAGTGAGTGGAAAACATTATATTTAGGTTGGTTTTCAAAGAATCACACTCACTTGTCTTTATAGAGAAAGAATGAGAAATATTGGGGCAAGGACAAGAAAATAACAAGATCATTAAATAGCATAGTTCGCGGCCATCCAGAAAATTTCATAGCCATGCAATGTAGAATGGCTGGCAAAAGGACAAAGCTTGGATAGGTGTCATGTAAAGCCCAATCATTAATACAACTTACCCATAGCCCAACCCAACCCACAACCTTTAAACATGTATAAAACAACTAGAATCTGGAAAGTAGATGATAAATACGAAAATCACATTTTTTTTCTTCATCTTTCTTGCAAATTTTCCTGCTGGTAAGTGTCTAAATCACCACTCTTTCTTTTGCATGTAACACTTCCTTCATAGTTTTCCATCAATGCATTTGTTTTGTAGAAAATTTGGAGGGAGTTGTGGTTGGTTAACAACATCAAAAGCCCTCACATTTAGGTAAAATTCCAGCAGCCATTTTTATGTCTTTTTGTGTAATTTTGATCATCCTACACTAGATTGTACTTAGTTTGCATGTTGTGGTTGATTAGGACAATAATTGAAGTTGCACGAGGGGATAAAAAGGGAGAAAAGAGAGAAGAAGAGGGGAGGGAAAAGATGATGGCTTCGTTTTGAAAATTTAAATTGTATGTAGGGGCAGAATGGAAAGTGCAGAAAGTTAAGGGTGAATATGGAATTTAAGTTGAATGTAAAGGCAGAATGGGAACTGCAGAAAGTTATGGGTGAATATGGAATTTAAGTTGCAGTAAGGGCAGAATGGGAAGTGCAGAAAGTTAAAAGTAAATCTGGAATTTTGTTGTGAGAAGGGTAGGAATTTTGTTGTAAGAAGGGCATTTTAATTAGTTAAGGGTATTTTAATTAGAGGAGGGTAAAATGGACTTTTAATTAGTTAAGGGTATTTTATTAATCATAGTGGTTAGGTTAGTAAGGTATTTTTATAATTAAGAATAAATTGGAAGAAAGAATAATGTTAGATTATTAGTGTAATTTGGTAAGGAATTTTTGGTAAATTAGTCTAATAAAATTTTATAAATTTTAGGTCTGAAAGTCTGATTAAGGAGAAATTGGGATTATCAATTAGTTGAGTCCAAAACCGAGGTAAGGATAACCT
This sequence comes from Erythroxylum longipes, assembly GCA_027563885.1. Lineage (NCBI taxonomy): Eukaryota > Viridiplantae > Streptophyta > Magnoliopsida > Malpighiales > Erythroxylaceae > Erythroxylum > Erythroxylum longipes. The sequence continues at coordinate 22,005,220 of JAOQMS010000005.1, forward strand.
TGGACTTTACTTTTAAAATTAACTACCATTTTGTTATTAATAAATTTTATTTTGAATTAGTCATTAATATAATTAATGAATAATAATTACATACGTGAACTATATTTACTTTAATTATCAAATAATTAATGTGGTATAAGGTGTTTCATTGTTATATTTTGTGACATTTTATTAGATGTATTGCTTGTTAAATTGATGGGAAATATGTTAAATAAGTAGAGACTGATGGATAATAAATTGTGAATAATTAGTAAAAATCGAGAATCAATAGCTTGCCTAGGATAAGCTACATTCGATGGTCTTAGATGGATAGGATGAGTTGATATGAGTGAGTGGTGGCTAGGTATCTATCCGTAGAATAGATACTGGGGCATCTTAAGTCTCGAGGATGTCCTATGTCGATGAATAGGTACCAGAGTGGTACTAGGATATTCTGAGTCCCGGGGACATCCTGTGTTGATGGCTAGGTGCTGGAGTAGTACTGAGGTGAAGATTGAGAAATTGAGGTACCTTGTGCCAATATTTATACATTTAATTACATTTTCACTTATGAGAGATTATGATGAAATGAGCAGGCAGACCATTAGATGTATACTTACTAGGTTAAGTTGGGCCAGCAAATTCAATTAAATATTATAATAAAGCATAAATGGCAACAGAAAATAATATTTGTGTTAATCATAATTTGGCAAAATTTTTTAGATGTTTGTTAACTTTTTGGATTAGACTGAGGACTGTTGTGTATATACGTATATATGTTTGATTTAATCAATTGACTAAGTGTTATAATTAATTAATAAGTTACTTGGTTTTATGGGTAAGGTCGGTTATCCTTATTAAGTAATTGGTAGCTCACCCCTTCCCGTTTTATTTTTTAAGGAGATCGAGTGATTACTAATAACCTCAGAGTACAGGGCGGACCGAGTGGAGTTTCGGTGGGGCCAACAGATAACTTGTGTAAAGCTTTTGGATTGTATATTTTTTTTAAATGTGACAGCTCCGGTAGTTGTGTTATGTAGAATATTTTTGTATCTGGCAAACAATCCTCTCTTTTGGAACTAATAAGGAATTTCATAATTAATGATATGTTTTAGGAACTATTTGATAAATTATGGTTTAAGAATTTTGGGAGTGTCACATTAGGTCGTATCAGAGCAGGCTTACGTTTCTAAAGACGAATTGAGTAAAAAAAACTAATGATGTGTTCTTATCTCTTTTAGGATGGCTTCAGGGGAGGATAATGTTAGCCCTAAGTCACCTAGGGAATCGGGGAGTTTGATTCATGATCTGGATGTGCCAGATTAGGGGGATACCCAAACAAATATGGTAGGAGGAGACATGCCAATGCCACCATAGATGATGCAGTTCTTTCAGATGATGTAGCAGGCTATCACTGCGGCTCCAGTCCGAGGTGATTCTGGGGGTTATCAAAACTATGAGCGGATCCATAAGATGGGTGTAGTAGAGTTTCGAGGTACTACAGATCTTGAGTAGGCTAAGGCATGGTGGGAGCAGATAGAGATAATTTTAGATCATCTGGAGTGTACATTAGAAAGAAGGTTGCAGTATATTGTTTCCTTATTCTAAGACAATGCACTGACTTGGTGGAAGTTAGTGAAGAGATCCTATGAGACCCGAGAGATGACCTGGCAGGAGTTTTAGAGAGAGTTCAGAGGTAAATACACTTTGTGGATATATCGGGATTGAAAGAATATGGAGTTCACGAGTTTGGTTCAGATAGAGGAGATGTCAATGACAGATTATAGCTCGTTTTGCAGCTTTGTCTGCGTATGCATTGGAGGGTGTGGCAAATCCTAAAGACAAATGTTACAGATTTGAGCAGGGTTTGAGGACAGACATTCGTTTAGGATTGGGAGCTGCTACTTCTGACTTTAAGAAGTTGGTAGAGACTGCACTTAAAGTGAAGGATGTAATAAAACAAGGTAGAAGGAGGAGAGAGTTAAAGAGACGATCAGAGATTCATCATGGAGAGGGGAGTCAGTTTGTTAAGAGGGGAGCTACTCATTCATGGTCTACTGGTACTGGGAGATCTAAGAGAGTCAATGCCACATCGAGCAGGCATGGTAGTTCTACAGGTCTGGTGGTGGAGCTGGTAAGAATTTAGGACAACATAGTGCTACTAGTGCACCATCAGTTGGATCTGACAGAGGGGCAAGTCAGAGGTTCAAAGGATCTTTTGATAGAGGAGTTAGAGGATATCCGAGTTGTGTTACCTGCGGGAGATTTCACAGAGAAACATGTTAGGGGCCTAGTGGGATCAATTAGGCATGTTATATTTATGGAGAGTGGGGGAATTTATATAAGAGTAGTCCGGTAGTAGGGAGGAGTCCAGGAGTAAAGGTAGAGGTGACAATATAGGGTCAGAGTAGTGCCTTTAGTTTGGGTAGAGGTTCAAGTAGAATTAGTAGCGGAGGTGGTGGTAGAGGAGTTGGATATGGATCAGCATTGGGTATAAGTACTGGTGGGACATCCTTAGCTCAGAGCCAAACTCAGGCAAGGATATACCATATGACAAGGGAGGAGGCACCTATAGCCAATGATGTTATTTCCAATATGATTTCATTATTTGATATTAACGTTAATGTGTTAGTAGACCCAGGATTTACGCACTTTTACATTTCTTTAGAGTTTGCCTCTATAGTTCAAGGGGAGGTTAGTCCTTTAAGATATGACCTAAGAGTGTCATTGCTAGTAGGAGACTATGTGGTAGTAAATAGTGTAAAAAGGGAAATGCCAGTGAGGATTAGCGAAGTGGAACTACCAACTGAGTTAATAGTGATGGATTTAAGGGATTTTGATGTGATTTTTAAGATGGATTGGTTGGCACAACGTTGATCTATAATAGATTTGTTATACAAAGAAGGTGATGATAGAGTATTCAAGTAACTCGAAAGTGATATTTGTGGCGGACCACAGAGTGGTTCCAACATGTGTGATATCGGCTATGACTACTAAACAGTTGATATTGGATGGATGTGAGGCATATCTGGATCATATTATAGATATGCAAGAAGTGAGTCCTAGATTAGAGGATATTCCCATAGTGAGGAAATTTTTAGACTATTCTTAGATAATTTAACAAGTTTACCATCTTAACGAGAGATAAATTTCACCATTGAGACTATGCTTGGAGTGGCGTTAATTTCTATTGCACCTTATAGGATGGCTAATGTTAAGTTAAATGAGTTGAAAAGGCAGTTAGAGGAGTTGTTAAAAAAGGGTTTTATTAGACCGAGCATATCACGATGGGGATCTCCAGTGTTGTTTATGAAGAAAAAGGATGGCAGTATGAGACTATGCATAGATTACCGGTAGTTAAACAAGGTGACAGTGAAGAATAAGTATCTATTGCTGAGGATAGATGATCTTTTGGATTAGCTGAGGGGAGCTGTTATATTTTCCAAGATTGACTTGAGATCGGGATACTAGCATTTGTGGATAGCTGAGTCAAGTATTTCCAAGACAACTTTTCATACTCGGTATGGCCACTATGAGTTCCTAGTAACGGCTTTTAGGTTGACCAATGCACTAGTTGCATTCATGGCATTGATGAATAGGTTTTTTTAGGAGTATCTGGATCAGTTTGTGATAATGTTCATTTATGATATATTGGAGTATTCGAGGAGTAAAGAGGAGCATAAGCAACATTTTAGGATTGGTTATAGATTCTAAGGGAGAGATAGGTGTATACGAAGTTGAGTAAGTGTGAGTTTTGGATGGAGCAATTAGTTTTCCTTAGACATGTGGTGTCTCAGAGGGAGTAATGCCTAATCTTGCTAAGGTAAAGGCAATTATGGAGTGGGAACTGCCTAGAAATATATCATAGATAAGGAGTTTTCTAGGACTTACTGGGTATTATCGGAGATTTGTAGAGGGATTTTCAATAATAACTAGTCCATTAACCAAACTGTTGAAGAAATGAGTTCAGTTTAAGTGGACCGATCAATATCGGGAGAGTTTTGAGGAGCTTAAGCAGAGATTAACTTCCAGCCCAATTTTGGTGTTACCATCAGGTTGTGGAGGTTTTGAGGTATATGGTGATGCTTCAAGGATAGATTTGGGGTGTGTCCTAATGCAACATGGAAAGGTAATAGCTTATGTTTCTCGCCAGTTAAGATCGTATGAGTTGAATTATCCCACCTATGATCTGGAGTCAATGGCGATTGTATATGCCCTTAAGATTTGGAGATATTATTTATATGGAGAGACATTTCAAATCCTTACAGAGCATAAAAGCCTTAACTATATTTTAACTCATAGGGAGTTAAACTTAAGGTAGAGAAGATGGATTGAGCTACTGAAGGATTATGATTGTACTATTGATTACCAATCAAAGGGAAGAGCAAGTTGGCACTTGGATCAAGTCGATGGCAATAAAAACAAAAGGGCTACAATAATTGAGAAAAGATATGGTGGCTCCCCAGAGATCACAGTGTTTCTATCTCAAGCTGGCATGTATTACTAAAAGCTTTGACGTTATGTAATAACATACGCCTTGAATAGGAAAAGCTCTAACGTAATGGCTAGTTTAAGTGGACACAATATGATGCCATTGGTGGAGTTTAGGGTATTAGATGTGAAATTGGAGATTGATTATTTGAGTGGCTTATTGGCGATCATACAGGTCCAACTAGATTTGGGAGATAGGATTAGAGAGGCACAAGCTCAGGATTCCTATCTGATGCAGATGAGGGAGAGAGTGCAACAGAATAGGGGGACTAACTTTTCAGTAAGAGTAGATGGAGCGTTGATGATTGGGAGGCGAGTTTGTGTACCGGATGTAGATGGATTATGAAAGGACATTTTGAAGGAAGCTCACAATGCACCATATACGAAGCATCTGGGTATAACAAAAATGTATCATAACTTAAGACTTTATTACCGGTGGCCAACAATAAAGAAAAATGCAACAGAGTTTATGTCAAGGTTTTTGACCTATCAGCAGGTTAGGGTAGAGCATCAAGCCCTAATAAGGAAATTAAGAACCTTATCCATTCCATCATGGAAGTGAGAGAAAATTTTGATGGATTTTGTGGTAGCGTTATTGAGGACCAGACGTAGACATGACTCAATTTGGGTAATTATGGATAGGCTAACAAAATCAGCTCATTTCTTACCTATACAATAGATAGACTCATTGGATAACCTTACCAAGTTGTATGTTGATGAGGTTATAAGATTACACGAGATTTCAGAGTCTATTGTATTAGATCGAGATCCATAATTTACTTCTCGATTTTGGAGGAGCTTACAAACAGCTTTAGGAACTAGGTTGAATTTGAGTATTGCATTTAAACCCTCAATCAAATGGACAGTCGGAGCGTATGATTCAGACATTGGAGGATATGATGAGTGCTTGTGTGCTGAACTTTAAAGGTGATTGGGATAGATATTTACCTTTAATGAAGTTTGTGTATAACAATAGTTATCACTCTAGCATCGGTATAGCACTATTTGAGGCATTATATGGTAAGTGGTGTAGAGATCCAATATGTTGAGATATGGAGGGAGCTAGATCATTAGAGGGGCCAAAGTTGGTTCAAGACACGATGGAGAAATTAAAGGTGGTAAGGCAATGCTTAAAGGCAGCTCAGGATCGGCAAAAAAATATGATGATTAACATCATCGAGAGATAGAGTACAATGTTGGAGATATGGTATTTCCTCGGGTATCACCTTGGAGGGGAATTCTAAGGTTTGGTAAGAGAGGGAAGTTCAGTCTGAGATATATTAGGCCATATGAAATTGTACAGCGTATGGGGCCGTTGGCTTATAGATTAGCATTACCACCAGAGTTATCACAGATTCATGTTATGTTCCAGGTGTTAATGTTGAGATGGTATCGATCAGATCCTAGTCATATTATATCGAGGCTTGATATTGAAGTTATAAACGACTTGACTTATAAGGAGGATTCTGTGGAGATATTGGATAGAAAAAAATAGAAAATTAAACAGGAGGGAGATTCCAATGGTACGAGTTTTGTGGAGTCCTCATGGATCTCCAAGAGAGGCCACTTGGGAGGTAGAGGATGAAGTTCGACATCAATATACTAGTTTATTTAGATCCTTGATTACATAATTTAATTTTGAGGACGAAATTCTTTAAAGAAGGGAAGATCTATAAAGCCCAATCATTAATATAACTTACCCACAGCCCAACCTAACCCACAACCTTTAAACATATATAAAAGGACCAGAATCTGGTAATTAGATGATAACATACGAAAATAACACTTTTTCTTCATCTTTCTCTCAAATTTTATAGCTAGTAAGTGTCTAGATTACCACTCTTTCTCTTACATGTAACACTACCTTCATAGGTTTCCCTTAATGTGTTTGTTTTGCAGAAAAATTGGAGAGAGTTGTGGTTGGTTAACAACATCAAAAGTCCTCACATTTAGGTAAAATTCCAGCAGCCCTTTTTTGTCTTTTTGTGTGATTCTGATCATCCTACACTAGATTGTAGTTGGTTTGCATGTTTTGGTTGATTAAGACAATAATTGAAGTTACATGAACGGATAAAAAGGGAGAAAATGTGGTTGGAAAATAATGAAAGAAGAAATGAGAGAAGAAGAGGGGAGGGAGAAGATGATGGCTTTGTTTTGAAAATTTAAGTTGAGTTAAGGGTGAATCTGGAATTTAAGTTGCATGTAAAGGCATAATGGGAAGTGTAGATAATTAAGGGCAAATTTGGAATTTTTTGTAAGAAGGGCATTTTTTATATTAATTGAAATGGAGGACGGTAAAATGAACTTTTAATTAGTTAAGGGTATTTTAGTAATTATATGGGTTAAGTTAGTAAGGTATTTTATAATTTAAAATAAATTGGAAGAGACAATAATGTTGGATTATTAGTGTAATTAGTTCAGAAATTTTTGGTAAATTATACTAATAAAATTTTGTAAATTCTAGGTTCGAACATCCGATTAAAGAGAAATTGGGATTAACAATTAGTTGAGACTGAAACCGAGATAACGATAACCTTGGACTTTATTTTTAAAATTAAGAACCGTTTTGTCATAAAATAAATTTTATTTTGAATTAGTCATTAATTTAATTAATGACTAATAATTACATACGTGAATTATATTTACTTTAATTATCAAATAACTAACATAGTATAAGGTATTTCATTGTTATATTTTGTGACATTTTATTAGATGTATTGCTTATTAAATTGACAGGAAATGTGTTAACTAAGTAGAGACTGATGGATAATAAATTGTGAATAATTGGTGAAAATCCAGAATTAATAGCTTGCCTAGGATAGGCTATATTCAATGGTCTTAGATGGATAAGATGAGTTGATATGAGTGAGTGATGGCTAGGTATCTATCTGTGGAGCAGATACCAGGGTATCCTGAGTCCCTAGGATGTCCTATGCCGATGACTAAGTACCGGAGTGGTACTAGGATATCCTAAGTCCCGGGGATATCCTGGAGTAGTACCGGGGTGAAATTTGAGAAATTGAGGTACCTGTAACTATATTTATACATTTAATTACGTTTCTACTTATGAGAGATTATGATGAGATGAGCCAACAGGCCATTGGATGTAAGGCTAGGAAATTTAGTTAAATATTGGAATAAAGCTTAAATGCAATTGAAATTAATATTTATGTTAATCATAATTTGGCAAAATTTTTGAGATGTTTGTTAACTATTTGGATTAGACTGAGGACTATTGTATATACGTATTATGTGTTTGATTTAATCAATTGACTAAGTATTATAATTAATTATTGAATTACTTGGTTTTAAGGGTAAAGTCAGTTATCTTTATTGAGTTGGCAGCTCACCCCTTCCCATTTTATTTTTTTTAGGAGATTAAGTGATTATTGATAACCCCAAAGTACAGGACGGACCGAGTGGAGTTTAGGTGGGGCCAACAAATTACTTGTATAAAGCTTTTAGATTTTATTTTTTACAATGTAATAGCTCTGGTAGTTATGTTATGTAAAATATTTTTGTATCTGGCAAACAATCATCTCTTTTGAAAATAATGAGGAATTTTATAATTAATGATATGTTTTGGGAACTATTTGGTAAATTATGGTTCAAGAATTTTAGGAGCATCACATGTCAGTTACTTAAAGATCTTAGTGGATAGTTGCATTTGGAGTAAATAATGCATAAAAGAATGGAGGGTAAAGCATGCCTGCTGGAATTATTGCACAAACGTGAAACATGCCTTATGGTTGTGCAGTATTTTGCACATGTAAGCCAACTGCTAAGCATTTAAGTTATAAAGCAAAGATGGAAAGAAAAGGAGCAAAAAGGCAGCGTAGAGTGAAAGCAAAGTGGACCAAAACGATCAAATCAAAAGAACAAAATGCCAGTAAAAATAAAAGAAAGAATGTAGCAGCTCTCACACGGGTAAGAGGGAAACCTCACCATCTTAACCTTAGTTTTTTAATAAAAGCAACAGGTGACGGTAAAGGTTAATTTTATGAAAGGTTTTGGATGTTTTCATTTAAAGAAAAGCATCCAGATGGTGACAGTCGTGAGACTTGAAAGAATAGGAATGTTTTTAGCTGGGAAAAGCTTTGGGAGCTTTGGGAGAGAATGAAGAGAGCAACCAAAGCTCTCAACCATGAGGGACCTATAGAGGGGTAGCTTCCTGACGCAGGTTTGAAGGTGACATCAACGCCAATGACCCAGTTAACCATTCCTTCCCTATATTTGTTGTTTCTTTCTCTCTTTAGGAATTGATTGTGTTATCCTATGTCTATTGTTTGGGTATTGTGAACAGATGATTTCAATACATTCACTAGATCATTTTATTACAAACCCATTGCTAGAATTTCAATATAATCTGTAATTATTATGTTGAAATTCATTTGTAGCGACTAATGGTTTGTAATTGTAACACCCCATTACCCTAGGGTACGCACCGGGACGCCTGTAGGTCATTCCGATACATATCCTAAAATAAGGGAGC
>JAOQMS010000005.1:22017607-22035549 GCA_027563885.1 Erythroxylum longipes
AACAATGGTGGTAACCAATGGTAGCACATAACAGGCAGATGCAAATATTAGCAAAACTATACAGCAATAATCTAACGATATTCAACTAGTTAGTTTGAGGACTGAACAAGTTGTCACACATATTTCCCAGGGAAAGACAACTATTGACAATTCCAGTGCAGACAATGTGGAGAATCTAGACATTGGCATGAATGATTTCACTTCCTAATATTTTGAGCATTGTCAGATGGATTAAGCGAACATGTTAACTCTAGTTGCAATTGTTAGGCTAACTGAGAATCAGGGGACAAGGGATATTGAACAAACAAAGAACGATGATACTCCACTAGCTGTAGACCATGTCCGAGACATCCCTGACGATTTTTGCATGAAATCTAAATCTGTAAAAAGGAAATCTACTAGGAAGAGAAAACTAAATCTCAAATATCAGAAATGGTGAATGAGCCTTCGCATAAAGATGAAAGTTTAGTGGTGCCTATAATTGCTTCTTCTGGTTGTCGTTTATTATGCAGAGAGTCATATTATATTCCTTAAGGAGTTTTTGTTCTTAGGTCATATTGTAATATGATGGTAGGCTTAAAGCCTTAAACTAGTTGCAATGTCGATTTAGTTTTAACTATAATTTAAATTCCTTTTATTTTAAAAAAACAAAAATAAAAAATAAAACCAAACTTTTTTTAAAATTCTTTAGCAATTACATGGATTCATGGTTGTCACTTTAATAGCAACAGTGTTAAAATAATTAGCATTAAAAGTAATGATTAAAAAGTTCTACTGATTCAGTTGTAAAACTTTAAACCGTATAACTTTTTATTTTAGTTTTTAATTTTTAGTTCGATTTATTTTAATAACTCTTGTTGTTAAAAACAAATCAATTGATTAATTAATCAGTTAATTTCTCATAAATTAATAAGTTTTTATAAACCAAAAGTAAATCAATTAATTTTAGTTTAAGAAACTCTTTTTTCAACTAAACTTTAAATTATTCAATAGATATAGATAATTTCTTTTAGTCATATTTTAAATTTTTAAATTTTATTTAATCTTTAACGTTTTTACGAGAAACTAATATTAGTTGAATCTTTTAAAGTTTAAATTTTGTGTCTTATCGATTTAACTTCTTGTCCGATTTTTAAAACAAAACCATTTATTAAAAGTACTTCTCATTATTATTATTTTTTGACACATCCGTTCTTGAGAAACAAGACGACAAAATATAGTCGAAGCATCGAACAATTCATGGCTTCTGGACATGAAACCGTGTATTCAGCACAGAATGTATAGATGGGGCTAGCGCTAGTTAAGGATAAACTTCAATCAGAGACCTTAATCCGAACATGGGGATTATCTTGTAGTCACTGAAACCAGCTGAGAAAATGAGTTTAGCCCATTCTTTTTCTTTCCTTTCTTGGCCAGTAACCACCACCATCATCATCATATCAAGAAACAATTGTGTTTCCATTGATTCCTCATCATCACCATTCTGGTTCCCCATCACCATATCTATGATTATAAGCTTTCCTCCTTCCCTTCCCTTAATTGCTTCCTTGCAATTCTTAAGTATCTTAACACATTCTTCATCGTTCCAATCATGGAGAATCCACTAGTCACCATTAATAAGAAATAATCATCAAAAGATCATCTAAAATACGGTGGACGTAGTTAGTAGTTAGTCATGTATATACAAAAGATGAAAATAGAAAGGTTATTAAAGTAACAGGAATCTAGCTGTAAGGGAATATATAATGCACATACCTTCAATAGAATCGCATCAGCAGCAGGAATTGCATGAAACATGTCTCCTCCTACGTATTTCAAGTTTTCCCAATCTTGCAAATCAGCAATCACATGAGGCAGGTCAAACACAATGCAATCCATTTTGGGGAATGTTTTAGCTATAGCCTTGGATACAGTTCCTGTTCCACCTCCGACGTCCACCAATGATTTCAACCCTTCAAAGACGCCTTTGCACTCCTTAATGAGCACATGTGCAATCAACCTAGAATCGCTGGCCATGCCTTCATTAAAAATTTTGTTAAGCCTTTGTTCTTGTCCAGCATATTCCCACAACATGCACCCATGAGCTGTCTTGAATGGGGTAGTATCATCATTTTGGAACCAGGCGCTGAGGTATTCCCACGGTTGTGTTATTATAGGGTCAAGCACGAATAATAGCAATGGAGTTACAGTGAAAGGGTTGTTCTTAACTAAGAGTAGAGATGCATTAGTGAGAACAAACCCTTCTTCATGGTTACTTTGGCCAAGTTTTCTTCGTTCAAAGAAACCAGAATGAACCAAAATACGCATCAAGCGAGCGAGGCAAGGGACTTTAGTAGGATGAAGTGCGGGTACGGAAGTAGCGATCTGAGATAGGGTCATGGGTTTGCCATGGCTGTGGATGATATCTGGTATTCCAAGCTGAACTGCACATTTAAGAGACATAGAGTTTATAAACATGAAGATGTGGTTCCATATGTGGGCTTGAGCTTGGAGTAGGTCAGATTGGTACTCATCTCTGTTAGCCGAACCCATTATGATTTCTGATTCTCTCACAATCTGTTTAAATCCTTTTGCCTTTCGCAAGTCTAACTGAACGCATCTTATATAGTTAGAATTTGCTTGAAAGATAAGAAAGGAACAATTTCCAGATTATGCAAAATGTGCGCCAAAGCGGTAGAATGTAAAGTACTCCACTTTGCCATTCTTTATTGAAAAATACATATTATCACAAGATTCCGTATCGCTAATCGGGTGATTTTTTTCCACGATATGGTTTTCTTTTTCTAAACTGATAGAAGAAACAATGATATAAAAGTTGTAAAATCTCAACAACTCCCAGATAATCCAAACCCCGAGTGTCTAAATGGTAACTATATTGCAATTTCCTGCAAAATAAACTAATCTCAGATCCTCTTTAGTCTTTGTCTAACACTAGTCCCTGGGTGTGTTTTTTTAAAAAAGTATTTCTATCAAGGCCAATTGAATATTCTGTACTACGCATTGAATCAATTAGACTTTATTTAATTTTAATAATATTTCACAAATTACTATATCATAATTTAAGATAATTAATTTTTAAATGGATATTTAAGATTAATGCTAATTAAGCATTTCCATTAAGCTGTCATTTTTCTCTAGTTCCATTTTTAACTTATTCACCTCTTCCCTTAACTATTTTTCTAACATTTAGGAATTAAAATTTTCGTCAATATACTTAATTTAAGTTTTTACTTGTTCACCTCTTCTTTCTCCATTGTTAACACTCATTATACCTAATATTTTCCTTCATTTACTGCTTGTCACACTAATTAAATATGGGAATTATTTGTAAATATTGAGAAGAATTTTTGGATTATGGTGTACAATTTCTTCCAAACATGAACATATATAAATTAACAACAAAATACCAATATAGTAGTAGTATATTTTAGACTACGACTCCAACAAGGTATTGTATAGGCGTTTTGTTCTCTAGTTCTCCCATCTTAAGCAACTTTTTTTCCGAGCACCTCTTCATGTTTCCCCTGTTTACAAGTCTGTGTAGCTCAAGTAGATGCTTAATTTCTATCACTATTTAATAGAAAATTTTGAATCACTAAGTAAAACTCTTTGATGAATGTAATCTTCTTGTTTTCACTAGGTGATCTTGGTAGCAAGTAGAGGAACTTATTTTAACTCATAATTTGGACTTCTTTGACTTAGTCTGATACATCAGGGACTTGCATTTATCATTGACATCTAGATGTCTCCCATATGAATTCGAGGTGGATGTTGTTGTTCCATCCCATTTACGATGTTATCTTAATTTAGAGCCATCTTTTCTCTCCGTCATGCTCTATCTTGCCTACAGGTTCACTTGATTTCAAGATTAAGTTGAAATAGGCTGTCTAATTTGTCACTCCTACACCCCCGATCTTGCATCAGCTATCTAAAAACAAATGAAAGGGAATATACGAGAATAAAAGTAAAACAAAACTATGATTAATAAAATAGCAATCAAATAGTCCCTAACAACGACATCAACAATTCGATTGAATTTGATCTATAAGTGCATAGGATTAATTGTATCAAGTTATAAAAACTATAGTATTCTAGATTATGGACCCTATAATTAAGGACTATACTTTTATATTTGTTAATCCTAGTCACACATTAAAATTAAATAAAATAAGAATTTATGAAACAATTAGATTACTAAACTATGAAAAGATATTTATAAAACAAATGTTAAAGCTGCAGGATTCACTTATACGAAATTCTAATTATTATGCAAGATTAATTATCATGGTTAAAATAACAATTAACCTAATATATCCATATCCTTTATCATGACATACATGTATATTCAACTAGGTAATTATCACCTCTTGATAGAGAATTTAACCTAATCAAACTCATTAATTATAGTTAATCTATTTAATTATCACAAGAGTCTAGAAATTTTCTTTCTCTACATCTAAGGTGTTTATTCTCATGGTTTCACCTCTCATTCCTTTAGACAATCCCTAAAATTGAATCTGTATAATTAAACATAAATCTGACAATTAAAATAAAAAATAAGTTCAACCAAATGAATTTAAAATAAGATAAAGAAGAGGAAGAAATATCTAAAAGAGTTCTCATAATTTTCCTTGATCTTGCTCCAAATCCCTTATTAATGTTAAGAAAGCTTAAAACTATGAAACAATCACAAAGTGGTCATATTACACACTTCACCCAAGTCCCCTAGAATGACCATATAATACTACTTATAGCTAATGTTACAAAGTAGTGTCTTAAAATGCTTTAAATTATGATTTTTGTATATCCTCAAAATTTGTGTATGAGAGCTAGTGTTGGACCAACATCTATATTAGAGTCGATATTATTTTGGATGCTTTCACATGTCTTTGTTGTTGTGCTAGGTTGTGTTGTTTGTTCGTGGGACTTCCTAGCCAATTGTTTTGTATATGTTTGATGATTTTAACCCTATTCTTGCACAAAGGTGAGCATACTTATTATGTGTGTTCCTTGCGATAGATGTGCACTCACACCAGTAACTTTGATTCCCTCTCAAGCAACTCGTAAAAACACATAGCCTGATGAGTATTACGTTATATATCAACGCATTGGTAAGAGTCTCCTCATAGTTCATTAGTGTTAAAGCCTACCCAGTACCCACTACACTGCATTGTACGTATATCTAGGATTTAAATACTGAAAGATAAAGATAACGATGGCTTGTTTAAAAAACTTTGAAGACCCACCCAATAAGCAGATACATAGTTACCCAACCCCGGCAGTGGACGAAGATCCACCTGGCTGTTACCCAACATATTATTAATTCATTAATTGTTCTCACGAGAATTATATTAAGTTGGACGACTTATTCCTTGAGGATTCAGTTATTGAATTATTGTTGTGACTTGTGAGTTGCGACGTCCTTTTAATTAACTTAGATATATTCAGCTTTATTTTTTTATTCTTATTCTTATCTTATCTCACATTACAACAATTTGATAGTTAACTTTATAAGCATAAACATGTAAACTATAAAGTGTAATATTTGTTTGTGTTTAATAGGTACGCAAGATCATTCTTCCAAATGCTTTTAATTATTATTTTGATTTCCTAAAATAGCTCCATCATTGTGTTATTTGATGAAAATAATGCATCTACTTTTTTAGAGCTCTTTAAAAACTAAGATATATAATAAATAACAAAATTTTGACAGACACAATTTCTTTCACAAATATAATTTTTATTTTTATTATTATTCTAAATTTTATGTTAAATTTAGATACAATTTAGATTATTAGATTTGGTTTATATTAATTCATTATACAATAATAGACATTAATATATGCTTCTTATATTAATAAATATTTTATTTCACTTATTTTTATAATATATGCTTTTTATTGTAATAAATATTTTATTTCACTTACTTTTATAACATTTACTTCTTGTATCAATTTTATAACGCTTTAATAATAATTAATCCTTTAAACTTGAACATTTCCTTTAACCCGTTCGATAGTCGAATTTTTAAAATATTGCCCAATATTCGTGAATACCGATCCAATACCGTACTAGAACCATATTCGGTATCAGTAACAGTGTGACATTCATAACATTGTACTACACACTATGAGGGGTATTTACTTCTAAAATTTTCAGTATGTAATTTACAGATTAGACATCTGAAAAGGAGAATTGGCATAATCTCACATACTGTTAGCCTCTTAAAATTCCTTGGTATCTCAAGGGATTGACAAGTTTCACAAAGGCAGCAAAATTTTCCACTACCAAGAGCCAACTAGAAGAGGGAAGTGATAGCTTCGGCAAAAACCAGAAAAAGATGACCAATCATTTTGCAACTTAAAATGGTCAACCTTCCTTATCCCTATCTGTAATATTCACCTACAATTTCCAGGCCGCATTCTATATTTACACTCAAGTCAGGCCACTTCTTCAAGACTATAAGAGGCTTCCCTTGATCCATACATTTATGATATGGTGGAGTCCACGATGGATAGGGCTTTCATATGTTAGTAACTAGCATTCCAATTTGTTTGCGAGAGCTGAGGTTGGTATGCAACAGATGGCAGTCCCATGGTTTCAACAGTTGTCGTAAATGTCTGAGACTGCTGTAGGAGTGAATTAACGGTTGACGAGGCACCCACAGTTTGCAGTGGTGGATAAACTCCTGTAATCGGACCATGACCAGCTTGTGCAGGGGAAAAGGTGAGGTGCTGTCCCTGAGGGGGGAGGTGGTATAAAGAATTGAGCTGCACGCTGGATATATCCCCAGCCGGAGGAATCCAAGGCAAAACTTCACTCTACATAACGTCATCAAAAGCAAACAATTCTTACAATCAGAACTAAACACACGTTCAAAATTAAATGCAATGGATGAATGAAATGATTGAACTAAAACATATGTAGAAAATCATTCCTTATTTGTGACCCTGACAGAATGGATGGCCGTGAAGAATAAGGATGAACCACCAAGAGAATAAATTGAAAATACGCAGGGGAGTCAAAGCTAACCACTGGTCCAGCATTGAAGATACAACTTTCCTTCAACTGAGATGCAGGTAGATCCTCCTTCCCCGAAGAGCTTCCAGAAGTCACAGCTTGACCCTGATTCAAACCAACAGGAGGCGATACATATGAACCATACAAGGGAGGAAGTCCAATAGTCAGGTTTCCAGGGCCAGTTGATGGCTTAAACTGTGAAAGTGGGTATTTGACTGCAGGAGCAGTAGCTGCTGGTGTAAGGTACGCACTACCAGTTGCTGGCTGTTGAGGAATCCCATTGTGGCCTAGGAAATGGTGCATTGGTTGCAAGAAATAAGGGTTGAAATAATGCCCATAGGGGAAGAAATTGGGAGGATATGGAGGCCTAATAAGGAAAGGCTGTGGAGCAGCAGCTACAGAGTTTTGTACTGGATTAGGACTAGCACTGGATGACGTAGTGGAATTCTCACTCTACAATTTTGCCAAAAAAAATTTGATTAGCAAAGCAACATAAAGTGCAAAGAAGGCGATATACATACACGAACTACCAGGATTTTACCCATCAAGCCAGAATTACAGATGCAACACTTATTTAAATGCCTTCGTACAGGGATGTATATATCTTTTATCTTACAATATGAGCTACAATACCATATTCTATGCCCTTTTTTCAGTTTAGTTGGATTCTTGACAAAGATTATAAGCAGAAAAAATTAACAATATAGAAACAACGATAAAAGCAAAGAGAAAGTGCCTATGCCTTAAAAATGACAGCATATAGAGAAAATGATGTTAAGCCTTACAGGAAATTTTGAAATGCCAGAAACATCTTGAGACTGCACCTCATGTCCATCAAAATGTACAAGGTGATTCCCCTGCATGGATGGCACAATCCCAAGTCCATAGCTTGGAGCAATTTGAACAGACGGGCTTTGATGGTCTTCTTTAATCAACACTGGATCCTGCTTTAAGTGATCACCTTTAGAATCTATAGAAGGTACAAGATTGTCATCTGATTGTTTAACTTTTTCAAGCACATGCTCTTGAGAGTCTAGATGATCAAAATGATCAACTTGCACGGTTGAGGATATACCTTCATTACTGCAAATAGTCAAGAAAACAACCTAAATGATTACAGAACTCTGAAGCAACTAATTTCACAAATATGAAGGATAAGATGTGATTTAAAAATAAAACTAAGTTGAATACCATTAAAATAAAAGTTCAGAATCACCAACCTAGATGAAGGTTTGATAGCATCTTCATCAGTCCCAGATAATGATTCAATAGCATCTGCGGAATTCACCTCACCACAATTACCATTGTCAATTTTTGTTCCTACTGAGCTTCCATCAAAGCTTCCAAAAGTTAAGCCACTTCTTAAAGCTTCAGGAACTTTGAAGTGATTTGGAAAAGTTACAAACCCATTAGGGACAGTTGATCGAGGTAGCATTTTACAATTGGCTCTATCTTGTGCATCCGTTGAGGTGTTCACTGCTCCAAAATCATTTTCAGAGATGGATGCTTAAAATATTAAGTGATATTAATGAAACATAAAGAAATAATAGCTGAGGTTTTCGCTTACAATGCTCAGCAATTAGCAACATAGTAGCAATTCCAATTTAGCATCACTACAGCTCATCAAGCAAACAAAAACCAGTAGGAAGTAACAATATTGTAACAATACCTTTTGAAGGGGAAACTGAATCTTCCATGAGATGGCTTTCAAAACCAGATGAATCAAGACCCAAAGGTTCATCATTATTCATCAAAGATGAAGGCTGTAGCGATTCAGAAAACTGATTCCTGTCAGCTATCTTTGATTTCTCTGGGGGCTTATTTCTGTCAATGGAGTCCCCACAACTTGGGGACAGGTTTTCATTATTCAGAAAATCTGGCTCATTATTGTAAGAAGTTTGCTTTATTTCCTGAACAGGAATCTGTTCAACAGCTATTTGCTGACTTCCTACTTCACATTTGATTGTAACCACAGGACCAGGATGTCGAGTCATGGATGGGGCCAATATGGGGTCCAAAGCATAGGAATAAACACCAGATAGAGATGTTGAAGGAGAAGAAATTGGGAATTGGTTAGAGTTTGGGGTTAATTTGTCACCTTCAGCTTCAAGCAGAGTGTCAATCATACTGTTTTGCACAGATGAAATCGACCCAGGAGGCAATACAGATGAATCATTGTTAGAGTCACTAACAAATCCACTGACAGGCAACTGTGAGCCAATTCCCAGACCAGAACTCTGATCAAGCAAATTTTGGAGGCCATCTGATGCCAATGTGGAGTCTCTATAACAGTAAGATAAGTTACAGAAAATTTAGTCTGGATGCTAGAAGCAGCAACGTAACAAACTTCAATTACAGGACATTACTTTTTTACTGCAGGTGCAGCATTGCTGCTCTGTCTCTGCTCAGCTGGAAAAGAACTTGAAGAGCTTCTCTTCATAATGTGATTAACTCCATTTTCCTTTCGAGGAGCTGCACTCCTCCTACCAACAGCATCTAACAGAAGCAGTCACAAATCAACTTATCAGCAGTAAAGTGCTTAACTCTGAGGACAAGTGGTAGAATTACAATTTCCATTCCAACTACGTTTCAACATATGGAAAAAAAAATTATAAACCAAAAAAAAGACAAAATATAAATGTCATAAATAAAAAAAACAGAAACAACTTTTGAAGTCCAAAATTTTACTCATAACTAAACTTTGGCACCAAAACTTTGATCTGTTTAAAGTGAACTAACATCAGCTTCTAGAATCCAGATTCAACCAAAAATGCAGTTACCCTACCTATTTAAGTTACCAAGACTTATCGACTAGCGCAAAAACAATGCTGTCAACGTGATAATAGGAGGCTAAAGAACTCATGTTATGCTAGACAGAAATTTGATACGTGCAATATGTTTTTGTTAAGGTTGGGAAGAGAAAATAACTCTTTTAGCCATCCACAATAAATCAAGAAGCAATACAACTCATACTTTTAACCCATGGTTGAGTACCTGGAGGTCCGTAAGAAGCAGAATATTCTCCTCGACCACCCCTTGGTCCACGCCCTTGCTTGACTGAAGTCTTCATTCAAACAAGAAGACGATTACAAACTGATCTTGCAATTAGAACAGATACAAGCAAAGACGGGAAAAAAAAAGTGATCAATAGCTAAGATGCTACATGGTGACCACCACATGACATGCTAGATTATGATTCAGCATACAGGTACCAAATGCCCCAAGAGAACTATAAGAGAACTATATAAACACAGAAAGCAAGAAGTTCACAGAGAACACAGCATGGTTTACCTCCTTTTTGCGATCACGCTTCTTTTTTACTTCATGAAATGTATCTGTAAACGAAACAAGATTACTATGAATCAGAAATTTTACTTCAGATGCTTGAATTAAGGAAAAGTACCTCATGAAACAGCAGATGAAAGAAGAAACGTTCAAAGTCTGAATAACAAGTCACAAAAATGTAATTTTCCTCCAAATAAGACTAGTAATCTGAAGCAAGTGGATTATAGATAGGCTTGAATCAAGTTTTCAACCATTGAACCCAGTTATCAATACAGACAGTTAACTCCCTACTTATTACAGATGGATAAGATTGCAACGCAGTGAAGGAAAAGCAGGCAAAAGGGAAAGGGTTTCCTTTTTCAAATTTTTTGAATTCAGTTTGATTTTAATTCAGTATGATCAGTATTTGAAAACTAGAACTACAAAGCATACACTTTCCTTTTCCATTATCCTTTATTACTTTGCTTTAGATGCAAAAGAACTGAACTTGGATAACTATCGTAATGCAAAAAGGAAAACGATGAAAAACAAGAATAAGAGGGAAATCAAATGGGGGGGATAGCACATGCAGCATGTACAAAGTTTCCAGCTAAGCACAACCCTGTTATGCCTTGACAAGCTAACAAAACAAACGACACAGATCCAAGACTCAAGAATCCATCTTTCTCTCCCATTTTTCAGTCAACGAAACACAGCCTTTTGAATACAGATCATAAATCAAGAAAGCACCCCAAACGAAAACATGAAGAAGAATCAAAGAACACCCAACCCCAAAAAAGCGTCATAGACTATTTTGATACCTAAATAGAGAAGCTTTTGGGCGGTGTCATATGGATCCATGGAGCATTCTTGAAGAACAGAGTAGATATCTTCATCGCTGTGTTGCTTCCCTGTGATCTCTCTAATGCTCGGTATCGTCCTCCGTACACTTTCTGGTATGACGACACCATCAGGCGCCCGGCCTCCACCTCCATCGCCGCCGCCCGTGCCACCTCTGTTGCTCATCTCGGGTTTTGTTTCGTCCAAAGTTTGTGTATCTAAGTTTGTTTAAAAGGGCAGCTGAAAGAAAATGGCAGAAATTGAAAGAAAAAAAAAAGGAATCAGCTAAATGCTAATTAAAACAAAATTTGATTTTTCCCAACAAATCCCTGGAAGACACTGGACAATACATATATGTCTATGAAAATATTTGATGTTTGAGACAAATGAGTTGGCGCCGTGTCCATGGCATTAAAAACGCCTATTGACTGGAATAGTAATTCCTTCCTCCTCTTAACCTATATATCTATATAATGTATAGTTAGATATATATGGGAAAAGTAAAACTATTATAAAAGCGATGGAGGTTTATTTTTGTTCCAAGGCACATTCATAATATTTTCATTAAAATACAAGAAAAATTAAACAATATTAAGTTTATGTTTATTGTGTAATCCATATTTATTCATTTTTAATCATTAAATAGGTCAATGATTCTCCCTTCGTTGACTTTTTGGCTGCATTAGCCATCTCGACATTCTTCAAAGCCTCTTTAACTGTAGCCTTTATATCCTCCATCTCTTTCTGCATTACTGACTAACTACTTAATTAATTATATATTTATTCTATGATGCTTAATTAGTAATTAATGTTATAATGTAGCTAAGATATTTATTTCGCTTCATACTTCAGTTTAGGTATAAGATAAGTTGGAGGAACAAAAATGAATCTCGATTTAAGTATAAGCTGGAAAAATTAAAATTAAAATGGACTAAATTCGTATCTTTGGTGCGTTTTATCGCCAACATAAAGTAAGAAGGAGATGGGTTAAGGTGGAGAGGAGATAGAGCATGAAAGAATTGGAGCCATTATGAATTGCACGGTCGTGTATAAGAACATGAATAAACTCGAAGATGTTGTTTCAACTACCTTTGCAACCTACACGCCCATGTAGACACTGAGATACAAGGTCTTGTATCTCGGTTGCGTGGCTCACTCGATTTTTGTTAAATTATACACACGATCAGCTGCACACTATGTAACCATATAAAAGGGCAATTAAGAGTCCAAAAAGGAAATGTACATTTTAGAGAAATAAAAGGAGGCATTCATAATTGCTTTCTGTTTAGTAGCTAAACTTTTTCTTTTTAATTTAAAGGGGATATCAAAGTGGATAAAATATATTTAGGCATTGATCTATTAATGATGTTGTTCTTAACTCTCTTTTGAAAATGATTATGTTATTTTGTGTTTAAAGTTTGAGATTTATGTATGAATGATTTAGATAGGCATAATAGATTATTCATGCAGGGATAATTTATGGCTTTATTTGTATAGAGAATTATTATTCAATTTATTTAGAAATTTTTTCTTTATTTAAGAATGATAAGTTTCTTAATTTATTAGAAAAGGTATTTTTCTTCATTAAATTTTCTAAAATGTTTTCATTTAATAATTAACAAAAATGAACTTTCTTAATATTTTTGAAAATATTTTTCTAATTTATTAAAGAAATATTTTCTAATTAATTAAGAAACTAATCTCTAAATAAATAATATAAAAACCATTCTTAATTAATTCAAAGTTTTTTTATTTAATTTTGAAAGTAGTTTCCTTTAGTATTAGAAAATAGTTTTCTAATTAAGGAAAAGTAATTTCTAATAAGATTATAAACATTTTTCTAATTGGATTAGAATTTCTTGCTTGTTGAATCTTGAAAAAAGAGTTTTCTCAAATAATAACAAGTAAGAATTATAATTTATTGAAAATTATTTTCAATAAATGTTGTTAAATAAGTCAAGATAATTGGAAATACTTTTGAATTGGATTTGAAAATTATTTTCAAATTAAATTAAATTTCTATTTAGAATAGAAAATTTAATTTATTTAGGAATCAATGGGCTTAATCTAATTTAATTATCCAAAGAGCTAGAAATATTATTTTAGATTATGAATATCAATAACTAAAATCAAACAGAGCTTGATATATTATGCATATAATTTGATTATGAGTGTATAAGTTGTATATTTTAATATATGTTTGATATATTATCCATGTTGAATTGTATGTTTTATATGTATGATATTTTACATGTAATTTCTTGTTTGATGAGACAAATAAAAATAAATCCCTCGTTAAAATATTAAATACATGTTGAGAAAGTGATTGTGGTCTTCCATTGATATAAGAATACACCAGAGTTCTATTTATTATGAGGCTTCTTGAGGAAACTTAAGGTCGCTTTTAGCTCAAATATGTTTAGTCTTATAACAACAGGTCCTACTTAACTAAATTTGTGTCATTTGGATGAACAAACTCATGATCAAATAAATATGGAGGCAATGTTGAGGATAATATATAAGATATGTTTTGGTAAGAGTTGTCACCTAATGAATCTAGGAGTCACATAAGATGTGATTGATAAAGTTGTTATCCATCTAATTTAGGTTTAGGTGGTTTGTTGAGTAAACTCAAGATCAGCTAAATTTGAATAGGATCCTAGTCTACTAGAAAGATTAGATCAATCTCTCCAAATAGTAGTGAGTGCTATTATTTCGAATAAAATTAGTAAGACTAAATTCATGATTAAAGCCCTAATCTTTTTAGGTAGTCATAACATATAATTAATTACTTGCTTTTCTTACATTTATTATGTTTTGAGTGAAATTTATCTTGTTTAGTATAGTTGATACTAAGTTAGTGAACCGAATTTTTTAGAAAAAAGTTATGTTTGAGAAGAGTTCTCAAAATTAGATAAAAAAAAGTATGTCCATTATGTAATTTTGTTATTAATCCTATTAAGGATTTAGTGTTAAAATTTAGAGATTTGTCAAAATCATATGGATTACAAAATATATTAACATTTTGAATTGACTAATGTCTTATAAACTTTAATAACAATATGTAAGACGTATGTCGACACTATGATAACAAAATGCAAAAGCTTACATAGAGTAGAGCTAAAAAGTATGGTATTTTGATAGAATTGTTCCACTAAATTTAGCCTACTAAAAGCATAAATATGGACATCAGGTAATGGCTTTGCTATAGTACGATAATAGTTATCATAAGAAGAAAATGATTGCATCACTTTTTTTATCTATACATGATATGAAAAAGATCATATGTATTTCTAGTTCATGCTTATAAGTATTTGATATTGAATTTAGATTCAACATTATTATAATGTTTCATATATCACAAGAAATAGATTGTTAACTAAAAATAGTTGATCCAATTTTATGCAAATAGATTGTATATGTTAGATCAAAGAAGACTTATGCTTAACATAAGTGGTAAGAATACAAAGTTAGATAATCGAGACTATAAGTTAGATAATCAAGACTATTTTTTTATGCCTTGTTGGTTAAATCAACATTATGAGAATCATAAAGTTACATACAAAGATATATGTATCCTTTTGATTATGAATCATATGAAACTTTTTTTTGAAACTTATGAAACTTGTTAAGTTAAAAACTAACCAAATCAACCTTTAATGAAAGGATGATGATGGCATTAAATCATTAAGTTTATATATGTGATGTATTAGATAGAATAACAATTTATTAAAAGATGGTTCTTATATTTCATTATACTACTAATGACTTATATGTGATACAGTCATATGTATTAAATGAAATGTTGATTTAAAATTTTTAAAATTTCAAATTGCTTAAACTTAGATAGAAATTAAACATTGAGAAAGTTGAAGCACTTTGATGAGATCATTGTGGTGAGTTATAAATTTTTGTTTATTTATAAGGAATGAGATTTTTTGTGAATACCTCCACAACAAAATTCTATAAGAATATGGATTTATATAAGGAGGAAAAATACAATATGAGATATTGTATGATGCAATATTATTTTTCCTATAGCTATGTCCAATACAATGACTTACCTTACCTTCAATAGTTATAATTGAAGCAATTAACAATATTTTAAATTAGATATAAAATAATAAGTCTTTGAAAAAGTCAATGTTAATGATTTAAGGCTGTGATCCTTAGATGAAGCATGTAAGTTTAAAACTAAATTAGATAATAAAATTTTTATGAGATGTCCAAAATGTTAGATATAATCTTGCAGACTTGTTGAACAACTTATTTGCTTTTATGAACATTTATAAGAGAATAGTTCTTAAGCTATGTATTGGAAGTAAGATGAAATTTGAAAAGTTTGAATCTTATGAAAATACATCCAATTGGAACTAGTGATTGTACATTTGATGTAGAGTTAAAAGGATATGAGACATTGAAAAAATCCACTTTCTTGATGAATTCAGATAGTTTATTTTAGAGATGGTTGTGAATTTATCATGTTTACATGAAGGTTAGTGGGAGTATAGTTTTCTTCTTTAGTGAGAGTATGTAGAAACATATTACTTATAGAGAACAATAATTTTAATTTTCAATTGTTGAGAATATAATTGTCTAAGAATAACTCTTGCTAGATATGAAAAGATAACAACTCAATTCTGGAAATTAGATCTGTATGGATAGATTGGAAGTTATTTACATATTCTAAGTCCAATTACATGAAGATCCAAGTATGTATTTAGGCAAAATTTCTTAATTATGAAGATAATTAAGAAAAAAGCTGTAAGATTTAAGCAAATAATCACTATAGAGAATCTTGTAGAATTCTCTTGTTAAGTCATTATCCTAATAGTAGCATGATTATCATATGGTGATACAATAGAAGATACTTAAACGATTGTCTTAGTGTAAGTGAGAGATTGTTGGTTTATACCTTAGAGCCAATCGGTTGGTTATGTTTAGTTACAATTATTTAAAGACATTTTTTATCTTATACATACCTAGATGTGTATATGATAAAGTTATGAGATAATTATACATTAAAAATGAAATAATGATGAGATTATAATTATGAGATTCGTATTGCAATTATATATAATCCTTTCGTTGCCCCTAATTATTGTTCTATTAAGGTTGGACATTAATAAAACGTAAAAAAAGAATATATTATGTTTTTCCCTTTGAAGAAGTGGTTGATCTTGTAGATAAAGATACTTAAATAAATGTATAGGTGCTTGTTAGAGAACAAGTTTATTGAACTAATCCTATATGAGAAATCCATTTGGAACATTACTTGTATGTCTATGAAAATTCTCATTGTGATAATTATATGAGTGATCATTTGACTTGATATCATCAAAGTTATCTTGTATAAAGATTGCTATATTTTGATGTTACTTATAACTTATTCTAGTCAAGGCTAACTTAGTCAGTATTCATTACAAATATCATTAATTGAATCAATAACTAATGATGGATAATTAATATGATTGGACTTAAAATAAAGTAGACATTAATTTCATACTCTATATTTAATCATTAACATTATATGATTAAATGATTCAATTATACAGAAAAATTATGCATGAAAAGATTAGTCAAAACTACTTTAACATTTCTAAATATTTAGGTGGTTATGATGTGTTACTAGATGTTAATCTTGATTTATAGATATAAATTATTTAATTAGATAATTAAAGATAAATTAAAGGAGTTTAATTTGTCTAGTCCTAAATATAATTTAGGGTTATACCCAATATATTTGGATCCTTAATAGGTCACACATAAAGAACGGAGTTAAAGAGAGAAAGATGTTTTAATCAAGTTGGACTTGATAATAAAATTTGAGAAACTTTGTAATTAAATATGAGATATTTAATAAATAAGGATTAATATGAGATATTGGATCTTGTTTGGACATAATTAGTATTTAACTAGAATTACTTATAATTTTGATTAAAGTTTAATAAAAATTAGAATTTAATTTTAATTAAATTACTAAAATGTGAAAAACTTATTATAAACAGACTTAAACTTTAAGGAGCTAGTACTCGTTGCCTAACCCTCTTTTGCAATAGTTGCAGAGTTTTCTCAACTTGTTCTGTGGAGATGAATTAATTTTAAAAACGATTTGAGAGATGCAATAAGAAAAAGATCATACTTTAAAATAAAGTATGAATTAAGATTAATCTTTTATTATGATTTATGTGTTAATCATTTTATAAAATTTTAGTAATCTTGAATTTTGAAAAATTAGACAAAAAAGTTTTGTAATATTTTGTTGCATGCTTGCGGGACAGATCTTAACCTTGTTTCCTAACACTAACTTCAAAGAATGAGAAAGAAAAAAAGCTTAGAAGAACATTAGAAAAAGAAGAACATATATATTTAACAACGTAAACTGGGAAATATTTGTTTATGTGACGTATAATTTCAGGGGGTGCTTGTTTGGGGGGTATAGAAAAAGGGATATAGGTATGGAATGAAAATTAATGTTTGGTATGAACCTATCATTGAAGACCTAAAAGTTTTATTCCTTAGTTTTGGGCAATCCTCCATTCATCTGATAATCTAAAGGAATGGAAGAGATGAATGAAAATAATTGGTATGTTTTTAATTTTTTATATATAGAGGATAGATAAAAGGTATAATTATGAGGCAAATAACTTTATAAGTAAATCTTTAATTTCAATAATCAAATTTATGGTGAAATCAATTAAATAATTAATTATACTATAATTAATTAAAATATTGTAATTAATTAATTAAAATATTGTAATTAATTAATTAAAATATTGTAATTAATTAATTAATTACAATATAATTAATTAAAATAT
>JAOQMS010000005.1:22035649-22055708 GCA_027563885.1 Erythroxylum longipes
TGAATTTGTTGAGGGAGTTGAAGCCTTTATTCATTATGCATGTTCTCAACCTGCATATATGGATGAGCCAAAGATTAGATGTCTATGTAAAAAATGCAAATACATTCGTTTCCTTCCTATTGATGAAGTGAACGGGCATTTGTTGAGAAGAGGGTTTGTTCCCAATTATTTTCACTAGACACGACATGGGGAGCTGTTGATTTATAGCACCTCAAGGAGTAATAAAGCATAATCATCAGTTAGCTTCAATAAGTTTGAAAGGGGGATTGGATTTAGAACAAATAATGTCGATGCAACTGAAAATCCTTACATGCAAATGGTTTATGATGCAGGCAGTTATAACTTTCAAGAAAATATAGAAAATCTTGAAGAAGAATCCAACCCTCAATCTAAACAGTTCTTTGACCTACTACACTCAGCTAACCAAGAACTATGGCTAAATTGTGAGACAATGACTCAATTGTCTTCAATTGCTCGTATCTTGAATATAATGTCTGAAGGGAACATTTATGATCGTAGTTTTGATCAAATTCTTGGATGGTATAATGAATCATTTCCTCCTAATCACACAATGGTTGATATTTTTTACAATATAAAGAAACTTATTAGGGGTCTTGGTTTACCTGTTGAAAAAATTGATTGTTGCAAATAAGATGTATTTTGTATTGGGGTGATGATGTTGAATTAGAAGAGTGTAAATTTTGTGGTCAATCTAGGTTTAAGCCTAGAAAGCGTTTTATGAAAGGAAAGTTAATACCCTGAAAGCAGATGTATAATTTCCCACTAACTCCGAGACTTCAAAAACTATATGCTTCTGATGTTACTGTGTCTCATATAAGATGACATAATGAACACGAATAGGAAGATGGGCTAATGAGTCATCCATTAGATGCATTGTCATGGAAATATTTCAATGACATCCATTATGACTTTACAGCTGAAAGTTGAAATGTTAGGTTGGGCTTGCTGACAGATAGATTTCAGCCTTTTGGTCAATCCGGACAGCAATATTCATCATGGTCAGTCATAATTACTCCTTATAATTTGCCTCTATGGATGTGTATGAAAGAGGCATATATGTTCTTGACAGTGATTGTTCCAGGGCTTTCAAATCCAAAGCATAAATATGTTGAAATAAAGAGACTAATGAAATAAATGCAACAGTCGTATATGAGGATAATGAACCTTTGAACGATTCATGTAATGAATATGTTGAAATTTTATTCGGAGACGATGAGGAGGGCCAGAGATATGAAGAAGAGCTTGAGTTTGATTCAAATTCCTTAGAATAAAAAGATGATTTTGATTTACAATTAAGTGATGATAGCAATTAATTTGTGTTTGTAATTGAATATTGTATGAACAAATCAATTATTTCCTTTTCAATATATTGTATAAAGTATTGAAATGAAATTGTAATATTTCTACAAACTTCAATCAAATATTGATTTCAAGTTGAAATATAGCACCAAAGAGAAGACAGAATATTCTGGGAGTAAGATTCAGACCATGATTCGGAGGCATTTACTGTACAGGTGAAGGATCTCGTGGTGTAGCAGCTAGAGATGAAACAACTCCACCCTCTCCACCCCCTCCACCTACTACACTGGCAGATGAGGCTACACCATCCACTACTCCTTCATCATTTACTACCCCTACACCATCCACCACTCCTTCATCTGCATCAGGGGTAAATAATACAGATGAAGGAGACGGCCGCCAGCCTGGAGCCGATAGACGAAAATACATCACAATTGTCAATAATATGTAAGTGAAAATACATGAACCATTATATGTTATAATTAAGTTATAGGTTTAAATTTTAAATTTTGTATAAATTTATTTGTTTTTATATTAGGTTTTTTTTCCATCTGGACCCTGTTCAAGAAACATGACATCGAAATTTAAGGAGAAGATTGATCCTGAGGGCTAAGTATGGAAAAATATCTCTCAGGCGACAAATGAATTTTACTTTCATGAGTTTGAGGTACGACAGAAATTATTATTTCCTTTTTTAATTAAAATTTTTATACATTCATTGGATAAATATTATTACATCAAAGGTATTTATCGAATATTTTTCCTTTTATTACAGAAAGACATTTTTAGGATTCTCAATTTGACGGGATTATCTATAAAGTATGAGAGTCAAGAGCGCGTATACGATATCACGACTTTGTTGGTGCGATATGCAGGTCAGCTGTACGACCGCCTTATATTTCTGAAGAAATGTGGAGTCGTTGGCTGCAGTATTGGACATCACTTGCGGCCATGTCCGTTTTATAGCATAATTCGGTCAACAGATGTGGAAGACCCGAGGGAGAGAGTCTTCCCATACATAATTACCCACCAAGAGCATGCATGAAGACTTGTAAGTATCTACAATTTACAGTTATATTCTCATATCTTTTTTTACTGTATTTTAATTGAATTTGCTATGTTAAAATTTGGAATGAAAATATATATTTCTGGTGCCATATATAATGGCTGTGTTTTTTAGTTTTGTTCTTTGTTCAACAGGGGGTAGATTTCATAAAAATAAAAGAAAATCTGCTGAAATTTTTATAAATTCTAATTCACTTGTATTTCTATTGAATTTTATATGTGAATTTTGGAATGAAAATATGTGTTTCTTGTTGAGAATGATAATGTTATACTGGTGCCATATATGGCTGTAGTTTTAGTTTTGTTCTTTGTTCAACAGGGGGTAGATTTAATAAAAATAGAGGAAACTCTGTTGAAATTTTTATAAAATCTATTTTACTTATAATTAACATTCTATTCTTAAGCAGGAAAATTCTATGGGCATGAGGCCTACACCCCGTCAGTTATTTCTGTACACTCACACTAAAAAGCATGACGGTGTGACATTCGTCAATAATCGTTATAGAGAACTCAATGTATGTGAAATTTATGATGTAATATTAATAATTCTTAATAATTATCACTTACTAATTATAAATATTGCTTTCTAAT
This sequence comes from Erythroxylum longipes, assembly GCA_027563885.1. Classification (NCBI taxonomy): domain Eukaryota; kingdom Viridiplantae; phylum Streptophyta; class Magnoliopsida; order Malpighiales; family Erythroxylaceae; genus Erythroxylum; species Erythroxylum longipes. The sequence continues at coordinate 22,038,626 of JAOQMS010000005.1, forward strand.
AGGACCAAATATAACAAAGCATTGAACGACGGTCTCAACAATCTGAAGATGTTGATGACACTGCAACTTATCTTGAAACAATGGGTAGTAGGGACCGTCGTGGGAGGATATTTGGCTTAGGTTCATTTGCGAACACTTGTTATTCACAATCCTCCACGTCCAGTACAGCAACATATGCTAGGCGGTCCACTACCAGTCAAGTGGAAGCTCTTGAGAGCACAGTGCAGACATTGTCGACTCAGTTGTAACAGACGTTGGAACAGTTGCAACAGTCGATGGCACAGCAACAACAGTCGATGCAGTTCATCTCTCAGCTCCATCAAGAGGTGGATGAGTTGAAGCGTAGGGGCCAACCAGAGCATCCGCCATCTCCAGATAAATAGTGTATTTTTGGTCATTTAGTTTGTATTACAAATACTTATTATTTACAATGTAATGTTTTTATTATCAATTAAGATATTTTAACCTAAATTTCTTCATTAATCTAAATTTCTATTTCAGCAAATTAAATGTATACTATAAATTTATAATTATTAAAATTACGCATTAACCATAATTGAAATATAATGACAATATATATTATATATTTTAAAAAAATTAAGTAACGCATTTACTGACGAAAAGAAATGTCCGTCGGTAAATACATGACCAATTACCAACGGTACACGAGTTCTTCATCGATAACGGTAGAAGTAATTACTGACGGCAACCCATATCTGTCGGTAAAGCTTTTAGCAAATATATCGACGATAAGTTTTTTTACCATTGGCAAATATTTTGACGGAATGAAACAGTCATCGCTAAATGGTACCGACAGTCAGATACAGAGTAAACCGTCGGTATATTTACCGAAGGTAAGATAACATTTCGACGGTAAATTTACCGATGGTAACAAATTTACCGTCGATAAATTTACTGATAGAATATGCTTTAATCGTCGGTAAGTATTAGTTACGGTCGATTCTACGACACTTTCCTCTGTTGGAAAATTACGTCGATAATATTTATTACCGACGGAAAGTTTGTGTTTTCTGTTGGTAATTTCCGTCGCAAAAAGGCATTTTCCTTGTAGTGAGTATTCCCCAAACTTTATTTGAAAGATCGATATGTTTTTATATTAAAAATAAAAGATTCAATTCCTCTTGACAAATGTAAAGACTAATGTAACAAAGTGAACTGGAAAGTTTATGTATAGTGAACCTTTTAGAGCACCAATAACAAAGTAAGTTTACAATTAATATTACAAACTAAAGAATGATCTTGATAAGCCTTGATCTTCTTTTATTCTTGGTTTGATCCTCATTTCCATAGTTATAAACTTCAACTTCTTTTTATCAACTTCATAAGCTATGTTCTTAAGTTTATGATTTTAATTTTTTCTTATATTACTTTTCATCAAAATAATAAACTCATTAATAGTAATTATGTTTTATTTTTATCGAAACACCGATTGGAACCTCCCTTGATTCAACAATTACTTTTAAATTTGTGAAATTATTTTTCTCCACTTTTATGTTGTAGTATCAATAATAAAATTGCAATTACATTAATATTGACAACTAAATATATTTTTGTTTGAAAAAGAAAACATCAAAAACCAAAATAAAGAAAGAAAACTAAAAATGCAACAAAAAAGTAGAAATAAAGCTAAACCCTATGTTTATTATGTAAAGAAATACTTATCAAATTGAAGTCTCTTGAATTCTCAAGAATAAGGGTCTCATTGATTTTACTTATATTTTATTTTTTGTTATATTTTTAGTTTTGATCTCTTCTTGTTTTCATAATTTATAAAACTATAAGAATTGGTTTTAGTTTTTGTCATAATTTAATTTTATTATTAATTTATTCATATAATTAAGATAAAGTTGTAACAGAAATTATAATAAAATTTAATAATTATTTAACAATGAATTATAGTATCTTAAAATACTTAGTTTCAAAATTTTACAAAATCTATTTGTGAAATAAAATTTTTAAAATAAAATATTTAATTCTAAATATAACATCGGTTTTAACAATTTAACTATTACCTTTGAAATAAAAATTTGATTTTTACTTATTTAATTATTTATTTTAATAAAATATATTAATTTATTATTATTTATTAATAAATATTATATACATATTAAAATTAAATTAATTACTTGATTAAGTTATATTAAATTTTATTTAGTATTTAATCAATAATAAAAATATAGTTAAAAACTAAAAGTTTTTTATTTTATTTAAAATTTAAAATCAAAATCAATTAAAAATAAAATTCATCCTAAAATGGAATTGTAACCAAGTGAGTTCTAAATTTCTTCTTAATATATGGTATCACAATTTTAGTTGAACTTAAATTTGTGAAAGTCTTCAAATTAATAAGTGAATTTGAGCTTAACACTTTAAGGTGAAATTTAGATTAGCTTAAGTTCAACATGAAATGAAATCAACACGTGTAGGTAGAATTTAACTAGTCATTCTAAACCTTAAAAACAAGTTGCATTAAACTTAAATTTAAACGTAAAATCTTTTAGATTCAATTTAGTCATATACGACGTAAGCACGTCCTAACCCCCTAATGATGATATATTCTCATTACGTATAAGAGCTTTAAAGTTGATCTACTTGTATATACACTAGGTAGATGGCTTCCATTTTAATGTTATAATTAAAATGAGCAGGGGTGTTCTCCAATGCGAGACCTCCATATAAGCATATAAGCAGGCCTGTAGGAACCAAACATTCAACAACTCGTGTACATGGTCAGTGACAGTTTCTGTAGTTTCTGGATTAATATCATATTGCCGTGGTTAATGAATTATACGCTTCAACTTATCACAGCCGACGTCAATCTTTTAGGAAAACATTTAATAGCCCTTGAAAATATGGACACATGTATAGCTGCAGAAACGACCAAGTGTCGTCTACAAATATTCAGTATGCATATGTTATGATTAATGTTCGGATTACGACTGATGAGGGACCACTTATTGGTCACCTCCATTAAAGAGTAGTTGTCAGTGGTGACCAAGTCCCTGTAAATAGGTCGTTCAGCTCAGGTTCATGCCACATACCTGCACTGGTACCTTTGTATAGGAGTTCTCAGCCAAGACGACGTTTCCTCTATGATTTTCTACCACTTTTTTTTTTCTATTTTTCAATATAGTGTTTGCTTCTTTCTCTCCTTTGTTTAATATGCTTCTCGAAAATCAAGTTTTCTTGTGAAGTATTTTCTAAGAAAAGCAAAGATAACCTTTTTCAACATAACAACTCTCGTCTTTGATTATCAGTACCTGATCAGAAAACCCTTTGGTTCTCTACTTTTCTGTGTGTAGGCAGTTCTTGAATCAGTTGCGTTGCCGCTGCACGTGGTTGGTTTCAGTTATGCAGGAGACAATGCTTCCACAAAATTCACATCTATACTGCAGAGTTTTGTTTTATGGCAAGTATATTTGGTATTTTTGTTTCATGTACCAAAACCTTCCCTTGATATCCATTCATGGAAATCGTTTTATGACTTTTCGTCTTGTGAAAATAAATTTTCTTTTTGTAAGATATGGTACGGTAAAAGTAACATATTCTAACTACATAAATTGCAAATTGCATTGTCGACAAACAATTCCTTAGTGGAGGGAATGGTAGATTTGACCTGTAAAAGTAGATCACACCGTAGTAACATAGTTCCAATAACGTACAATCAGCGAAATGTAATGCCAATTTACAAATGTTAGGAGGAGTGTTTTAGTAAGAAAACAAGAATACAGTCACTACTCGTCGTTCCATTCAACCATAATTAACTAAATCTCTAAGTTATGAAAAGAAGAGGCATGATTTTCTGTTACTTGATCAATTTGTTCTTTTAGTCTCTTCTGCCCTTCTTCCATGTCTGTGAGCTTATCTAAGATCTTGTCTGATTTAGAATCCTATGAATTGGATTCGTCATGTTGAAATTCAAATAGATCTTGGTGTCTCACGTGAGTACTTGTATTGTTGGACCAATAAAAATTTGGGTGGTTCTGCCACTTTGAAGTGTACATGGTCCAATAAGGGTTGTTATTTCTCTAACCATACTGTGACTCATTGTAATTCTCAAAATTTCCTTGCTCCCTATAATATCTATCTTCCATCATTGTTCAGTATTTAACTCTTCAGATATCTCATTCTAAGATGTCTCGATGTGTCTTTACTTTACACCCTCAAATTTTTATTTTTTATTTTTAATAAAAACAAAAGTTAATGGAAAAGCCTTAGACTAAAGAACTAAATTGCCTTCCCCAACAACAGTGCCAAAAACTTATTTGCTCAAGGTTACACTCTCTAAGTTTCAATATTTTTAACCTTGGTAATTACCGCAAGTACACGGGTCGTTGGCATAGTACCTAAGATGTCGATCCCATAAGGAAGGGAACTAGTCATAAGTCTAATGGCCGCTAAGTCACAAACTTAACAACTACTGCAGAAAAGTAAATCAATTGATAATCAGATATGAGAATTGAAAGTGCTAAAAGCAACAGAAAAGCAATCACACAACCAAATCCAAAATCAACTTAGAAATCACAAGTGAGAGAAAGGGGATTTTAATTCGAAATTAAAGAAACTCAACCACTTATGCAATTATTGACTCAACGGGCCTAAACGGCCCTAGGGTAAATTACTCTCTCTCTAGTTATAATTCTTAACCCTAATTGATAAACCGTAATTCAATTTATGGGAATTCCAATCTCTCGATTCGCAATCGACCCAAAAACTAAATTAGATCTAAAGTTGTCTACTAACCTACCGGGAGCCTATGCTCGATCTCTCGTTACACGATTCTACCGGTTTGATTTAATCCTTTACCTATCAATTCACCTAATTCTCATTAGCCCAAATTGATTATTTTCACTTAGCATACCCTTTCAATTTATCGCCAAGTTATTAAGAATAGGACTTAAATCACAATCCAATCAATAAAAATACAATCAAATAAACTTCATTAATCTCAAGAATCAAATCCAAAGGTGAGTTTAGACATCAACTCAACATTCAACCAAACAAATCTCAACACCTATTTTAATTCTATACATGAATAAAATTGAAATAACGGAAATAATGTAGGGAACAGAATTTGGGACAGTGACAGCAGGAAACCTCCTGTTTCGGGAAGTACTTCTCGTCAAGCTCTTCACCACGTCTCTCTTCCTTTATCTCCTTTCTCAATCTCTCGGTGTCACCCTAGGGTTTCTCTCAGAATCTACGGTATGGAAACTTTTTCGTTAAACTCTTGGCACTCTCCCCCCAGACTCTGCTGGCTGTCACATCATATTCTATTTATATCTTCGAGGCTCTAGGTCAAAGTCAGGGTCAAAACGGTCCAAAAAATTGTCCAAAACTTGAGTTTTTCTGTTAGCCTGACGCAATGCACGATCATAGCCCTGTCTATCACGGTCGTGGCTTGTGTTTTTTCCTTTCGGTCATGATTGTGGCCCATAGTGCACGATCGTGCCCTAAATTAATGCTCTCTGTCACGATCGTAGCCTGTGTGCACGATTGTGGCCTAGCTGCTTTTGGTTCTTCCTCTTCTGTCACGATCATGGCCTGTGTACACGATCGTGACCTATGCTTTTTGGCCCTAAAACTCTTTAACTCTTCTTGTTCTTCCCTATTTACCCTGCAACACTAACACACACATCAAGGTACCTCAAAAATATACAATTTAAGTTCAAAGATTCAAACTAACCCATAAAAATACTTAAACACAAAAACTAACCTAATTAAACCCTAAATGCATACTAAACACTTGAAATGACATTAAAATACTTATCAAATCTGACCCTAAAACACAATACAAATCATAACTATCAGCTACCATCGCACCCATTTGGCTTTCCATGTTCTGGTTTCTAGACATTATATGCCTCATTTCCTGCTGGAACTGTTGCAACTGCCGTTGTAGGCTCTGTTGAAATTGGAGATTGTTAGCAATCACAACATTCATCAATTCTTCCAGAGATGTATCTGAGTTTTGACAAGAAGCTTATGGTCTATATGGAAATTGCTGCGTGTCCTAAAAACTATCATGGAAGTAATTCCGATAGTTATCCTATCCATAACAAAAGTTAGGTTGATCAGTCCAAACATTGTTATAGTATTGAGAATATGAGTTATAAAAGAAATTACTTCCGTCCATTATTATTTTCACAAACACGAAACAAAAAAATGAAAGGATCATGAAATAACTGAAAAGAAATCAATTACGAACAAATATATACAAAACACCAATTAAAATCACAAACAAAAACTAAAATACCGCACTCCCCTGCAATAGTGCCAAAATTGACAGCGCGTTGTAATGTTAGTCAAAATAAAACAACTAGACTACTACTATAACAGTGGTAAGTCTAGGTCGATCTCACAGAGAGAGTGTGTAAAGTTGTTAAAATGAAATTAATTGGTGTTTATGTTTAACCGGGGGGAGAGGGTGGTGGGAGGTTTTGTTTTAGAAAGAAAGTAAAATAAAACTAACCTAATGAAAACAAATTAAAGAAAACATGTGAAAAATGATAAAAGTGGGGGACTTGGTAAGATCCCGATTCTTTGGTTCAATCTCGACCTACACCCTAATTAAACATATTTAATGGATTTGTTGTTCTTAAACCTCTCTTAACAACTATTAATTGTAGGTTAATAATTAACTCGAGTTTTCCCTTAAGTTTTGTTTAATCAAGATACGATCATTAATTAAACCTAACTACCGAATAATCTAAGATACGATCTCTAGGTTTAATTAGGCAGTAGCATTACAAATTAGGAAAATCAATTAACCAAGGCAATAACTGCATACGATGCGTCATTTAACCTAAGTCATTGTATCCCTAATGATAACGAATCATTAATCGCTACATATGAATTTTAACATAACAATTATGGATTATATCGAAATTCTAGCAATGGGTTTTTAAATAAACGATTCAATAAATAGATTAAAATCATCTTTTCACAATAGCTAATGGGTTCATACACAAATAACTGAACAATAACTAAAATCCGATCATCCATACACAAAACCCAAATCAATTAACATAGGATAACATTATCAATTTCTAATGAGAGAAAGAAACAACAAAAATAGTGAAATACACTTAACCCGAGTCGTCAATATTGATGTCACCTCTGAACAGACGTCAAGATGTCTAGCCCTTCATGGATCTCTTCCAGAAAAATACTTTAGCCACCATTAATAACCCTACCAAAGACCCCTAGCTGCTCACCCTTTGTTTTTGCCACAAGCTTCTCTTTGTTCTATTTCCCTAGATACTGTTCACTTTGATGTGACAAATTAACTTGGTTGGTCCACCGTCACTATTCTCTTGTGTTTTAAACCTACGTTGATACAATGCATTTTTAAGTAAAACGCACGGGTTGCGTTTAATGCGTTAAACGCATAATTGTCTACATTTAATGCACAATGCTTGCGGTGAATGCAGACGTTGTTTACATTTAATGTAAGAACGCATAACATCTGCATAAGCAGCTGCTTTCCTTCTCCTGTGTGGTCGTTTCGGTTGATCCTTGGTTGTGCATCTGCGCTGCGTTTCTACTTCTTTGCTGCTGTGTTTCATGCTCCACTACATATCGTTTCTGCTTCTCTTCATACTTCACATCCCTTGCATGCAAACACATGCACGTGCTGACGTCCATCATCTAGCCAGCTTCTACTTATGCACTGCCATATTAGTGTTCTTCTTTGTCCATTAATTTTTGTGCGTCCTTTTCTTCGGGTTTTCATTTTTCTTGTCTTTTAATTTTCTTCTTCTCACTCTATGAGGACAAGTGCAAATTAATCTTCGACAAATGGCCCAAATATCATGCTTTCGACTCACTTTAGCTCCATCATTTCTGAATTGTGCCTAAAACCATATATGAACTAAAGTGAGTATCTTAAGCAATTTTATGTCATTAATCGCTAAGTGTTATGAAATAATAAAATAATCAATTAAGCACATGTTATCCAGCTCCCTTTATTCCTACAAACTTGGTAACTAAGAAATGAAGCTATAAGACATCAAGCTAAGAAGCATCCTAATATGGATGAATATTCACAACATTCCTCTTGAATACTGGACAACTAAGGGCCTAAGCATACTAGCAAGCTATCTAACCAAGCCTTTGTAAAACACTACCAAGAGAAGATGTATTGGCTTTGCAAGGATATGTGTCAACATGGACATTTCGATGAAGCTTAAGGAAAACATACTAATAATGAGACTGTCAGCGAGAAATTCACTAAAGGATGACAAAGTATATATTACATATCAATAGAGACCTTAATTAAGAGCTCAAGGGAAGGAATGGAAACCAACTTGCAGAGTATTTAAGAAATGGGATTATTTTAAACTCATGGGGCAAGAGGAAGTTAATTAAGAAACTAATGAAAGCCTTTTGCTTATCGAAGAAATTTCTCAATCGTAAGTAGGTAAGGAAAATACTCACTTTAGGAAAAGGAGCAAATCAAAACACCAACCGAAGGAAATGATAGTGATCCCATAATTCAAGCTCCAAACTCACTCCAATTATAATGCCAATTCAAATGAAGGAAGAACAACAGCTATAAGGAAATCTAGAGGAACATTTTGAGAAGGTGAGGGGTAATGAAAAAAGCTCCAAAGATAAAGGTATTATGAAATTAATTTTATTTTTTGGAAGGTGAGGGAACTAAACTACCCATCTAAGCTTAATACTTTAGGGGGATTTTGGGCTAAAGGAGAAGCCTTTGTTAATTTGTCTAGTAGAAACTAAAATTAGGAGGAAACTTGAATAAACTGAACTATTTGGGATCATATTGGAAATTACTCTCTAATCATCAATAATATAGTTTTGGAACCATCATCATTTGTTATAGTGATGATCTAGTGAAAGTGAAACAACTAGAAGCTAATGAGCAACTCATACATTCCAAATAGTCTTTAAGATGGAGAACTCTTTAGTGTATGTAATCTTTGTTTATGGATTCGAAATTGCTTTATGAAGAACTAAAATTTGGATCACTTTAAAAAGGTTAAAAAGATATTGCTTAAGACCTTGGTTAGTTTGCGGAGACTTCCACACTACACTTTACAGATTAGAAGCTGATGGCAATTGTAATCTGCCCAATTAAAACCAAGATCTCTTTGAATACACTAGGGAGGCAAAACTGTCTAGCCTCAAATTTGGGGAGAAAAATTTTACTTGGAGCAATAAGCAATCAACCAAATGGTTTACTAGAAAGAAACTAAATAGACTTATGGTGAATGTGGAATGGCTAATTGATTTCACTAAACGAAACGCTCTTTTTATGGATCCAAGCTTCTCTAATCATAATCCAATAAAGATAGAAAATTTATCCACAAAGGTAAGAGTTAAATCTTCTTTCAAGTTCAATAATTTTCTTATCAATGTTGAAGGATTTCAGGAGGCATTAGATAAAGGATTGGAAGAAGAAGTGATTAAAACAAAGAAATCTGTATGCTTGCAAAATCTAAAAGAAATCAAACAAGAATTAAAACTCCTAAATGCCTAAAAAAGTAAGAATACCATAATGGAGATTGAAAATGCTAGGAAAAACTCTTCTCTATACAAAATTCAATTACAGACAAACTTGGAGATAGGTTTTTGTTAAGTGAGGAGAAAAAAAACACTAAAAAATTATTTAGCATGATAATCATAAATCTCTAATCCAATAAAGAGTTAGAGTTAATTGGTTAAAGGAAGGAGATAAATGCTCGAAATTTTCTTTAACGCTCTCTCATCCAAAAGAAACTATAACAGGACAAGCTTTATAATTGATGAGAATGGTGGAGTACGTAGTTGATGTCATAAAGGAAGTAGTGAAATTCTTTTGGGAATTAGGAGGCTTATAAGCTCCTCTTTGGAAACTTTAAGGCTATTTATTCCTACAAGGATCTCTAAAGAAGAAGCTATTAATTTAATCAAACCAGTGGATGACAGGGAAATTGAAAAAACACTGTTCAAAATGAATGGAATGCAAGCTCTAAGACCATATGGACTTAATGAAAATTTCTATCACAAAACTTGGAAAAGACAAGGAAAATTATTAAGGAATTAGTGAATGAATTCTTCAATAAGAGAGTTTTGTTGAAAGAAATCGGTAAAACATACTCATTTTTAGGTCCTAAATCTTCCAATCCATCTTCCTGTAGTGATTTCAGGCCAATTGCTTGTACTAACTTCCTTTACAAGATCATAGCAAAGCTGTTGGCTAATATATTGAAATTAGTATTGAATTCTATAACCAGTGGAAACCAAGGAACTTTTTTTAGCAGTAAATAAATTATAGACAACATTTTAATAGTATAGGAGCTTATGATTGGATATTAAACTCTCCACAAAATCGCACTACTAAGGTGGTTCTTCATAAAGAATTTTAAAGTGTAAGTTGGTCTTTCCGGCTGTAGACACTTAAAATATTAAATTTCCCACAGAAGTTCATAAACTAGATCAAAGCATGCATTACATCTACCTCGTTTGGTATTCCAATGAATGACACTCCAACATAAATTTTTAGGGTCTCTAAAGGTCTCAAACATGGGGACCCCTTTCCCCCTACTTATTCATCATCGACAAGAAATGTTCACTCATCTGTTAAAATATAATGTCTCAAATGCCTCTTTATTTAGGTAACACTCATAAATGCAAGTTGGCTTCTTAAACAAACTTATGTTTTATAAATGTACTCATTTTGTAAAGTAAAATATTCAAATTGATGAATACATTAATAAGCTATCCGATCTTGGGATTAACATCCATAGGAGCCATTTTGTCTGTCAGAGAGTGCTTCACACTAAAATAACCAAGCACAACCCCTCTCTACTATATCTGGGACTCTTAATCTCCACCAAAGACTCAAATATAGGGATTGTCGCCCACTGATGGAGAAAATTTAGAAAAGACTAGGTGTATGGATGAATAGAACATTAAATTATGGAGGCAAGTTACAACTTCTAATATATGTTATCTTTGTAATACAAATATACTGGTGCCCCCATATTTTTCTTTCAAAAGGTCTCATTAAGACTATGGAAAGGTTGATGAAGTAATTTTTATGGGGAAATGTGGGAGTTGGTGGAGGAGTTAAACAAGTAAGGTGGAAAGATGTATGCATAACAAAAGGAGAGGGTGGACTAGGATTGGAAGCTATAAATTGCAGCAAGAGAATAATAATCTTAAAGATGATATGGTGAATTCTAATGGACAAGGAATCATTATGGATCAATTGGTTTCACAGCTATATACTTAAAGGAAATATCCTTTTGGTCATGGTTCCAAAGCTTAACATTCTTGGTTCTTTACCCAACTCCTCAAGTTAAGAAGCTTAGTGGAACTAAATGTATCCTGTAAAGTAAGGAAAGGAGACAAGGCCTCTTTATGGTTTGATAATTGGAATGATTATGGTGCTCTTATACATAATCAACATGCAATGACAACTCTCTCCACTTTACCTCAGAAAGTCAACGGGCAAGTTCTATTGGAAAATAGAAACTGGGCACAATTTCCAAAAGTGTTGAGAAAAAGGATGACAATCCAGCTCTCAAGTCCAAAAAAAGAGAAATCTATTATTGACATAACATCCTTATGGTTGGCTTAACAAATAAGAAAACCAAGGAACTAGGATAAGGGATTGGATATAAGGTAGAATCAAGCATAATGATATAGAATAGCAATCTTAAGCCAATTGCTAGTTTTCTATCGCAGTTAGCAATGTTGAACAAGCTCAGTATAATGGATAAACTGAGATATTTATCCTTACCTAAAACCTTTCTTTATGCAAGCTAAAGGATGAAAATAGATATCATCTATTCTTCTAATGTAGAATCTCCAAACAAATTCTGAAGAAGATTACTAAACTATGCCACTGGGATATCGACTCTTCTAGTTTAGCTTACATTATTTAACGCATACTGGTAAATTCAATACCCAAAGAAGATAAAAATGCCTATTTAGTAACATTGTCTACCTATTTTCAAAAGATATGGAAAGAAAGAAACTCAAGAAGATTCACAGGCAAGGAAAAGAACTTAAGCACAATGATTGCCTCAACATTAGTCAGCATAAGGGAGCAATTTATCTTCATCCAATTTGAAATGAAATGTGATAGCCCACTGGTGTCTTTATATGGAGAATTTAGAAACTTTGATTGTTTTTTAAGCTCAATATAACTTCTTTCTCATATGAAGTGTAGGATGTGTAGAGTAGAGGTGGAGAGCTTGGAGATGTACTTTCTAAAGTGTGATCCTTTTGTAACTTACTTTCATTGTTCATAATATATTTACAGATTTTACTTTCTAGAAAAAACAATCATTATTGGTTTAAAATAACACTTAAAACCCTGTTATCTGCATCAAAGTATAGGTTATTGAAATCTTAAAAGATATAGGTTATATCTAAAAGATAAAGGCTATGTTTAGCTCTAAAGAAATATATCACATACACGAACTCTTCTATGATTTTTTATCTTATATACTGTTTCTTTATTTTTTAAGGTTACATCCAAATGAATTATCGAATAGAATGCTCCAACTTAAGCATTTGAGTCTTCTAACCTTCCTTTTTTTTTTTAAATCGTAACAAGAGCAATCTCTCTCGCTGAACTCTTATTTTTGTTATATTTTTTTAATGAAATAAAGGTCCTTTACAAGCTTGTTTTTCTCAAACCATTGTGATTTGGTTGAATCTTAAAACTCTTCGAGATGAATTCTTAATTGGGAAGACACTAATATATAGATTATCATAGGCAAGCAAAAAAAAAAAAAAAAGAACTGACGTCGTCGATGAAGACTGTCAGAATCAGGAGATAAGTAAGAGGAAGAGCAGGTGTTTCAGATCTAAATGTCGGGTGGAAGCGTTACTGTGACATGTTCTCTTAGTCTATTTCTTCAAAATATAATCAAAATGAAACGTTCAGGAAACTTAGTACGTCTTTTGCCCCAAGTCTGCTACCATTGTGTGCATCCTTGTTTTCGTGCCTAGTAAAAGATTTACCCAAACAAGAAATTCGAGGACAAGTGTAATGCCAAGTCTTTCAGCTGGCACAAACTGTAATTTAATCTAATTAAATGTTGTTCGGTTTCGGTGCAAATTTAATGCTGTTTGAGGACATGACTGATACAAACTTTAATTGGTTTTTTTGTTAAAACAACATATTTTGCTAAATTAGTTATAATTTATCAGTTTAAAGATGCATAAAAGATTTGGAGCCCCGAATGGATTAGTTTTAATTTGGTTAAGAGTCTTCATTTGGCACGTTGTCTGATTTGAAGGATGAAAGATGCTTGACTCCTGATGCTTTTAGATAGATATGATTGTAGACTTTTTTAAATTATTAGGATGCGTTTAAAAGGTAGTTCATGCGAGAGTACACGTATAATTAAGTACAGAATGCTATAAGATTTTCGGTTAGAGTATTTTGTTAATGCGGCCTGCTTTTGCGGGAACGTAGCTGGCACTGACCAAACCACAGGATTAGCTTATATATCTTGCGTTTGAAACTGAAAGAAAGAGAGATCAGAACAACAGAAAAATATGTCACCTCTTGCCGCAAGCTTCAACATGGAGCCTGCAGGTAAACCATCTACATTTTTTCTCTGCAAATATAATTGTATACTGATACAGTAACATATAGTTATAGCGGTGTTCTTTCTTTTTTTTTTTCCTATACCAAAAGAAAAAAATGGCTCAGGAGATGGAGAAGAAGTAAATGACAATCCAATCGAGCAAGTGAGGTTAACAGTTCCAATCACCGACGATCCTACTCAGCCGGCCCTAACGTTTCGAACATGGGTTCTGGGGATAACAGCATGCGTGCTACTTTCTTTTGCTAATCAGTTCTTTGGTTACCGTCAAAATCAGTTATCAGTTACTTCAATTTCAGCACAGATTGTGACTCTTCCACTTGGAAAATTGATGGCTGCAACTCTGCCAAATAAGAAAATCCACGTCCCACTCACCAAATGGTCATTTTCACTGAATCCAGGCCCTTTCACTCTTAAAGAACATGTGTTGATTACCATATTTGCTAATTGTGGCGGAGGGACACCCTATGCAGTGTCAATTGTTACAATTGTGATGGCTTTTTATAAGAGGAAATTGAATGCAGTGGCAGCTATCTTGTTGGTGCAGACAACTCAGGTATGTCATTACATTCTGTACATAAAATTTGACATTAAGTATGTGTGGATTATTATAAGCTGTTATCTGACCTCATAAAACTCAGCTGGTCGGATACGGATGGGCGGGCATTTTCAGAAAAATTCTAGTGGAATCGCCTTACATGTGGTGGCCTTCAAACCTAATCCAAGTCTCTCTCTTTAGGTACGTAGTATAATAATGATTACTCAAGTAAATCTGTCCGCAATGGTACAAATAAATTATGGGACGGAAAATTTACAGGACATTGCATGATGAAGAGAAAAGGGAAAGGGGTGAACTTACCAGACTGCAATTTTTCTCAATGGCTTTCGTATCAAGCTTCGCTTACTACACGCTTCCAAGCTACCTTTTTCCTTCATTATCTGCCATGTCCTTCGTTTGCTGGATATGGAAGCATTCAGTAACAGCTCAACAAATTGGTTCGGGGAGAAATGGTCTCGGTATTGGTTCTTTGGGATTGGATTGGTCAACAATTGCGGGATTTTTGGGAACTCCTCTTGCTAACCCTTTCCATACTATTGCCAACATTATGGTTGGTTTCTTCATTGTTGTTTACATTATTACTCCTAGTCTTTATTGGACTAACACCTATGATGCCAAGAAATTCCCAATCTTATCCTCCCACACCTTCGATTCCACTGGTCAGTCATACAATGTTACTCGCATCATAGATCCAGTTTCCTTCGACATCAATCTAAACGAGTACAACAACTATAGCAAGCTCTATCTCAGTGTATTGTTTGCTACTGTCTACGGATTGAGTTTTGCGAATTTGACAGCTACTGTTTCGCATGTGGCACTCTTCCATGGAAAGTACGGACTTTTAATTATCTCATCGATCAGGATATGTAAATTATTAAGGTTTCATAACATTCTTGTTTCTTTTATTTGTGCGTGTTTTTGTGGATAGAACAATGATGCGATTAGTGAGCAAGGCTAAAGACAATTTGGATGATGTGCACGCTAGAATAATGAAGAAGAACTATGAAAGAGTCCCTGAATGGTGGTTTGCTACTGTTTTGGTTATAAGTGTTGGGCTTTCATTTCTTGCTGTGGAAGGTTTTAATAAACAATTACAGCTTCCATGGTGGGGACTTCTCATGGCTTGTGCTATTGCACTTTTCTTCACGTTGCCCATTGGGATCATTCAAGCCTCGACAAATGTTGTACGTATTTTTTTTTAATTCCCAAATATATTAAAAGAAAATAGTAAATCTCAAGTGAAATTTTGATTAGTTTCTGGTTTTTACATGCAGCAAATGGGATTAAACGTGATAACAGAATTGATTATAGGTTATATATATCCTGGAAGACCTCTTGCTAACGTAGCTTTTAAGACATATGGTTATATCAGCATGGCACAAGCCCTCACATTTCTTGCCGACTTCAAATTGGGTCACTACATGAAGATTCCACCGAAATCAATGTTCATCGTACAGGTACTTACAGTCAGTCCCATATTTTGAGTTACTAAGAACTTTCTTCATATAAATAAATAGATATCATGTATTATTACTCGCACCATTATTGAGACAATTTGCAATTGCAGTTGGTTGGAACTGTAGTTTCTTCAACCACTTGCTTTAGCACAGCATGGTTTCTTCTCACAAGTGTTAAGAACATATGTAGACCCGAGTTGCTACCAGATGGAAGTCCATGGGCATGTCCTGGGGATGATGTCTTTTATAATGCTTCAATTATATGGGGAGTTATAGGCCCACGTAGGATGTTCTCAACACTAGGTGTCTATGGGGCGTTGAATTGGTTATTCCTTATTGGTTTCCTTCTTCCATTTCCACATTGGATTTTGGCACGCAAATACCCTGAGAAGAAATGGATCCAATTCCTGAACGTGCCGGTTATCTTATCAGCCACTTCAATGTTGCCACCGGCAAGACCTGTGCATTACATAAGCTGGGCAATTGTAGGAGTGATATTCAACTATTACGTTTACAGAAAGTACAAGAGCTGGTGGGCTAGACATACCTACGTTTTATCAGCTTCATTGGACGCTGGTGTTGCATTTATGGCTATACTCCTTTTCTTTTCCCTCCAAACCTTTAACATATATGGTCCAGTTTGGTGGGGTGTTGATAGTGGTGATCACTGCGATTTGGCAAGCTGTCCTACCGCACCAGGTGTTCATGCTGAAGGCTGCCCTGCAATCTAGATGTGATAAAAACTTGTTTATTTTTTCTCATCATTTAGCATTAATTATTAGTTTAGTTAGTTTGATGATGTCATTTTCATGGCTTGTTCTTTGTAATTTAAGTCCACCATCGGAACTTTTTTAAGTTATGTAGTTTTAATCTGTTTCCAGCTCCCGGTATTTAGGACGAGTTTGCTTTCAACTACTTGAAATCGTCACGGAAATAGCTTTTATCACGGAGATAGCTTTTATCTCTAAACCAATCCTTATCATGAGAAAAATTTAGAAAGAAGTGATAATGGCAAATTCATTTCGATACCTCGCTCCGATAAGGTAGGATATGGGCTAATCTATATCTATGCAAATTCTACTATATCAGTTGACCTGATTTGTACTCCGTTTTTGCTCTTTGGTTTACTTTTGAAGTCTGTCGAGATTCTATCTTTTCCCAATTTACACAATGAAACGATTGCAAGATCTTGGCTACCTTGGAAATTTGGATGCTTGTAATCCCCCTTCTCCAACTATCAAATCATATGCATTAGAATTTTATTTATACTTATGTAAGGAAAAGGTTAAGGGCGCTTGATTTATAGAAAGTAATGAGAATGAGAATGAGAATGAATATAGGGAGGAATAGGAATGGATATAATCATTATAATTATGATGGTTTGTTAAGATGAATGAATGATTACCATTATCATTGATAGCAGTTGGTTTGTAAAAAATATTGTAATTAATTAATTAAAAAATGAATTATAT
>JAOQMS010000005.1:22089395-22104799 GCA_027563885.1 Erythroxylum longipes
AGTAAATAAAATATTTCACCTTACTTAGATACTATTAGTAGGGGATATATTTGGAGAAATATATAACATATCCATCGTTATCTTTTTCTTGATATGTGCTTATTTATATTATTGAAAAATGATAATTTAAATTACAATTTCGTGGTAACAAGATGTCATTGGGATATTTCATAAATTTAGGTACCGTTAATATTATATAATTAAAATTATAAATAGTAAAAATATTAAATTAAAATAAAGAAATTAAAAATTGGGAATAAACTATTTGATAAAGTAATAATAGAAAATAATAACTATCAGAAGGTTATTACTGGAAAGTAAAATTTCTACTGCAGAAGCATTTTCCTACTGTAACTCTCTTTCTACTTGTTGATTTCTGCAGTGACACCACACTTTCCTCCAACTTTCGGTTGTTCGCCTGCAGATCTAAACATGTGACTGCATTTAAAAACTGCGGTGGATAAGTACTGATTCCCATTGCACCGCAGATCCAAATGCAGCCTTCGACTCATAAGTTTTTGAATATACACAAGGTTTACTGGTAGTTTTGACACATGAAGAACATTTTAGATAGAGAGGTGGTGTAATATATACATATCCTACACTTACAACAATAGCTAACAAACCATAGACCAATATAATCTTCCTATTACTAGGGAATGGGGTACAAGTATGAAATAAATTTAAGGAGGAGTCAGTTTGTGGCATCAGAGTCAATATCCAAATATTGACAAGATACTTGCCTTAAGGCATTCATGAAAAAAGAGAAAAAAGTTTTACCTAAGATAAGAAGGCTTCTCAAGAGGTCCCAATAAGTCCCTCAATTTCTCAATCTCCTCACTATTAAAACATCTTTTATTTGAAATTGGGGGGCAACCTTAAAATGTAGACTTATTGGGCACAAGTGAAAAAGAGAAGAATAAAGTCCCAAGAAAAACGCAACAATAAAGGTTGCTCGAAGAACTCCCAAGAAAAAACTCTAGGACTCTGATACCATGTAAAAAAGGAAAAGGAAAATTAATTGTCTTCTTTTAATTGATTTAGAATTACATAGTTATATGCATCTTAGTGTAGGAAGAAAAATAGGAATCAATCTACTATGATTCTACATTCCAATAAAAAAAAGAAAATAGTCTCCTAAAAAAAAGTCTTTTAAGATTCCCTAGTTTCTTAGGAAAGCAAAAACAGCCTCTTAGGATCTCAGTCTTTGATACCAAGAAATTGGTTATCCTAAAAAGGCATACAACAAAAAGAATCAAAGCAAAATCAGCCTATTAGGATCTCAATCTTTGATACCAAGAAATTGGTTATCCTAAAAAGGTATACAGCAAAAACAGTCTCTTAGGATCTCAGTCTTTGATACCAAGAAATTGGTTATCCTAAAAAGGTATACAATAAAAAGAATCAAAGCAAAATCAGCCTATTAGGATCTCAATCTTTGATACCAAGAAATTGGCTATCCTAAAAAGGTATACAACAAAAAGAATCATTCTTAAACTAGCTTTTTGTTTCTTTCTTGAAAAAGCTAATAATAATGGTACCTGCATCCCTGTTTTAATGCAGACAAACTGATCCAAATTCAAAGAAATTTCGTAGGCAACCTGGAGTTCATGGGTAGAGAATTAATATATCTAAATCAATTATCTCCACTTAAAATTTCATCAATGATACTATTTAAGCATAAAATAAATCAAAAAAGGTATAGTTAATAAGCACCTTCAACAAATCAAGCCTCATCACAAGGTCAGCTCTTGTAAACCCTTTTGCGTTGTTTGCCCTGAAAGAGTAATAGGATGGTATAATCATACAAAAGAAGGGCAAAAGGAGAAGGAAGAATCAGATAGAAACCTCAAGCTAAAAGTTGGATTGCTATTATTCCACATCATCAGACGAATAGCTTCTTCTTGTCCTAGATACTTTGTCCAACGCCTTACCATCCACTACATCAAAATAAATGAAGCGAAATCATAGGCATGAAAACCATTTATCCTAATCTTCTAGATATCATCATACAATTATATTGTAGTTGTTCATAAAAGAAAAACTTGTAGCACAAACTATAAACATGCAGCATGGTTTTTATCCCAACTAAGCTCAAACATGTGATTACCGTTCAAGTATGTGAAGTGTGAAAAACTTATCTTACATATGCAATCAACTTTTTTTATGGAAAAAGAGATAATAGATTTGTAACGAAAAGAGGAAACGTATTTGATTTTTCTTAATGCTTTGTAAGGAGTAGGGTTATTATCAAAATTTAGGGTTTTAAGTTTTTCTTTATTGAACCACTTAATGGGTATATATATATAAAGAGTACAACACAAATCAGGAAACTAATCCAACCAAACTAGGAAACTGACTCTATTTGAAAATCCCTTAAATTTTGGGATCCTGACAATACATATCTTATACCCAAAATTTACTCACACTCCCCCTCAAGCTCCTGAATAGGAATTTTCCATTCCTAGCTTGGATAAAATACCCTCAAACATTGAGCTACTCAATCCTTTAGTGAGAATATCAGTAAGTTGCCCCTGTGTTGACATATACGGAGTGCATATCAAGCCACTGTCCGACTTCTCCTTGATGAAATGTCTATCCACCTCGATGTGCTTCGTCTTATCATGCTGAACTGGGTTGTGGGTTGTGCTTATTGCTGATTTATTATCACAGTAAACTATCATAGGACCATCCCACTTAATCTTTAAGTCTTCTAGAATGATTTCCAGCCAAAGCAATTCACATATACCTTGTGCCATAGCATGAAATTCTGCCTCAGTACTAGATCATGGTACTACCCTTTGTTTCTTGCTTCTCCATGTTACAAGATTCCCTCCAAGAAAGGTACAGTACCCTGATGTAGATCTCCTATCAAATATCGATCCAACATAGTCAGCATCAGTGTATGCTTCAAGTTTCATACCTCTATTTCTTTTAAACAAAATCCCTCTTCCTGGTGTTCCCTTAAGGTATTGCAAAATTTTGTGTGCTACTTGCAAGTGGACTTCTTTAGGACTATGCATAAACTGACTTACCATGCTTACGGCATAAGCTATATCAGGTCTGGTATGTGATAAATAGATGAGTCGTCCTACAGGGCTTTCATACATTTCCCTATTGACTGGAACATCTTCATCTGCTTTTCCTAGCTTAAGGTTCAGCTCCATGGGTGTACTTGCGGGTTTGCATGCAACTTTACCTGTCTCCTTGAGAAATCAATAACATATTTCTGTTGGGATATAAAAATTCCTTTTCTAGAGTGTGCTACCTCAATTCTCAAAAAAAACTTTAACCTTCCCATAGTCTTAATCTCAAACTCCTTAGCTAAACAATTACTCAAGATTTGCTGCTTTATCTCATTATCTCCTATTAGTATGATGTCATCCACATAAACTAGTAATAATGTCACTCTCCCTCTGGCTGAATGCTTAATGAACAATGTGGTATACCCTTGACTTTGCTTATATCCCATAGATAACATGAACCTTGCAAATCTGCCAAACCAGGCCCAAGAAGATTGTTTCAATCCATACAATGCTTTATTCAACTTACATACAGTATTGGTGGTCACCTTTGTTTCATAGCCCGGTGGGACTTCCATGTAAATCTCCTCCGCAAGATCCCCATGCAGAAATGCATTCTTTACATCAAATTGTTGTAGTTCCCAACCATGGTTTACAGTTAGAGATAAAATTACTCTAACTGTATTCATCTTAGCCACAGGAGCAAACGTCTATAGATAGTCAATCCCATAAGTTTGAGTGTATCTTTTGGCTACTAATCTTGCCTTGTACCTTTCAATTGACCCATCAAACCTATATTTCACCGTATAC
This sequence comes from Erythroxylum longipes, assembly GCA_027563885.1. Lineage (NCBI taxonomy): Eukaryota > Viridiplantae > Streptophyta > Magnoliopsida > Malpighiales > Erythroxylaceae > Erythroxylum > Erythroxylum longipes. The sequence continues at coordinate 22,093,229 of JAOQMS010000005.1, forward strand.
ACCCATTTGCAGCCCTCCAACCTTTTTCCATCTAACAATTTCACCAAACTCCAAGTTTTACTCTTTCTTAGTGCCTCCATCTCCACAACATGGCTTGTTTCCATTTTCATTAGACAATGCCTTAGATAAGGTTGTAGGAATGGTTGTGGTATTGAGGTTTACAAGAAAAGCGTTGAATGTTGGTGAGAAGCTTTGAAAGGACATGTAGTGTGAGAGTGGGTAAAATGGCCTTTTGGTGCATGTTCTAGTTCCTTTCCTGATGGCAATTGATTGGTCCGATCTTCCTCACTAATTTGTACCTCAGTTTTAGTTTGCAAAGTAGGGAAATCAGAAATTGTTATCTCATTTGAGGAATTTGGATCAGATTCTTGTACATGCACAGATTCCAGATTGACCTCTTTTTGCATTGAGTACACCAAATTTTTGCCAAATCCCACATTTCCAAAAGCATATTCAGGTTCAAGAATGGGTTCAAGTTCAGATTCAGGAGATTTTGGTTTGGACACATGGTTTAGTTATGGTTGAACTTAAGGCATTTGACTGGGTTTAGATATAAGGGATCATATTTAGACAATCCAAGAATGAACTCCTCATCTTCCTTGAGATTCTCCCCCTAAAGATGAGGTTGGACAAAATAGCCTTCTTGTTCATTAAAGGTTACATCTCGGGGGACATGAAATTTCTTGGAAGGAGGATGATAGCACTTATAACCTTTTTGAATTGATGAATACCCTACAAAGATGCACTTCAGTGCTCTAGGATCCAATTTCCCATGACCTTGGCTATGAATATGAACAAAGGACACACACCCAAAAAATGCAAGGTACAAGATTGTTTGTAGTGGATATATTTGGGTAGAATGAAGAGAGCACCTCCATTGGACTTTGAATCATAGTACTCTAGAGGATAGTTTGTTAATGAGATGAGTAGCTATTAGAACTGCTTCCCCCAAAAATATTTTGGTACATTTTTCTAAAATAACAATGCTAATGTTTGGTCAAAAAGGTGTCCATTTTTTCTTTCGACCACACCATTTTGTTGGGGTGTTTTGACACAGGAAGATTCATGTTTGACAATAGGGAGTAAGAGTTTGATTGAAGTAGTCTTTGGCATTGTCTAATCTAAGTCTCTTGATATTTACTAACGTCAGACTTGTGTTTGAGTAAGAAAACCCAAGTAACTCTGGTGCAATCTCAATAAAGGTCACAAACCATCATGCCCTGACACATTTGAAACAGTTGAGGGACCCCAGATATCAATATGAACAAGATAAAAAGGAAAAGTGCTTCTTTTATTGATAATAGGAAAAGGTATACACTTGTGTTTAGCAAGTTCACACACCTCACAATGAAGACTCTCAACATCTAGCTTTGTAAATAAAGCAGGAAACAAAGGTTTAATACTTCTAAACGATGGATGACCTAACCTATGATGATATAAGAAGACTTTTTCTTTATTTGATGACACGGACTCAGACATGAATGAGTAAGGTGACTTGCTTTTGGAAATGTTTGACCCGTTTGCTTCCTCAAGGTAGTAGAGACCATCCCGTTCTCTAGCAATTCCAATCATCTTCCCTGAATCCCTCTCCTGAAATAAACAATGGCTTGAGTGAAATGTAAAATTACAAAGTAAATCTAGTGTGAGTTTCTTTATAGATATTAAATTTGTGGATAGCTTAAGGACATCGAGAACATTTCTCAACGTTATGCATGGGTTTATTTTGACATCTCCTATACCAGCTACAGTTGCTAAGGATCCATCTGTTGTGGCTATTTTCTTATTTCTTAGGCAAGGGGAATAGGTGGTAAAGTGTTTCGATGAATGATTCATGTGGTCTGTGGCTCCTGAATCCATGATCCAAAATTGCTAAAAAGGCTTATCTAAGGCATTTAATCCAAATGAAAAAGAATAGATACCTGAATGCACAAAAGTACATGTACCTACATGTTTCTCTATATTGCTAATGAATGCTCTCACCATTTCCACTTCATCTTGATTGAGGCCCTTTGAGTCCTGCTTGTCTTCCCATTGGGATGTGCTTGTAGCAACCTAGGCTTGTCCATTACCCCTCGGTTGATATCCTTTCTATCCCCACTCATAACTAGGAGGCTTTCCATGTAACTTCTAGCACTGCTCCTTCATATGACGCGGCTTTTTGCAGTAGGTGCACCATAAGTCATCACGGTTTTGAGGCTTGGATTGAACCCCCTTTCTAGTCTCTGCATTAGATCTTTTCCCAACCTGCTTTTCACTCCTAGCTATCATAGCTAAACCATCAGCAGGTTGAGAATTATGCAATTAAAGTTCTCCTACTTTCTTCACTCTGAATAATAGCCATTACCTCATTAAAGCATGGAACTTTCTGCTTTCTGAGTATTTGGATCCTTATTTGATAAAACTCGGAATTCAATCCCACAAGGAAGTCATAGGCTCTATTGTTCAATGAACTCTTTAGTATAGCAGCATCATCAGGACACTTGGTCTAAATTACTCGATAATAAGCAAGTTCCTTCCATAACGGCTTCAATTGGTTGGCATATTCAGTCACAAATTTGTTTTCTTGTTTGTAAGCAACGGTCTTGAATTTCACTTCATACACTTGGGTCGCATCACTAGCTTTTGAGTATGTCTGCTGAATCGCATCCCAAATGTCTTTGGCTATAGCCATGAACATTATCGTATCGCTTATTTCGGGCATCATTGAATTCCAAAGCCATGCCATGATCAATGAGTCCTCATCCCATGCTTCAAAACCTAGATCTTCTTGCCTTGGTCCAGTTCCTAACTAATCTTTCCCTTACCTTTCAAGATAGTTTGAACAAGTTGTGACCACTTTAGATAATTTTTTCCATCCAATTTGTAGGCAGTTTGAATGGCCTGCAAATCCACCGAAGATTGAGTCTTGGTTACTTCATCTGATGAAGCCACAATGATTGATCCACTCTCCTTGTTTTCTGTCATTGTCCTTCACTTCTATGTGCAGCCAACTACTTAACAAAATTAACCAGCGATGAAGTCTAACTGTTTGAATCAAATAAATCAGTGATGAAAGGCTGATTCAGAGAGAAAGGAAAAGAATCTCAAAAGAAGAAGAGAACAGCAATGAAGGCTCAACCCACCCTCCTTAATTTTCCCAGAAAAATTCAAGCCTAAGGCTCTAATACCATATCAAAATTTAGGGTCTTAAGTTGTTCTTTATTTAACCACTTAATGGGTAATATATATACAAAAAGGACAACACAAATCAAGAAACTGACTCTATCTGAAAATCCCTTAAATTTTGGGATCCTAACAATACATATCTTATACCCAATATTTACCTAAAACAAAATTACGAATTCTCACAGTTATACATATATATACAAGTAAATTAACACTAATTAGAAATGTAATCCTTTTAACCAAGCCTAAAATTAGGCCATGGAATATCCCATCAATTACATATCTCTACAATCTATAATAATATCTCATCAATTTGTAACACTTTCCCTTAAGTTGGAGCATAGACATTAATTATTGCCAACTTATTACAAGTATAATTGATCCGAACACCATTTAGAACTTTGCGATAATAGCTCAAAGTTGTTGTCTAGTTTTGACATATCTTATAGAGATTAAGTACTTTTTCACGAACAAAGTGACAGTCAATCTCAATATGTTTAGTCCGTTCATGAAGCACAAGATTACAAGCAATAAGCATATCAACTTGATTATCACACCATAACTTTGCTGGTATTGAAGCTTTAAGATAAATTTCATATAATAGTTAATATATCCACAGTATCTCATATATTGAGTGTGTCATAGTTTTGTATTCAAATTCTACAATAGATTTAAATACAATATTTTGCTTATTGCTTTTCTATGAAAATAAATTTCCTAACAAAAATACAGTATTCAGTAGTAGATTTTTAGATAATAATTAATATATCTACATTATCTCATATATTTACTATGCCATAGCTACATTGAATATGGATACAATATTTTGCTTATTGCTTTTCCATAAAACTAAATTTCCTCCGACAGACATAGTAGTTAGAAGTAAATTTTCCGTCAATATTAGAACCTATCTAATCAAAATATGAAAAAACATTCAATGTGAGTATGTCCATGATTTTTATAAATCTGAAAAACATTCGATGTGAGTATGTCCATGATTTTTATGTAATATCCCTTTTCCAGGAAATCCCTTTAGGTAACGTACGTTCTAGGGCAACCCAATAATGAACAGTTGGAGAGGACATGAATTAACTTACAATGTTGACAAATATGCAAAGTTAAGGCAAGTTAATGTAAGATAGTTTAATTTTTCTGTCAATCATCTATATTTCTCAAGTTCTTCAAGCAAGTCTCCACCTTTAATGAGTTGTAAATTAGAGTGCATTGAACTACTATACGGCTTAGCTCCTAACTTTTCAATTTCAATTAATAGATCAAGTACATATTTCCAATAAGAGTAGAAAATGCCTTTCTATCTTCTCGTAACTTCTACTCTAAGAAAATACTTCAAAGCTCCTAAATCTTTCATGTAAAACTGATTGTGAAGAAAGACTTTAAAGATGAAGTGCCCATAGAATCACTCCCAATAATGACAATATTATCCACATGTACAACAAGAAAAATAATGCTAGATATAGACTATTTATAGAAGACTGAATGGTCAAATTTGTTCTTATTCATTCCAAATGTTTCCGCTACTTGACTGAATTTTGCTAAACCAAGCACAAGGACTCTATTTTAAACCATATAGAGATATTCAAAAGTGACCAACTTTACCACACTCCCCCTAAGCAACAAACCCAAGTGCTTTGCTCCATATAGACTTCCTCTTGGAGATCATCATGTAAGAAGGCATTTTTTATATCTAACTGATGTAAAGGTCAATCATAAGTAACTTCCACAAAAATTAATAGACGAATAGAAATTAGTTTAACAACATGTGAGTAAGTATCAGAATAATCCACACCATAAGTTTGAGCATATCCTTTTGCCACAAGTCCAGCCACTAATCTATCATAATTGACTTTGTTTGCAAACACCCATTTAGATTTAGATTTAATAGCCTTCATTTTAACAGTTAAGTCTATTAAATCCCACATACTATGAGCATCTAAAGTGAAATCCCACACACTATGAGCATCTAAAGTGTTCATCTTTTCTATCATAGCATCATGTCAAACAAGATGGGATAAGGCTTCATGAACAATTTCCGAGAGAAACACATAATCAAGTTAGGCAACTAAAGAACAAGAAGAGGAAAACAAATGATCATAAGAATAAAAGGGGAAATAAGATAAGTGTATTGACGTTTACATTTGCAAAGAGCAATTAGGAGATCATTGGGTGTTGGATCTGATGTCAAAGAAGAGATAGGTATGAACTTGGACTAGGATGACCTCATATTCTGAAGTAAACCAAGTAGATAGGTGGTGGTTGTATATGTGTAAAGGTAAAATTAGTGGTCTCTTGTAAACTAATAAATCGTTGTCCTCCTTCTCAAATATTAAAGAAGTGGGAAAGAAAAGAATATGTTCAAAAACGTAAGATCGACTAATAAATGATATTTGTCAAATTTTGGACAATAGCAATGATATCCTTTTTGTAGATGAGATTATCTCAAAAAGACACATTTTAAAGATTTAATCTAACTTAGTGACCTGAGGATGAACATCGTGAACAAACAGAGTACTAACTAAAATTCAAAATATAAGAAGGAACGAGGGTTTTGTAGGAGAAAGATCATCATAAAGAATTCCAGCATGAAAAATGGAACACATAGGATTGATCAAAAAAACAAGTGTAGAGACGCATTGGCCCAAAAGGTTTGGAATGTGCATTTGGAATAAAAGTACTCTGATGATCTAAGGAGATGATGATTTTTCCTTTCAACCATACCATTTTGAGATAGTGTCTCAACACATGAGGATTGATGACGAACGTTATTTTGGATCGTGTAAGGTTTGGAACAATGTGGAAAAATATTATTTGGCATTATCACTTCCAAGAGTATGAATAAAAACATTAAATTGTGTTTTTATTTATGCATAAAAAGCAATAAATAGGAAAACAATTTAGAATAACTTTTCCTTAAATAAATCCAAGTAACACAGGAAAAATCATTAACAAAGGTAAAAAAATATTGAAACCCAATTTTGGACACAACAGCACATAAACCCCAAACATCATAGTGTATTAATTCAAAAGAAAAACTAGCTCATTCATCAACTTTGGGAAGTGAATACAGAAAATAATGTTTGGCAAACTGATAGGACTCACAATCTAAGATTCATTACACAACTAAGGACATAACTTCTTTAATAGAGGTAAAGAAGGAAGTCCTAATTGATAATGAGCTTCGAAGGGAGTTAAGACACCGAAACAAGCAACGAGTTTGGGCACCTGGGTATCCAGAATAGGAATAAGATACAACAATTTATCGTATGAGTGAGTTTACTTACAAATAGTAAATTAAAGGAAATCCCGGTAGGTTTAAGATAGAAGGCAATGATAGTAATAGAGCAAGGTTAACAGTACCATAACCAACACAAAAGTATACCCATCAACTAAACTAATATGGAAAGGAGATAAGTGTTTCTGAAAAGAATAAAGAAGATTGAAATTATCTGTAATACAATCTGAGGCCTTAAAATCAATAATTGTGAGGAAGAGGAAAGTTGCTTGAGTCAAGAATAGCAGTGATGAGAAGAATTTTTTAATACTTCTTGGTACTGAGTGAATTTAGCAAATTCATCTCCAAAAGTTATAATTGTATACCCAATGGATGAGTGAGGTGTTGTAACAATAGATGCAACATGAGCTGATTAAGATTTTTTATACTTATTTTGTATCTTTTAGGACATGCATTTTGGTATGATTTGGTTTATGTCAAAATCGGATAGATAATTACTCTTGCATCCTGATTTTTATCATCCTAATTTCCTACTCCTCTATTATTATTCCAATGAGATGATTTTTCAGTATCAAATCCATTATACCGACTCACAAAACAATAGAAGTCTGAATCTTAGGATCAATAAATGCACAACTACGTGGAGTATTCGAGTAAAGACCACATGCAAGGAGAAAATCTCAGCACTAAAAAGAATTTGAAACTTAGCAATCTCAAACTGAGAGTTAAAACCAGCCAAAAAACACATTATTACCATTTGCTCTCGTTAAGCTTGCTAAACTTTAATGTCAAGACTAAACGGTAGCAAGACATTCAATTCCTCGTAGGTTTTTATCAAATTCATAAAGTATGTATTAAGGAATTGATCCTGTTGTTCAGCTCGATAAAAACCCTTGCACACTTCACAAATACAAGAAACTTTCTCTTTTTCTGAATATAAGGAATTTAAATATTCCATCTATTCTTTGGCTTACTCACAACGATTGATCAAGCTGACGACCTCAATATCAATAGAATTCCTTATTTGCAAGAATATTTGGGCATTATCCCACAACCACTCCTTACGATTATGATTCGATGGAGGATCGTCAATGAGGTAATGATCCATAGAAATGCTCTCGAGTAAATTCGAACTGTCTTACACCAATCTAAATAATTGGGACCAATTAATCTATGTTTTGTAATCTTAGGCATCCCAAAAATAGCATCTGTCACAACCAAACCTTTTTGTTCATTAGCCAAAAAAATAAAATAGATAAACAAACTAAAGAATAACCATTAGAATAATGAATTTGAATCTGAATCTGAATTTGAATCAGAATTAGTAATTACGTTAGAACCAACTCTTTTAAGATAACAAAATTGACCTTCCTAATAGTCAGTTGATGCGTCAACCATACCTAGGCAGAAGACTAACCAATTCGACAAAGGTTATTGGTATACCAATGGTGAGGAACTGAGGGATAGCATGCCTATTGAGGGATAGCAAGCATTCAATTAGCCTCACACTTCAGTTATGTCAATTGCAACTATGGAGAGAGAGAATTTGGCTAGAAAGAGTGGCGGTACAAGGTAGCTAGTATGCCTATTAAGATGTTAAGTGGAACAAACCTTCAAAAGCACCAATAAGGAGTTGACATCGAAGAACCTGAACAAAGGTCTAAGCATAGTTCCACAAGCAGCGATGCCCTAGCATGCAAGTGGGAGAGCACGATCTTCGGTTGAAGCGTGGGACTCATGCATAGAGTTTCTAAGGTTCAGACTTCAGGGGGTGGCTCACCAACAAGTAACACTCTTATTAGTGTCAATAGTGAGTTCAGATGGTTACCTGAAATTGGCAACCCAAAAAAATGCAGCATTCTACTCTTCTAGGCAGAACTTCAAGCAAAAGAAGATGAAAAAGAGACAAAAACAAGAGTTTTATTCGCTGGACAGAACCTTCTCTAATACTATGTAACAAAAGGAGGAAGGTATTTGATTTTTCTCAATGCTTTCTACAAATTAAGGTTATATATACACAAGTAGATCAACATTAATTAGTGAAAGTAATCCCTATAATCAAGCCTATAATTAGGCCTTGGAATATCCTATCAATTATATATCTTGTCAATTACATACGTTAACAATCTATAATAATATCTTTTAAATTTATAACAAGATCAGTAGAAAACCAAGTAGAATTGGGACCCTAGGTAGAATAGCATATATTAGGGATAATCTTACAAGAGACATCAATGACTCGTTAAAGAATAAGTTGAGATCATAAAAACTTGTGCATGTTTGAAATGATAATGAAGTATGCTACAAAAGCTTATTTACTTTGCAAAAAAGTTAACTTCTTGGAATTTTCTTCAGAACTATGTTCATAAAAGTCCACTTATTATTGTAAATTTATATGTTAATGTTAATATTGTATCAATTATGCTAATCAACAAAGAACTTTATAATCAATGTGACATAAGGAGTTAAATAGCTATAACTACAAACTAACCACAGGATGAGAATAAAGAGTTGCAAGAGCACGTGCTTGGGCTCGATCATCACCCTCCAATTGAGGAAGGGGAAGGGAATTATTTTCCTGCAGATACAACAATTCAGTAGCTTCCAAGAACTACCAGTCAATGCTCAAAATTGATTAGAACTGAAGTATCAAACCTTAAGAGACACTAGCTTCCGTAGAATACCATTCACCATGTTACCAGCACCAACTCTCAGTGCAACTTTTGCAAGTCTCACGTTCTGGAGTTACAAAACCAGAACCACTAGATAAAACACATTGGTACACATTTTCAAGAAACACTTTTGCAACATTGAAAAACTATTTAAAATCTGGACTGATTTGGATAAAGTATATGTATGAAAAAAAGAAAGAAAGAAGAAAATGCTCCAAGGGATATACCTCATCTACCACAGCATAAGGAGGCATATTTAGCTTGACAATCTCATAAAAACCTATCCGGAGAATCTGTTGAAAAGGGAGAAAAAGGCAAGTCCAGGTCTCAATAATTAAATGGTCATAGACAAATAATCAACTAAAATCACTGGAGAAAACTTCATCATATGTCAAAGAAGAAAAGAAGAAACATCAACCAATAGAGACTATGCACAATGAACAAAATAGAGTAAACCCAATTGCAGCAAACATGAAAAGCTAGTTTAGTGTACTAGAAGGCTAGAAACCATTTGAGAGGTCCCAACCAAAGTGTTATAAGAATCCATTAAGTCAGATGACAAAAAGAATTTGAATGGACCACATTCTACTTCTATACAAGCATACTTGGGTGTACAAACCGGATAGAATGAAGTGTATTCAAACAAAAGCATGTGAGACATGCAACTAATACCTGCAAAAGAAGAGGTTCCATGTTCCTAAATGTGCTCTGATCATGGCATAAGGAGCCAATCAAATGATCTAGATACCTTCTCCAGCGAATCGTTCCTCCAACAATATCTGTTACCTGGGGGGTTACATTGAATTAATAACATAGCTGAAAATATAAAGTATAAAGCAATCAAGCAGATTAATTAACTGCAAGGTGCTATAAGCAAGTTTTATAATACGTATATATGATTCTTGCATGGTTTCGATGAATCAGAAAAAGATATACCTAAAAACTTAGAATGAGGGCCTTCAGGAAAAAGTTTCGTTGCATGAATTAAGAAGTTTTTACCAGTCTAAGATCACGATCATCCAGATCCTTAGTTCGAAAGCCAAGAGTTCTTTCAACATATCCCATTTCGTTATCACCAGAACCTTTTCCTTTTTCATTCAAGAGATCAGCAAAAGCACCGCCCATTTCGATTCTCATCAACCTGACCGCAGACACTGCATTTGCCATACAAAAATTCACTTAAGCTACTAATATTAAGCAAAATAGAAACATTTTAAGAACATCCTATGGTCACACCCAATTGTAACAAAGAACGCCATGAAGTTACCAGCTCTGTGAGGAGAAACCTCCAAATTCAACTTGTGGATTTTCTTCACGGGACCAGGAGGACCTGAGCATAACAACAACCATCAAGATCAACGGAAAGGTTTGAACTATGAACCGGAGCTTAAACTTTTTATGCAACTTGTAAGCAGGAAAACAGAAAATTCACCTTTCGTATGAGTAGAAATGGAGGTGAACTTGCGGGTTCTCTTATGGGACTTTAGTGGCTTAGTAGGAGCAGCGCCGGAGAGAAATAATTGAAAGGAAAGAACTTGTGCCATTGTTGGAGTGCTTAAGCTAGTGAGTAAACCCAGAACTCGGTGTGCCTTGGACTAAATACTGATGGTAGCAAATCGTGAAGGATATATCCTTTTGAAGAATTTGCTGTTGGGTCAAAGGCTAAGTGATCCACTTTATCGGTCCACCAAGATTTACTCATAAATGCAATCAATTTTTATTTTATTTTATTTCTTCCTATTAAATGTAATTTAAATATTTTTATATCCAAATTATTTCATTTATATTTATTTTCTCTTTTTAATTGTGTCTAATTTGCATTACATTTCATTATTAGTTTATTTCTGTTTGTACCTTTTTCAATTTTATTCATTTTAAGTCTTAACTAATTTAAAATAAATTTTAATTGTAGATTTTTTAATGTAATTTAATTAGTAAATATTTTCTTTTAATTGGAGCATCTAAGTTTATTAAATTATTTTTATTAATTTTGAGGAAATGAGGTTAAGAAAAAGAAATGATCCATAGGTATAATTATTTTTTCAAACATTTAGGTAATTTTCTGGGATTTTCTTACTTAAAAGAGAAGAAAAATGCTATGTTTTTAAGAATTAAAAAACTAAATTTAATTAAAATGGAAGAAAAAAAAGAGAGAAGATTGATGAAAAAAGTTTGTACTTTAGATCTAAGAGAAGGATCAAAAGTTATCCTTTAGATTTAAGAGAGTGATTAAAAGTCTTTTGTTTCTTTCCTTACCTTCGTGAACCTTAAGTTTTATACATTTTTAGAGAAATGGTCATTTAGAAGAGGAGAGCTCCGTGGCTTCAAACACAAAAAAAAGAGTAAAATATAGGGCCTTTTTGTTATTCTTTATGAGATCAAAAATAGGCCTTATTTTATTTTATTTTATATAAAGATAAAAATGAGTGATATTTTATCATTTATAAAAATGGACTTTGGGCAAATGTTCGCCCTGCCCTTGTC
>JAOQMS010000005.1:22114018-22138441 GCA_027563885.1 Erythroxylum longipes
GATGATACAGAATCGAATCTGATCAGGTTGTTGGTGAGTTTGAATCCAAATATTTGGAACTGATATGTTGGTTATCACTCCCAATCATAGAAACTTGCCATATAACATTTCACCATTGTATTATAAGGATAAATAGTGCTTCTCCTTCTTTTTTTTTTCCAAAGCTTATTGGTAATGGAATATGGTTTTTTGTCTTTTGATTCGGTCCATATTTCTTTAGCCATCTAAAACTGAAAAAGTTCTTCTTATACCAACGTTAAGTTGTACTCATATTGCAACCTTTTCTTAAGTTATTATAATAAACTACTCTTACCTTGGTTAAAAACAATGTTGATACCTTTTAGGTCAGCTAAAATTCTTTTTCCCTTCTAACAATATTTTTGAATATGTCTCTACTCTAAATAATAAAATCTCATTCATTTTTTTCATTGGCTTTTGAAACTCATTGAGGGATCACTCTATATGTTTGTGATTATGTTTTTGCAACTTGCTAAGGTTAGCCAATAAGCTTCAAAGTCAAAAGTACTATGTCTTATTATATATCAAGTGCCTCTTGTCTATAACTAATAAAATGGGACAATGGTTTAAATATATGTGGAGTTATCCTTTAGAAAAATAATTCTTGCCATTTGGGGTTGCAAAATGTCTATTTAACCATTCCTAGCTCATCTTGAACCCTCTCTTGAGTTCTACCAAGTGAATGGACTTTGAAAACAACGTAAATCTAACAGATTACATCAACTAATCATATTATCTAAGTTGCAACAATTCATATTTTTGGTCAATCCTTCCCTCTTCTCATATGAATGTAGATTTTAATTGAAATCATCCACCATAACCTAAAGGCCACAACTGTGAGAATAAGTAGAGCTTAAGAAATTTCAAAGAGTCTTATGGTTACTATAACTTAGTCTCCATATTAAAAGGAGTTGCTTGAAAATTTCTTAAATTATTTCACTAAATTAACATTTTAAGTTGAAATGATATAAAACATTAGATTACTAAAATATAAATTTCTGAAAGATTTAAAGAATTCATTTCAATGCGACTCTCCAAACAATATTAATGTGCCTTATGAATAGTTATTATTGTAATTATTTACAAATTTTTTTTCATTGAAATGTGAAAATAGGCTAATTAAATAATTTTTATTGTTTCAATAAAATTTCTTATTATAATCATTAGTTAAAAGTTTGCACTAATCTATTCGCTCCTTTTCAATAAATATATGCTAATAAACCTTCTTATTACATTTAATTGAAAATTTGTTAAGTTTTGACAATCTTTCTTGCAAAATACAATTTTGTCATTGATAAGGTTTTTTTTTTCCTTAAAGCCTTAGTATGTGTGTGTATATATATATAGCTATATCTTTTTAGGAGAAAATAAAAATTGGTATTCTTGAAATTATAAATTCATCTTGAAAGGTATAATATATTCTTGACTATAATTCATCACAAATATAAACCTTAGATAATTTTGTAATTAATAATTGTCCTTTAGCTCCATACAAATTATTTTTAAAATTTATTCATATTATTAAATAAGAAATAATAATTTTGATGGTATATGTAAAATTCACTTAAGCTCTTTTAAATGTTGATTTTCAAATTTTAAATTCTTCTGAGTCAAGTGACTTTGGATTTGGAATTGGAATTTAATGCCCATAGAATAAAGTTACTAGCCCCTTAGCAACTTTTTGATGTATACTTCATTAGTAAGAAAGGTCCAACACGGCCTCCTTTGTTTGTTTTTATCACTTTTCAATGTCCCTGCAGCAAACTTCTACCTGGAAATAAAATTCAGAGAAGAAAGTTCCTTTCACCTTTCTAAAACGAGAGAGGTTTAGAATAACCGAATACTTTCTCACTAGAAAATATTAAATACTCGACTCGAGATTCAGTGGCAATTTAGATGTCATTTAAGTAGCTTTGTTGGACACTTGTACGTAATGTATTGTAATTTGTTACATGTCGGTTTTAGTATTCCTGTTCTTCTTTATTATTATTATTGTTGCCAAATATTATTAAAGTTAATTATCTATTCCAAAATCCTATATTTGTTTTTCAAGTCAAAATAAAATGTAGGTAAACACATTGTAGGAGGTCGTACAAAAATGAACTCATCACTCAGTTAGATGTGTTATTTACTTTTCATTTTTTATTTATCTCCAATACTCATCACCCATTTTCATTTTTCAGTTCTCCTTGGTCTATAAAAACGCCAAGCACGCTCTTGAGGTTTGCTTCTATTCCACCAGGGTATTAGGATTCTTCACAACTTCTCTCTCTTCCCTAAATTTCTCTCTCTACATGTAAATTTTGATGATATTTAGCACATCCTATGCTTACACCGCAAGTATTCATAGTTTATCGATCCTTTTAAACCCCTGATTTTCCTTTCCCTAGTCAATTTTATTCGAAAATTTTGTGTCCGATCACTGCCAAAACCCTACTTGACACGCGATTCACCGAGCGTGTGCTTTAGGCTTTCGAATTTGGCGGAGCCTTTCGATCGGTTCTAGATTTTGAAGAATTGATCGTTATACTCCATCGATTTTGATTGTTCGTGTAATGCTCTCTGATTCGTCATGAAGATTAAGCGGCGGAGGTCTCAAGAAGTGGTTAGTAAATTCCCTTTTTGATTTCACTCCTTTTTTTCTGTGTGAGTGTTTGAGTGTGTGTAAGTTGTGGATTGTGTTGAGTTTGACGGTTTAGTGTTGTTTGAAGTGCGATTGTTATGGATAGTTGAAATTGAATTGATAAGCTTTTGTTTTTGTATTTGTGCGCTGTTAGCCGTTGTTGATTGAATGATGTATTTTAGGCTGTGTGAATGTGGTCATATATGTGAAAAGTTGCTCCATTTCTTGATATGTTTACATGTCTTGCTTCTTCCTGGAAATTTGCCTTGAGGTCCTCATTTTTTAAAATTATAATTCATCATCATCAGTGTTCTTACGTTGATGGTTCTTTTCTGATTTTTTTAATGAGTTCTTATCTTTCTTCTTCTTCCTGGTTACTTATAATTATTGTCAGATTACGACCGCATCAACTTATTTTTTCAGTAGTTGTGATTGTGAGTTGCTGTTTTTAGCATCTTGTGTAGGGATTCAAAATCTGAAAAGAGTTTTTATTTAGTGACGAACTTGTATTTTTTGGGTGTGATTTGTGGGTTGCTGTTGTAGTCTGTGTTGGTAGTTATCAACTTAGAAGGATTTGTTTGCTGCGTGATCTTTTATTTATATCATAACCCAGGTGCTTTTTTCTTCTTAAAGCTCCTAAGTTGTTTTAGTATGTTGATGAAATTGTTTCTTCATTTATGCGTTTTGGTGGTCAGTCTTTTTCTCATTCGGTGATTTATCGATTTCTTAAAAAATTTGCTTGAACCTTAAACGGGATTGACAACTTATGCCCGTGTCACCCTTTTCTAACCCACTTTGAATGGATATACTTCAGGGAATGCTTCGAAATGAAAGAAACTTTGGTCAAGGTTTCTAACCTAGAGCAAAAAACTGATTTTTCTAAATCTTATATTCAGGTTCAAATTAAGAAAATTTGAATTTATACTGGACAACTGCATGAAGGTGATTGATGATAGTGCATGCCATTGGGTTATTATGTTGAAACTTAAAGAGTTTTTATTCCTCTTTGTCAAATGACGAGTTGAATCTATTCTTAATTGCACTACAAGACATTCTAAAGTAATTGATTAATTATGTTGAAACTCACTTCTAGTTTGTATTCTCTCTTGTTGAATTCATTATTGTTAGTCTCCGATGACATATTATGGGGATGTACGTTCTCTAATGGATATATGACACTTTAACGTATCTTGGAAAGTTTACCTTACAAAATAATAGGAGAGATATTATCATGTACTTTAGAATATACTACTATTTGCAAGAGCTAGATTTTTTATTTCCTGTTACAGTTGGCTTGTTTTCTTTTGCAATTGATACCCAACAATTTAAGAGGCCTTGCTGACATTTTCTCCTCCTATTTTATATCAGCCTCCCAAAGTCAAATCGTTCATCAACAGTGTCATTAGCACTCCTCTTGAGAATATAGAAGAATCCCTTAAAGGTTTTGTTTGGGAGTTTGATAAGGTGAGTATCGAACCTTGTGTTTCTAGTCTTTAAAACCTTATTTGATGACTTGTGGATGCTTGTATACTTTTTTATTTGTTTTAAGCTCCATTGACCCAACTGTTACTGGTGCAGGGAGATTTTCATCACTGGGTTGATCTTTTTAACCATTTTGATTCATTTTTTGAGAAGCACATAAAGCCAAGAAAAGATTTGCAGGTTGAGGATAATTTTTTGGAATCTGATCCTCCCTTTCCAAAGGAAGCTGTTCTTCAAATTCTCCGTGTTATCAGGATAATTTTGGAGAACTGTACGAATAAGCACTTCTATAGTTCTTATGAGGTATCTCTTTCTTTAAGAAGTTCATTTCATGCGGTTAATGGATATTCCCTTATATTTTATCTATTGGCCCTGTAGTGACCACATTCTTTCTTCCATATTTTAGTTGACATCTCTCCTGAGCGTCTATGAACAATTCTTATGTATGCTTTGTCTCCCCTAATTTCTCCTCAAAGTGCTGACTCTTCCCCTTTTGTTTTTTTCAGCAGCATCTTTCGTCCCTTCTTGCCTCTACTGATGCAGATGTGATTGAGGCTTGCCTGCAAACTTTAGCTGCCTTTTTGAAGAAAACAATTGGCAAGTATACTATTAGAGATACTTCTCTTAATGCGAAGCTATTTTCTCTTGCACAAGGCTGGGGTGGAAAAGAAGAGGGTCTGGGATTAATTGCATGCACTGTACCTAATTGGTGTGACCCTATTGCGTATGAGTTGGGTTGCACCCTCCATTTTGAGTATTATGCATTGAATGAGTCATCGAGTGAGTTAAGTGCAACAGAACAGTCTACACAAGGTTTGCAAATTATTCACCTGCTAGGTATCAACAATGTTTCAGAGACTGATTTAGAACTTTTGAGTAAGTTGGTGGCCGAGTATAATGTACCACCCAAGTTAAGATTTTCACTGTTGACAAGACTGCGGTTTGCTAGGGCATTTGGTTCATTGGCTTCTCGACAACAATACACTTGTATTCGTCTGTATGCCTTCATAGTTCTTGTTCAGGCAAGCAGTGATGCTGATGACTTAGTTTCTTTCTTTAATTCTGAGCCTGAATTTGTGAACGAATTAGTTTCCTTACTGAGCTACGAAGATGCCGTGCCTGAGAAAATTAGAATTTTGTGCTTGCTATCATTGGTTGCTCTTGCTCAAGATCGGTCCCGGCAACCTACTGTATTGGCTGCTGTTACATCTGGTGGGCACCGTGGCATACTCTCCAGCCTTATGCAGAAAGCCATTGATTCTGTTGTCAGTGATACTTCTAAGTGGTCTGTGGTTTTTGCTGAGGCTTTGTTATCTCTTGTTACTGTTTTGGTCTCATCTTCATCAGGTTGTTCAGCAATGCGAGAAGCAGGGTTTATTCCTACTCTTCTACCCCTGCTCAAAGATACAGATCCTCAGCACTTGCATTTGGTTGGAACTGCTGTGCAGATCCTGGAGGCATTCATGGATTACAGTAATCCTGCTGCTGCATTGTTTAGAGAGTTGGGTGGTTTAGATGATACTATCTCTCGCCTAAAACTAGAAGTGTCTTATGTTGAAAATAGTTCAAAGCAGCAAGTTGAAGATTCAGATTTCGTGGAGAGGAACTTGCAAGTCACCAGTAGTGCTTCCTCAGAATTAGATAATATACATCCTCTGTATTCTGAAGCTTTAGTTTCATATCACAGACGTTTATTGATGAAAGCTTTATTACGGGCTATATCCCTTGGCATGTACGCCCCTGGGAACACTTCCCGTGTATATGGATCTGAGGAGAATGTGTTGCCACAATGCTTATGTATCATCTTTAGAAGAGCAAAAGATTTTGGCGGAGGTGTATTTTCACTTGCAGCTACTGTCATGAGTGATCTGATTCACAAAGATCCTACCTGTTTTCCAGTTTTAGATGCAGTTCGTCTTCCGTCTGCTTTCTTGGATGCCATAATGGATGGCATCTTTTGCTCTGCAGAAGCAATAATGTGCATTCCTCAATGTTTGGATGCTTTATGCCTAAACAACAATGGTCTCCAGGCTGTAAAAGACCGCAATGCTTTAAGATGTTTTGTGAAAATATTTACTTCTAGAACATATTTGCGTGCCCTTGCTGGTGAGATATCAGGAGCCTTGTCTAGTGGACTTGATGAACTCATGCGTCATGCTTCTTCTCTACGTGGACCTGGAGTGGATATGCTAATTGAGATCTTGAATACTATTGCAAAAATTGGATCTAGTGTCGATGCTTCTTGCACATCTACTGATGTGCCATCCTGCTCTACTTCAGTTCCCATGGAAACTGATGCTGTAGAAAAGAGTCTGGTTCCATCAGATGAAAGGGAATCTTCCAAGACTGATAGTTTAGTGCAGAGTACCGAGCAGTTTTCTGATGCTTCAACAGTTAACATCGAGGCATTTCTACCTGATTGTGTAAGCAATGCAGCTCGTCTTCTTGAAACTATTCTTCAGAATGGTGATACCTGCCGTATCTTTGTTGAGAAGAAGGGGATTGAAGCTGTTCTGCAATTATTTTCTTTGCCTTTAATGCCTTTATCTACGTCAATTGGCCAAAGTATTTCTGTTGCCTTCAAGAATTTTTCGCAACAGCATTCTGCTTCTTTGGCTCGGGCAGTGTGCTCATTCATGAGAGAACATCTCAAATCAACAAATGAACTCTTAGCTTCAATTGGAGGAACTCAGCTTGCTGTGGTAGATACTATTGAGCAGATGAAGGTTCTGAGATGTCTTTCTAGCTTGGAGGCTATACTCTCTCTTTCCAATTTCTTGCTGAAGGGAAATTCTGCTGTTGTCTCAGAATTGGGTGCTGCAGATGCAGATGTGTTAAAGGATATTGGGAGGATGTACCGGGAAGTAATTTGGCAGATTTCTTTGTTTAATGACTCCAAAGTGGATGAGAAAAAGCATACAGAGCAGGAAGTTGAGAGTAATGATGCATCTTCATCCAATGCTGTTGGAAGAGAGAGTGACGATGATGCAAATATTCCTGTTGTGAGATACATGAACCCAATTTCGGTAAGGAATGGTTCTCAGTCACTTTGGGGTGGCGAACGTGAGTTTTTGTCAGTACTTCGTTCAGGTGAAGGCTTACATCGTCGTAGTCGACATGGTTTGGCTCGCATGCGTGGTGGGAGGACCGGCCGGCACCTGGATGCCCTAAGTATTGAATCTGAAGTTCAATCAAATGTAGCTGAGACATCTATGCAGGATGTCAAAAAGAAAAGTCCTGATGTTCTTGTCCAGGAAATTCTTAACAGGTTGGCTTCGACACTGCGCTCTTTCTTCACAGCATTGGTTAAGGGTTTTACATCACCAAACCGCCGTAGAGCTGATGTAGGAGTATTGAGTTCAGCTTCAAAGACACTTGGAACTGCTTTGGCTAAAATATTTCTTGACGCTTTGAGTTTCTCTGGATATTCTACTGCTGGGCTTGATATGTCACTCTCTGTAAAGTGTCGGTATCTCGGAAAAATTGTGGATGACATGGCTGCCCTATTGTTTGATAGCAGACGTCGTACTTGTTACACAGCAATGGTTAATAATTTCTATGTCCAAGGAACCTTTAAGGAGCTGCTCACTACATTTGAAGCCACAAGCCAATTGTTGTGGACATTACCTTACCCTTTTCCATCACATGGTGTTGATCATGAGAAGACTAGTGAAGGACAAAAACTGTCCCACAGTTCATGGTTGCTTGACACTTTACAAAGCTACTGTCATGTGCTTGAGTATTTTGTTAATTCCTCTTTGCTTTTATCTCCAACCTCTGCATCCCAGGCTCAGTTACTTGTTCAACCAGTTGCAGTTGGTTTATCTATTGGGCTGTTTCCTATTCCTAGAGATCCTGAAGTCTTTGTACGCATGCTGCAATCACAGGTTCTGGATGTGGTACTAACTGTTTGGAATCATCCCATGTTCCCGAGTTGTAACCCAGGTTTTGTTGCTTCCATTGTTTCTCTTGTTACATATATTTATTCTGGTGTTGGAGATATCAAAAGAAACCGCAGTGGTGTTGGGGGAAGTACAAACCAAAGGTTTGTCCCCCCACCTCCTGATGAAGCTGCTATTGCAACAATTGTTGAGATGGGTTTTACAAGAGCACGAGCAGAGGAAGCTTTGAGAAGGGTAGAAACTAATAGTGTTGAAATGGCCATGGAATGGTTGTTTAGTCATGCTGATGATCCTGTGCAGGAGGATGATGAACTGGCTCGGGCTCTTGCTTTGTCACTGGGAAATTCATCAGAAGGCGCTAAGGTTGATAATGTAGATAAGTCAGTAGATTCCCAGGCTGAAGAAGGGAAACTGAAAGCACCACCTGTTGAAGATATTCTTACTGCATCTGTGAAGTTGCTCCAAAGTAATGATGCAATGGCTTTCTCATTGACAGATTTGCTCATGACACTTTGCAATCGTAGCAAAGGGGAAGATCGGTTGAAGGTGTTATCCTATCTTATTCAGCAGCTGAAGCTTTGCCCATTGGATTTTTGTTCAGACTCCAGTGCACTTAGTATCACATCACGTATTTTAGCTTTGCTTCTTTGTGAGGATGGAGCTGTAAGAGAAATTGCTGCACAGAATGGTATCATATCTGTTGTATTAGATACTTTGATGAATTTCAAGGATAGAAATGTTCCAAAAAATGAGATAGCTGTACCAAAATGCATTAGTTGTTTGCTGTTGATCTTGGATATCATGTTGCAGTCTAGGCCTAAAATCCCTTCTGTCACTGAAGAAGGAAGTCAAACAGATTCTCTTCCAGTTTCATCAGCCCCAGATTCTGTTGCGGAGGAAAAAATTGCACCTGATATCCCTGAAAAAGAATCTTGCAATGCATTTGAAAAAATGTTGGGGAAGTCCACTGGTTACCTGACTATTGAGGAGAGCCATCAGGTCCTGCAAGTCGCTTGTCACTTGATGAAAGAGCATGTTCCAGCTGTGATTATGCAGGCTGTTCTACAATTATGTGCCCGTTTGACAAAAACTCATGCTCTAGCATTGCAATTCCTTGAATGGGGAGGCTTAGCTACGCTTTTCAATCTTCCAAGAGCTTGTTTCTTCCCTGGATATGATACTGTTGTATCTGCTATCATTCGTCATCTTCTTGAAGATCCTCAGACCTTGCAAACTGCCATGGAGTTGGAGATACGGCAAACTTTAAGTGGAAACAGGCATGGTGGGCGTATCTCACCGCGAACATTCTTGACATCCATGGCACCTGTTATCTCTAGAGATCCTGTGGTTTTCATGAAAGCTGCAACTGCAGTTTGTCAGTTGGAATCATCAGGAGGCAGGACATTGGTGGTCTTATCTAAGGAAAAAGAGAAGGAAAAGGACAAATCCAAAGTATCAGGTGCTGAGGAATCTGTCCGAATTTCTGAGAATAAGATACATGATGGTTCAGGTAAATGTACCAAGGCTCATAAGAAGATTCCACCTAACCTTACTCAAGTACTCGATCAGCTACTTGACATTGTCTTGAAATACCCGTTACCAAAAAGTCAGGAAGGATGTGATAGTGACTTGAGCTCCATGGAGGTGGATGAACCTGCTATGAAGATAAAGGGAAAATCCAAGGTTGATGAAACAAGGAAAAAAGAATCTGATTCGGAAAGATCTGCTGCACTTGCTAAGGTCACTTTTATTCTGAAATTATTGAGTGATATTCTTCTTACATATGTACATGCAGTTGGGGTTATCCTGAGACGGGATTTGGAGCTGTGTCAACTCCGGGGATCTAACCAGATTGATAATCCTGGGCATGCTGGTATAATTCATCATGTTTTACATCGACTGCTTCCAATATCAACAGATAAGTCTGTTGGTCCTGATGAATGGAGAGATAAGTTATCTGAAAAGGCTTCATGGTTCTTGGTGGTTCTGTGTGGACGATCTGGTGAAGGTCGTAGGAGGGTGATTAATGAACTTGTGAAAGCCATGTCTTCATTTTCAAATATGGAAAGCAATTCAAGTAAAAGCATTTTGTCGCCGGATAAAAAGGTTTTTGCATTTGCTGATTTGGTCTATTCGATATTGTCAAAAAATGCTTCCTCTACCAACTTACCTGGTTCTGGATGCTCACCTGATATAGCAAAAAGCATGATTGATGCAGGCATTGTGCGTTGTCTGACTGGCATTCTTCAAGTGATTGATTTAGATCATCCTGACACTCCTAAGATTGTTAATCTTCTACTCAAGGCTTTAGAATGTCTGACAAGAGCTGCTAATGCCAGTGATCAGATTCTCAAGTCTGAGAAGAAGAAAAGCATAGTGCCAAGTGGTAGAACTGATGATCAGACAACTACAGCTGCTGAGACAGTAGAGCATAATGAGAACAACAGTGGCACACAACAACACACTGATCATGAGCAGATGGAAGAGCAGCGGCACCAAGGAAATTCTCTGTTTGCGGGTAGTCATGATGCACATCCAAATCAAACTTCAGAGCAAGATATGAGGATAGAAGTAGAGGAGACAATGCCAACTAACCCTGAGATGGAGATTGGGATGGATTTCATGCGTGAAGAAATGGAAGAAGGTGGTGTTCTACACAACACTGACCAAATTGAGATGACTTTCCGGGTTGAAAATAGGGTCAATGATGATATGGGTGATGAAGACGATGACATGGGAGATGAGGGTGAGGATGATGAGGACGATGATGAAGGGGAGGATGAAGATGAGGATATTGCTGAAGATGGTGCTGGAATGATGTCTCTAGCTGATACAGATGCGGATGACCATGATGATACTGGTTTGGGGGATGACTACAATGATGACATGATCGACGAAGAGGATGATGATTTTCATGAGAATCGTGTCATAGAGGTACGGTGGAGGGAAGCCCTTGATGGGTTAGACCACTTGCAGGTACTTGGACAGCCTGGTGCAGCAAGTGGGCTAATAGATGTGGCAGCTGAGCCTTTTGAAGGAGTGAATGTAGATGACCTCTTTGGTCTACGTAGGCCTTTGGGTCTTGAACGTCGCCGTCAAAGTGGTAGGTCTTCTTTTGACCGATCAGTGATGGAAGTAAATGGATTTCAGCATCCTTTGTTATTAAGACCATCCCAATCGGTCGATCTGGTGTCCATGTGGTCAACAGGAGGGCAATCCTCAAGAGATTTAGATGCTGTTTCAGCTGGGAGCTTCGATGTAGCTCACTTCTACATGTTTGATGCTCCTATTCTTCCATATGATCATGTCCCAAGCAGCCTTTTTGGAGATAGGTTAGGTGGTGCAGCACCTCCTCCTTTGACTGATTATTCTTTAGGTATGGACTCATTACAGATACAGGGGAGAAGAGGTGATGGGCGGTGGACTGATGATGGTCAGCCACAAGCAGGAGCCCAAGCTTCTGTGATTGCTCAAGCAGTGGAGGAACAGTTTTTGTCTCAGTTGCGAGGTATATCTTCAGCCAGTTCTCCTGCTGAAATACAGTTGCAGAATTCTGAAGTACAGGGGAATCAACCGTCCAATGATGGCCAACTAGTGGTAGAAGGTGATAACATCAGCAGTCACCAAACTCAGGTTCACCAACAAGAGAATGGTAATGAAGTTATGGATCAGCAGCTTATTCCAACAACCGAAATTGTTCCTTGCCTGGGGCAAGTCAACCATCAATCTACAGAGGAAGATGCAGGTGGTTGTTTACAGGTAGATGAACCTATGTTGATTCAGCCAATTTCTTTGAGTGGTACATCAAATGGGCATGATAGCATGGAAGTTGGGGAAGGTG
This sequence comes from Erythroxylum longipes, assembly GCA_027563885.1. Lineage (NCBI taxonomy): Eukaryota > Viridiplantae > Streptophyta > Magnoliopsida > Malpighiales > Erythroxylaceae > Erythroxylum > Erythroxylum longipes. The sequence continues at coordinate 22,125,885 of JAOQMS010000005.1, forward strand.
AGGGCATCCCAGGTGATCAAGTAGACACAATGGTAGAACATATCAACACATCAGCAGCATGCGATGGAGGTTCTGAAGTCCCTGCTAGTACCAATGATCTGCCTGTTGAAGATGTGGGTTGTAGTGAATCTTCAAAAACAGATGGACATTCTGGTACTCCTGGTGGTCCTGGTCTGGAGATACCCAATCTGGATTGTGCAAGCACTGATGTTGACATGAATGGTGTCGATGCTCAGGTAAACTCATCTGAGCAACCCATTCCTGTTTCTGAACGTGGTGAGGATGAAGGCTCGTCCAGGGAAGAAGAGGCTGCTGCTCAGGGTGCTAATCCGGCATACCAAACAAGCATCAATAACGAGGCTACTGGTGCTAATTCAATTGATCCAACCTTCCTGGAGGCTTTACCTGAAGATTTACGTGCAGAAGTTTTGGCTTCCCAGCAAGCTCAATCTGTCCAACCTCCAACTTATATGCCGCCTTCCGTTGATGATATTGATCCTGAATTTTTGGCTGCTCTTCCTCCAGATATCCAAGCAGAAGTTTTGGCACAACAAAGAGCGCAGAGGATTGCACAGCAGGCTGAAGGACAGCCTGTTGACATGGATAATGCTTCAATAATTGCTACTTTCCCTGCTGATTTGCGAGAGGAGGTTTGTAATTTTAACTTCACCTGATGCTTAATAGTTGGCTGTGATAACATGTTTGTGTTTGCTTCAGGTGCTTTTGACTTCTTCAGAAGCAGTGTTATCAGCACTACCGTCACCATTACTTGCTGAAGCACAAATGCTAAGGGATAGAGCTATGAGTCATTATCAGGCTCGAAGCCTATTTGGTAGCAGCCACAGATTGACTCGTAGAAATGGTTTGGGTCTTGATAGACAGACAGCTATGGACAGAGGGGTTGGAGTTAGTATAGGTAGAAGGGCGGCTTCTGTAATTGCAGATAGCATAAAGGTGAAGGAAATAGAAGGGGAACCACTGTTGGATGCCAAGGCATTAAAAGCTTTAATCAACCTTCTACGATTAGCGCAGGTAAGTGATTCTTTCTTATAGTGGTTACCTAGTTTGGATGCTGGGAGTTGTGCATTCTTTTTTCTTTTTAATCTTTAATAGCTATCTTGCATTGTCTTTTCATATATTGGATTAATTTACATTATAATATTGTAATACTCTTCGAATTTTCTGAACTTTGATAAGTGGAGCCTTCCTATTGTTCAGTGTTTACTTTATATCTCTAATCGAGTATCAAATAAAGCTTACTTTTATTTCTGTGGTTGTAGCCCCTTGGGAAAGGCCTTCTTCAGCGGCTTCTCCTAAACCTTTGTGCACATAGTGTTACAAGGGCAACTCTAGTCCGCCTTTTGCTGGATATGGTCAAACCAGAGGTGGAGGGGTCAGTGAGTGGATTGGCAACAATCAATTCTCAAAGGCTTTATGGCTGTCAATCAAATGTTGTTTATTGTAGATCACAGTTATTGGATGGTAGTTCTCTGATGTTTTCTGATCACATTTGCCTCTATTCATTGTGGTTCAATTTAGTAATACATGATTTTTTGACCAACAGGTCTTCCCCCATTGGTGTTGCGCCGGATTCTTGAGATTTTGACATATTTGGCAACAAATCATTCATCTATTGCAAATATGCTGTTTCACATGGATCCTTCACTTGTAGAGTCGTTCAGTACAAAATTAGAAGCTAAGATGGACAAAGGCAAGGAGAAACTAGAGGATAGAGCTGATTTGGAAAAGTCTTTGGAAGAAACAAATGATGTTCCTTTAATATTGTTCTTGAAGCTCTTGAATCGACCACTTTTTTGGCGCAGCACTGCCCATCTTGAACAGGTAGAAGGGATCTCCTGTTTAACTGATTTTAGAAACTGTTTCCATTTATCCTTTTCCAGTTGAACATATGATTTATAGGAGGGTTCATTTTTTGTTGCAAGAGTTTGGTAGCCTGCTCCATTTTCTTGCTCAGTTATCTTTTTAAGCCTGATAATGACGTGTTTTATCATGCAGGTCATGGGGTTACTCCAAGTAGTAGTTTATACGGCAGCATCTAAGGTAGAGTCCTCGGTTCAACCTGTACAGGCTGAAAATTCCCAAAAACCAACTACAAGTGAAGGTTCGGAGAATGTCGGCAATGATCCTTCTTCTCTTGGACCCAATTCAAGTCGAGAGGATAAGCCTAGTGATGCTCACTTATGTTCCTCTGATGGAAAGACGAGCATTGATACATATAGTATCTTCTTGAAGCTGCCACAATCTGATTTACGGAATCTGTGCAGCCTTCTTGGTCGCGATGGGTATTGTTTCAGCACTTGTGAATTTTAACTGTTTTGCTGTATTTTTTTTCCTTTGTTTACCTGGCGTACTACATGGACCATTCCTCCATTGTTGATCCTACCTTTTTTTCTATTATGCAATTATTCCTTTTCTGTGCCGTATCGTTTTCTTCATCAGTTTTCTCTTGCTGAAGTAGCCTGTCGGTTTCTTAGCTTCCGAATATCCTGTCCAGGTTATCCGATAAAGTGTATACATTAACTGGAGAAGTACTAAAGAAACTTGCCTCAGTTGCTGCAACTCATCGTATCTTCTTTATTGGGGAGCTCTCTGAATTGGCTAATGGTTTGAGCTGTTCAGCTGTCAATGAACTTGTTACACTCAGAAATACACAGATGCTAGGTCTTAGTGCTGGTTCCATGGCGGGGGCAGCAATCCTACGTGTGCTGCAGGCACTTAGCTCACTCATTTCATCTTGTCTAAATGAGAATAAAGGCACTGAGAGCAACGAGGAACCAGAAGAGCAAGATAACATGTGGAGCCTAAACATTGCACTTGAGCCATTATGGCGAGAATTGAGTGAATGTATAGGCTTGACTGAGACACAGCTGGGTCAGAATGCTTTGAGTCAAACTACATCTATAAATGTTGTTGAACATGTTCAAGGGACATCATTATCTCCTCTTCCTCCTGGAACCCAGAGACTCCTTCCTTTCATTGAAGCTTTCTTTGTTTTATGTGAAAAGTTACAAGCAAATCAGTCAGTTATACAGCAAGATCATGCCAATGTCACCGCAACAGAAGTCAAAGAGTCTGCTGGAAGTTCTGAGTCCTTGATCATGGGTAGTGGCGATTCACAGCGAAAACTGGATGGTGCTGTCACATTTGCCAGGTTTGCTGAGAAGCACCGTCGACTTTTGAATACTTTCATAAGGCAAAATCCTGGTTTGTTGGAGAAGTCACTTTGTATGATGCTTAAGGCACCAAGGCTCATTGATTTTGATAACAAGAGAGCATACTTCCGCACAAGAATAAGGCAACAGCATGAACAACAGCTCTCTGGTCCTTTGCGGATAAGTGTTAGAAGGGCATATGTTTTGGAGGATTCCTATAATCAGTTGAGAATGCGATCTAGTCAGGATCTCAAAGGAAGGCTAAATGTACAATTTCAAGGTGAAGAGGGTATTGATGCTGGGGGTCTAACCAGAGAATGGTATCAATTACTTTCAAGGGTTATATTTGACAAGGGAGCACTGCTTTTCACCACTGTGGGGAATAATGCAACTTTCCAGCCAAACCCTAATTCCGTCTACCAGACTGAACATCTTTCTTATTTCAAGTTTGTGGGCCGAGTGGTAAATCTCTCAGCTACACTTTTTGGGCTCTGTTTATTGTTGTGTGGTGTTGGTCAATTGATCAACGTGACATTGTCTTGTTCACAGGTGGCTAAAGCACTCTATGATGGACAACTGTTGGATGTTTATTTTACTCGGTCTTTCTACAAGCATATTCTTGGTGTAAAGGTTACATATCACGACATAGAGGCCGTTGATCCAGATTATTACAAGAATTTGAAATGGATGTTGGAGGTCAGAGACTCGAGATAAATTCTAAAACTTATTGCTTTTTTGTTCTTCGGCACACTTCCACTTGTGTTTTGATTCAGGTTGTAACAAATTTTGTTTGTCTTTGTATGTTGCAGAATGATGTAAGTGATGTACCTGACTTGACTTTCAGTATGGATGCTGACGAGGAGAAGCACATCCTATATGAGAAAACTGAGGTACTTCTATTCCTAGAATGTATCATGGTTATCTTTAACTGGTTAACTCAATTGAGAGATTTCAGCTTTCTGCCTCCTTCCATTTATACTTTTTGACCTTAATTTTTTACAATGTTTTGCTTGACAAAGGTTACTGATTATGAACTTAAACCTGGAGGAAGAAATATAAGGGTTACTGAAGAAACAAAGCACGAGTATGTGGATCTTGTTGCAGATCACATTCTGACAAATGCAATCCGCCCTCAAATCAATTCCTTCCTTGAAGGTTTTGAGGAATTGGTTCCACGACAACTTATATCCATTTTCAATGATAAAGAGCTTGAGCTTCTAATTAGTGGACTTCCAGAAATAGACTGTGAGTTGGCTTTCTGGTAAATTTGTTTGAGTATTTACTTGGCTTGATTTCTTGTTAAGAGTGTGTCTTTTTCTGGTCTTTGCAGTGGATGATCTAAAGGCTAACACCGAGTACACAGGCTATACTGCAGCATCTGGTGTTGTTCAATGGTTTTGGGAGGCTGTTAAAGGTTTCAGCAAGGAAGACATGGCAAGGTTGCTGCAGTTTGTAACTGGGACATCAAAGGTATCTGTCAAATTTCCACATTCCTTTGCTACTCATGGAATATAGTTAACATGATTCATCAAAGTTGCTTTATGCAATATTTCCACCGTGTAAAAGGCCCTAGATGACTATATTTAATACATAAATTGCCAATATGTTGGTGGTTCAGGTTCCACTGGAGGGTTTCAAAGCCCTGCAAGGCATCTCTGGTCCTCAAAGATTTCAGATTCACAAGGCGTATGGATCTCCTGAACGGTTGCCCTCAGCTCACACATGGTTAGTTTAGAACAGAAGATGGTTAGGACGTTGGGCAAATGCTCTTCTGCTTGTGGGATCTAATTTATCTTCTTTTTGGTTTTCAGCTTCAATCAGCTGGACGTTCCTGAGTATACCTCTAAGCAGCAGCTTCAGGAACGGTTACTGCTGGCCATACATGAAGCGAGTGAAGGCTTTGGTTTTGGTTAACGAGAGAGTTTAGCTTGATGATGTTTTTCGAGTGATCGCCGACAATCTGCATTCAGGTTCTTGTACATGTGAGTTCCTATTTTTCCATAATTTTTAGCCTTTCATATATCAAAGTCTGCTCACTAACTAAATTTTATGCAGATAGTGGATAATTGATTTTGGTGGGAACAGGAATTAGAATAATTGGAGGAAAATTGGGAAGCAAGCATTTGTTTGTGTGAGGTTGGCAACGTTCTGCAAGAATATTTCAGCGGGCTAGGAAATGTACATCAATTTTGGTTTTTCTTCCAAAAATGAAAGCTTGTATCTAAGGAAAACCAACAACCGCCATTCGCTACAATGTTAATATCGAAACATCATTTTCATTTGTCTTATATATATGATGTGTGTCCTTCAAGGCCCAGTCGATCCGTTTGTTTCCTTTTTTTTTTTTTTGAGTTGCATTAAAGTTAAAATCCGAAGTATCCAAAATCTTTTTACCATGAGGGAAGGGAGGGTTACTTGTATCGATCTTTTAAGAAAACAGGGAACAAAAGGGAGGGGCTGTGGTACTTGTCGTTTGGATCATATCCAAATCATAATAAGTTAGAACTACGCCTGGATATTTGGGTCCTTTTTCATTCTGTCCTTTTCTCCGTATATGTATTTATAAGTATTTTAAGACGAACAGAGCAACAGCTAATTTCCAATCACGCCGTCTGCCAGCTCATTCCCTCTAACCACTTGCCACGTCATTGGCGATGATGGACATCTTTCCGTCACCGTTTTAGATTATTCTATTTCTATACGTTTAGTTTTCCAACACGAAAAGGCCCATTTTTGGCCCAGTCTCTCCTCTCGCTCTCTCTCTCATTTACAAGTATCTCCCCCTCTCTCTAGAATTCATGTCGGTATGTCAGTGCTCTCCTTTTGTCTGTGTTTTTGATGTGTATCTGTTGGGCTTTAATAAATTCTTTTAGCTTGTCCTGTGATATGTTTTTGAGTGTTTTTCGGTGCTTTTTCTTTATTGATTTGTTGTTTTGATGATTCTCGTAATGTGATTTTCGTTTGTCTTGTATTTCATTGATTTCATCTTCGGGTTGTTCACATCTATCTTTTACTGGGTATGGTTTGATCAGCGTTGCTTACCACTAGTTCTGTCTGGTTATTGTGCTGTCTTCATCCTCCTTTTTTCTCGTTGTTGTTACTGCTTAAATTTCTTATTAGAGCACCCCTTCAGAATTATATCAGATCTTAAGGAAGGCGGGGACTGTATGAATACAAATACATCTTTTGGAAAGAATTTGAAAGCAGAAAAAAGTAAGTAGCCGCTTGTTGGGATGCCAGGGAGCTTTGGAACTGCTTTGTGTCTATGTTTATTATTCTGTTAAAAGAAGGACGTTTTTGTTTTTTAAGGGAACGCTGCAAGAGTTGTGGAGAACATAGAGGAGGATAATGAATGTAGATTTTTCCTAACATATGTGAAGGTTTGGGTTGTCTTTATAAGGTTGGCTGTTAAAATTGTTTTGTATGTTTATGTTTATTCCCTGCTTCCTGATTATTCCTAGACTATCAGCTATCTTTCCTTTGGGTTGAGATTTTCTTTTTCTTTTTTAGCTCATTGGGGGCAGTTGGCGTGCTAAAGTGATCTTTTAGTTGTTGATTATATGTTCTATTCCAGAGCTCTGCTTGTACTTTATTAAGTTCTGGGCGGTTTCTCTTAAATTCTTGTTTGCAAGTTTAATCATAAGCATGTACTTCAACATGAGATTGTGTACTATTTCAATATGTGGCTTCTGTTGGCTATACATACGTTAGGGTTTCTCAAGGGGAGCTCTTATTTATATTCCTAACAGGACGCAGGCAGGCCTTTGCCGAAATTTGGTGAATGGGATGTCAATGATCCTGCTTCAGCTGAGGGATTTACTGTGATATTCAACAAGGCAAGAGATGAGAAAAAGACAGGTGGCAAACCAGAGTCACCAGGGAAAGCTGATCATCATATGAAATCTGCAGCAGATGCTGGCAAGCCTCAGACTGTAAGTTCACACTATTTTCTTGTTCTTTATTATTTTCCTGAAAACAGGACTCATGCACTTAACAGGCATTTAAAAGCAAATCTGATTAGATTTTGTTTCCATTTAGTTAAAGTAGCTTGCTTGTCGTGTTTTATTCTTAATATGTTTTTGTACACTGTCACGGTGAAGATATTGGACAATTTAGAGTATGAGTGACAAGCACTAAAATATTCATGTCATGTTAGTAGTTCAGGTGAGGACCTTGAAGAATGAGATCTTTACATTGACAATGATGTGTGAATGTAATCTTTACATTCAAAATGGTGTGCAAGTTGTCTGATGATCTATTTGATTGGTATTATATTCCTTTTGTATTAATTTGCCTAATGATCCTAATGAGGCTTTAAATTTAGAATTTCCTGTAATATTCATGCAATGATAAGCTACTAATTTTATGTTTACCATCTGATGAATAATAAGGAATTGTGTTGGACCTGATGGGGACATGAAAATCTATGGTATGCTATCTTCTCTGACTTGGTCATGATTGTTCTACAGAAAAAATGGTTCTGCTGCATTCAAACTCCACATGCAGAATCTTGATAAGGTCCTTGTCCGATTCAATGGGGAGAGTATGTTCAACTGTCCAGTACTCCGTTACATATTTACTAAAGAAGACGGATGGTGTAGAGCCGTGATTGTGACCTGCTGAAGTTTGCTTTTTGGTTTCTTGTATTGTAAAACTGAGCTGTGGTGAGGAAAGAGCAAATACACATTTATCGTGTCTATCAAGAATCCTTGATCTGTTCTTGTCTTTGCTTTGTATGGTATTGCTTTGTATGGTATAAACTGTAGAGCTTTTGTGACATTCTTTTCTTTCATATTGCACTTGTTAAGGGGCTTTTCTTGTGGAATATATTTCATCTTCATGGTAATACTAGAAAAGTTGTACCGAGTGCCAATTGATCTAAAGGCTAGATTTTCCTTGCGCCTTTGCTTGTCTTAAGCCTATGATCTGTGATTGATGTTAGAGATAGCACATTTCATTGCTGTTACGTGGCTACTATTGATTTAAACTTAGTTTCATATGCCAGATTATAATACACATGGACGGGGATTTTCTGTGGATGTAAGAACACTTGGTTAAATTCGACTGAAATTTCTGTATAATTGAATGCTCTAAACTTGCACGTGTACATATTCCTTTTACACACAGCTTCCAAACAGAGACGAGTCTAACAAAAAATGTGATTCGTCAAACAAGTATTACACAGCAGTCACGTAACTAAACTCTGGAAATCCCAAGCTTACGCTCAAATAGGCGACGCAGAAGGTAAACTTGGAGAACGCTAGCACCTACGAGTGCTGCGGATTCATAGAAGGCCTTGTGCATTGCCCTACGGCTCATTGCTTCATTCACTGCATTAACAATAAAAACTATTAGAAAATAACAGCTTGGATAAAGAGTAAAGAGAATGGATTGATGCTCATTCGTGTCCAAACGAAAACAGTGGCTCATGTAATGCTAAGGAGCTGGGTTTCTACTATTGATTAGTTCCTTCAAAAATATGAAATGGAAGGCAGCATTTGGCATTTATGATAGAAAGAGAATGAGGTCATTGTCATTCTAGTTAACTGTCTCAGAAACTCGATACAGCATAGGCCAGCAAGTAACCTCTTTATTATGAATCCACGAGTCCAGGACATATGATGAAATATTACGTGTACATGTGATGCCACACGGAAAAGTACTGTACTGCAACGATGGCAGACCACAAAAGTTCTTCAGGGACAACATGCATCATTTAAGTCAGAGTTAGGTGGTATTTGTAAACCGCAAATGTTAAGGAAGAGGGTTTATTGTGAAATCTTGGAACAAAAAAGTATGATGAAAAGTTGGAGATGCAATCTTCCGAAACATACCTAATGCCTGGCGTTCAGTCTGAGCCTCTAGCCAATGCTGTTCAAATTGGACATTGTAGAGAGCCTGCTCTAGCTTCAATATCTGGTCTAACACAGGTTTGAAATGCTCTGTAAATGTACAAGACAAGTGCATCAATTCCCAGTTCTCTAGAACTGAGGCGCAACAGATATCCGAAGCATAAACGTCACACTTACCATCTTTTGCATGCTCATCATAATATGTGAAATGTTTGACTTGTACATCAAAGTCAATTGTTTCATGATAAGGAGATTTGTTAGTGAAACAAAAACGATGAACTCCTTTCTGATGAGCTACAAATTCGAATTTTTCACTGATCTTTTCACGGAAATCATGGATCTGAGCACCAGAAGGTCCCTTTATCTGACAATATTATTGGAACAATACAGGATATATTAAAACATGAACTAAATACATGTCAATAAGTCATGCTTCTACATCCCCATTAGAACATAAATCCATGTTTACATTTTTAAGTCATAAATGACTACAAAAGAATAAAGATTCAAAACTTAATACCTTTTACTATTAAAATAACCAGAATGCAATACATTAGTTCACAAAATCCGCCTCCAAATGTTGCAGGACTATTGTTCATGTTATAGAATGCTCCATAATGTATAGCTCATAATATGGCCTACAGTCAATTCTTTCTATCTCATAGTTAAAAATTACCGCGTATTTTAATGTGGAAGCCCCTTGCGGCTCAAGGATAGTAAATGAAACTTGAATGTAAAGCAGCATAGCTAAATGCATATTTGCGAAAGAGAAGTACAATGAATATAAGGCATACAAATAGTCTCAATCTAAAACCAGCTGCCAGCCTCCCACCATTGTGCCATGTGATTACTTAATTTACAGCAAAACTATTTCTGAAACCCTTTCATAATGTTCTGAAGGCTTAAAAGAGAAGCAAACTATAAGAACTAGGCTAAAGGAGGGAGTAAATATTCTGTGTTCAAGATCTAGTCAACTGCAAGACAAGAAATAGCTCCAATAATTGTCTATCTCAGTTCTATAGACATGCAAGGGTAAATGCCATCAGAGTAAAAAGAGTACTTCTAATAAACTAAAATGAATTAAGGAACATAAACTTACCACAAGATCAACACCTTCATGGCTATAATGCCAAGATGAGTCAACCTTAATTACAACAAAGGAAACATGAACAGTGTCTCCTTCATATTTAACTTCATGAGAGAGACACTCTTCCCTATCAATCACAAATCTAATCCCAAACACCTCATTTGGGGTCAAACAAAAGGCCAGCAACACAAGAATAACTCCTTTTAGTCCGATTCCCATCTGTGGATACAAAATTCAGATCCATTAGTTCCAATGTAAATTATCAATGAAACACAATGAAGAATTTTTTTTCAACACTGCAGTTTTTAAGAATTCCCAACAAATGAAAAAAACAAGGGCACGAAAGTCCGACCCATTAAAACTGCCCAAAAACTTGACAACCATAACCAGGTTATGTTTGAAAAAAGAGAAACGCGAAAAAAAGGCAGGGGATCGTTAATTTCAACCCATCAACTTTCCATCATATCCAAAGGGTTCTATCTTCCATACGTCAAATCAGAATAACCATTGAAATCATTCGATCTTTCCAACAGATTGTTTATAGGGACACTCCCAATAATTGAATCCACGAAACTATATGAAGGTCAAAAAAGATGGATCCATGTAACACAAATAAATTTGGTAAAAGCAGGAAAGAAACTACCTTTAGAAGATGGATTTGAAAGATCTGTTATTCTTAGCTACTTCCCTCAAAGCCTCAATAAAGTAATAGAGACCTGCAACCTGACTAGAACTCAGTACGTGACAATACCGTAATACTGGTTTTGTGTCCTGTCGTGACGATCTGGGTCACTAAATATTTTACACCTAAAATGAAGTCTTTATTTTGTGGGGCCAAGTTACATTAAGTTTGTATGTTAATAAATCATCTTTGATTGTAATAAAAAATATTTAATGATATGATAAACGAAATACCTTATGATAATGTTGAACAACGAGAAAATCAAAATGGCATATTGTTTTTATCAATAGTCGATAGCATTAAACAAAAATTTCATATGGTGCTTCGTAATAAAAAAACAAAAATGCTCTTCGTTCTTAGTATCAAAATGAAAAAGACAATTTCAAATTATTAAGGTAAACGAAAACTAACATATCATAAAGATTATACTAAACATTTATCACCAAAGATTTTCACATTATTAAAATAAATTCGAGCATAATGAGAACTAACTATCCAATCTTCAATGCCAAAAGTAAACTCCGAAGTAATAATAGATACTAGAATTGCTAAGAGGTCTCTTATAATTACTTGCATGATCTAATAAGTACCTCCATGTGCCTTCTATCATGATTATACATTGAATTGCATCTTTCAACTAAAACCCAATCAAAACATGTCATGGAATCTGGGGTAGATATTGGGAACTAGGCATTGGATGCAGAACTTGGTAACCCACAAAATTAGGACTGGAGATTTACATTATTTTGGTTTGACAACTAGTACAACAAAGATCGAGATTCATCATTTAAAACTTTTTATCAATCTAGGCACAAAAGTTAGTAAGCTCATTAGCAATAATCAATAGAGATGGCCTTACCACAACATTAGAGGTGTGGAAATAATCATGAACAGTCTACCATCCTGCTAATAATCAAAACATGATGAAATTCACTTAAATGCCAATGGAGAAAAAGCATTTAACTTAAAAGCGTACAAAACGTTTCTTTTAAAGGAACTAGTTAACATAGTAAAGTGGAGAAAACTAGTCTAGGATAATGATCCGAACCCCTCACATGCATTCACACTTCGGGAGACTTTTAACAAAGGACATAATCAAGTTTACCATTCCATCAATATATTGTGAGCTTTACAACAACCAACTTGAATCAGTGGACTATATAATGGTCAAATGTAGATATACTCAAAGCATTTGAAGAAGAATACAAGGAATACTCAACACCAGAAAAACAGTCCACTCATGGAATGAATTGATAGAATGGGTATCTACCATAAGGATAGTAAATAAAGCAAACCATAAAGCTCTAAAAACTAGCTTGGCTATAGTGGTTTATGATATCTGACAAGAGAGGAATAATAGACTCTTTAGGAAGGAGGTAAAAAGCAAAAAACAAATCTACTAGAACATCATTCTCTAGTGCAGACTCAACCTGGTAGCCAGAGGAATAGCAAAACAACTCTTCATAAACATGAAGAAAAGATGGTTACTAGAGTAAAACCATAATTTCAGCTTGTAACTAGAAATCTTTGATCCTTTATTTTTTATTCCTACCATACTTTTGGCCCTTGTAAAGGTTTTACATACCTATTAATTAATGAATTACTATTAATTTAAAAAAAAAAGGTCACAACCCCTACCTCCAAATAGTTGTCTATCTCCACCTACTATAAGAAGTCTAAACTTATTTCCTTGATGAATTCTTTAAATTCGAGACTTAAAGGAGTTATATCAACAATAAATGAAGGTGAAGATGAAGATGAAG
>JAOQMS010000005.1:22147217-22170111 GCA_027563885.1 Erythroxylum longipes
AATTATACCGGGAAAATGTCATGAATGCATGTACAACTATTTTCATGTGCAAAAGTCACTGTTCACAAATGCATGAGTGTGAGACGCGTTTTTCTAATTTCTCGCGTGTACCCGTTTCTATAATTTAACCCGTTATTTGGAAACGGGATGTTACAAGCGAAGTTATACTTGTTCGTTGCGGCGTAATTCACCCAAAGGGTCAGTGAGATTTACTCTCATATGTTCGCCGTGGCGAAATCACAGTTCGCCACGGCGAAACTCGCCTTTGCTTCCAAAGAATTCCTCTTTCAAATTTCCAAATTTTAAGCCTCCCCCACGCTCAAACTTCATGATCTCATGTCTGATGTTAGGCTCCGGAAACGGGATCCAACACTAATGTATTCCTTGTTAATGAAAAAAAATTGTTTATTTGGTTAAAAGCATATTTAATTTTTTGGGCATGTGTTTTCTCAAGATGGGTGGCATTTGAATTTGAAAAATTCAAGTTATACTTGATTAGCCTTTACCACATGACATTAAGAGTTACAAGGATTTTTTAGATTGATAGGTTATTACCACCATTTTGTCAAAGAATAAAGGATAACTACATAACCTTTTATGGGTTTAACCAAAAAAAATGGATTCAAATGGAATCCTTAAAGTGAAGTAATATTTTTTCCAATAATATGAATATATTCTCAGAGTGATCTCTTCACCCTGAGTTTCTATCTCAACATTTACATAATTACCTTATACTTTTTGTTTAACAAGCTCTTTACACTCATGCATTTCAAAATTTTCATTAATAGGTAACCAAGTCTTGGCTCGTTCATTTTTCTTTGGTCTATATTGCTAGCTTAGAAAAATTAAATCCTTTATAAGCTTCCCCTTATCATTCAATTTCATAATCCTCAAGTTTTTAGGAAAATCTTTATTTATAACTATCTTTCCATAAATTCTTGCCTATATGATTCTCTTTAGGTTAGTAGTTTGTTCATCCAAGCAAAGGGTTCTTCTAAGTGAGCTAGCTAAATTGTTGAGCTCCTCTATAGATCAATATTTAAGTGGCATGTTATGAAAATTAACCCATATAAGGATGTTTTCCATTTTGGCTTTAATCATTTTCATAACGGGTCTCTATTTTTAGAGCATTAAGGGTCAACAATTAACATTCCATTACCCTAATTCGAATCTATTCCATATTGTCTTTCCTACAAAATCTAAAAATAGACACTTCTTTTTTATTTATAAGTGTGTTCTTAAGTCTTATCTTCCTTCATGTTTCTATGGCTCCTTATTGAACTTAAGGGAAGGGGTCTCTTCTCTGTAAAAAGCCCACCAATGGTGTTTTCCATTTTTGAGCTTTAGTATTAAGAATCTTAACTAGGAGAAATATCACGGTAGAGCCATTTTTATTTTATGATAGAATAATATTGAGAAATATCTTACAACTTTGCTCAAAAATAACTTTTTAACCACTGAATCTAGTTTAACACTAAAAGGAGAATCTTTTCTTGTGTCATCTTAAGATTTAATCAAAGACTAGCTATATATGAATTTGATGGGGCTTTTGGTCTCTAAAGTTTAGGGGATGGCATACTATTATGTAGAGAAGAAAGAGAAAAGGGTGCAAGAGGCGTAGAGGAAGCGAGGGAAAGTTGGTAGTATCCTTAAAGGCTATTTTGATTAAAACATACGATTTTAGATTATACCGATTGACTAATATATAGTAATTGTCCATAGTATCTTTAAGATTTCTTAAACCAAAGTGTAGAATGAGTTGAGATGATTAGTCAATCGAGTGGTCGACCAAACTATATATTGGCAAATAATGTCCTTTAATGGTTGAACAATAAAGCAATTTTTGAGAAATTTTTGTATAGGAAGTATGTTGTGGATTTAGTCGATTATATTGGTCAAAAAACATGTAATATTGGTCAACTAATGTAAGTCTATAGTCGACCAATATAAACAAATTTTAAAATTTACCCCCCTTCCCTTTGTTTGTTTAAACAGAAAACTTGCCCCTTTTCTTTTTTCTCTAAAAATATTATAAAAAAACTCCTTATTGCAATATAGTAAGTATGTTGTGCATTTGGTCAATTATTATTGGTAAACCAACATGTTAGATTCGATAAATAATGTAATTGTGTGGTCAATTAATATAGACAAAAGTTAAAATTTAGCTTTCTCTCCTTCATTTGTTTAAACAGAAAACTTACCCCTTTTCTTTTTTCTTTAAAAGCAATAAATAAAACTCCTTGTTGCATATTAATCTCCTCCATTTCAAATTTCTTGGATCCTTATTTCACTCAACCTTCTTGAAAGTTTCTTGAAAAGTAGCATTTTTAAACTCCTCTTACACAATAACTCTGTCATCTTTGGTTGATCCTCACTTCTTTTATGTCTCTCTCACATATTTATTCCTCTTAGGAAACTTTTGAAAAAAAATTTGACCAAGTTTTAGTTTAAAAATATATGATTTGATCTTTGAAAGAACTTAAAAATCTTTGTAAACATTTTTTCAAACATGCTGTAGACCAATATATATGTGTGGTCAACTAATGTGTTGTTTATAGAGATATTGATCAACCAACATCTTAGATATGGTCAACCAATATTTCAGGAAATTTAGAAAAATTAAGTATAAAGATTTTGTATGTGATGTTGTTCAATATATTAGTTGATCAATATGGCAACTAGATTAGTTGACGAATGTCACTATTATTAGCCATTTTAATGGTTACTTTTTGTATCTACCAATATTTTGGAACTAGTATAACATTTGGGAGTTACAATAACACATTTACCAAAGTTTTTAAGCATAAACGTTCATTTATTGGTTATGAAGTGGATGAGAGCCCTTGATCATTAAAATGAGTAAGCAAGGTTTATTTGAGATTGAAATATCAATTGAGGTTAACTTTCTTGTTTATTGAGTGTATCGAGAAAAATGAGGCTTCTCTTAACCCTTCAAGGAGAATTATATAAGAGTTCCTTATTGTCAATCAAAGATTATTATAAGAAGTTTTCTTTTTACCTAATTAAAAGAAGAGATTAGTGGACTTCTAAAAGAGACTTAAGGAGTAAACATAGGTAAGGTTTATTTATCGAACAACTATAAAATTCGTTTGCAAATTCTCTTCCAATTATGTTTTACTTTTTCACTTGATTGATTGATAGAGCTTATTTAAATTGCCATCGTATTTTATTATTCAATTTAAAATCTTTTAAATATCTTTATTAAGTTACAAAAGTTTTCTTAAAATTCACTAATGCCTATTCATTCCTAAAATGTTAGTAGAAACTAACAATTTATACATTGCAAAGAGTTAAATTAAATGTTACAATATTAGAATTTAAGAAGCGAGAAAAGAAGTCTTACATAGCAAAACTACAATCAATTAGCTCATTATAATTGTCATATATATATATGAGAATTGCAATAATGTCCTTTTGTGCTCTACTCTCTCTTAATTGTAATATCGGTAATCTCTTTACGTTAAAAATTTACAAGAAACACAAAGTCACCTATAATAAAAAAATTCGGCGCATGTAAATTTATGTTGAAATACAAAGTTACAATTGAACAACATAAAAAACAAGAAAAGATTGACTTTATGAAGTATATATATATATATATATTATTGGTTGTTGGTAAGTTGGTTTACATTTTACATGTTAATTCTTTTCCAAATTAAGAAAAGAAAAAAATATAAAACCGACCAACTATATATTTAACCCATACATAAACAAGACAACTGCAAGGTCTTTGTCTGAATTCAAGCAATCCTATGTTACAGTCAGCGACTAATTGATATGGTTTAAGGATCTTTATAGACATTATATTCAACAATAATAACAATTTGGTAAAAATTTCACTGACATACAAAGTTTAAGAAGATTCAACAATGCGCAGTCTTATTCTTAATTATTAGAGAGATTTGATAGATGTTATATGAAAAAGATATTATTTGTGACTCTATCCTAAGTTGTGGCCCTAAAACAATTTATTATTCTTGTCCGAAACATAAACATGATGAAAATTAGCAGAGTTCATGGAAGATATAGTCATAAGTGAATTTTTTTACCATAAAAAAAGTGAGAGAGAAAGGGATGAAATGGGCAATAACTTCTATCTAGATTAGCAAATTTTAGACTTTTCTTCATTTATGTATATTTGTATTTGTGATGATGCAAGAGAGAGAGTTGTGACTTGGTGCGTAAGACCTGCTGAAGCTGAAGAATAAGTTAGTTGGATGAAACCTTTCTCTTTCTTGTACATTTTCTCTTCTTTTTGGACATTAACCTTCCAATCCATGTCATGGTCATTCATTGCCAAAATTAAGACTTTGGAAATTGGACCCTTGAAAAAGCCCTTATTTTTTTACAGTTTAACCCATTTGATCCAATTCTTTGTTGTGAATGCTTTATAGGCTGTTTGGAAACTTTCGAATTGAATTCACTAACGAATTGAATTTAATTATATCAATGAGATTGAATTAAATTCAATTATACTGTTTAGAACATAATCAAAATGAATTTAATTATTTCATATGACATTTTTACCCTTGACTTATAATCTTATTAAATAATCAACATTCACACTTACATAGAGCAAGTTATAAACATCAATTTCATTATAGGTGATATCATCAAAAAAATTCATTATTAAAATGAAAAGAAAAAATTGATTGCAAATGACATTATGTTAGACCGAGCTATGGAGACAATAAAAAACTATTACAATTTAGAAACTTAAAAATGCATGAACGAGCAATAGTTCTTTGAAGAGTAGTGAGATGGGAGGGGCTGCGTCAATTGAAGAGTAGAAGGGCTGCGTCAATTAAAGAGTGGCTGCGTAAGTTGAAGAAATAGGGTTATTATATGGGTATTATGAGAAGAGTAATTTTCTACGTTTAAAAAGAAGAGTTGAAGTAAGTTTGTAATTCAATTCTCATAGTTTTGCAGCTGAATTGAATTTATAAAGAATGGTAGGTTTTAATTATGTATGTGAATTAAACTCATCTTTTTTTTTTTTTTCCAATCATAAGAATTGAATTCAACTTTCGTTCCAAATAGGGAGTTAATGTATTGGCTTATATGACAAGACTGCCCTTCCATTCAATTTCAGAGCTTTGACAAATATCTCTGTCTTGAAGGGAAAATGAAGATAGGGGTCCCACGCCAACGTTGATTATCAAAAATAGTACAAAACTTGTGCTGATTGAGATCAATTATAGACAATTGTTGTTGGCTTACACGTCGGATTGGAAAGGAACTGCCCCAACCCAAGTAAGAATCGTCAGAAGCCAACCCAACACCACAATCTATGTTTCCCTATATATTAATACTTGCTTGTTGAACGCTTCGTTCTTGAAACAGCTTTTCGAAGTTTGAAAATCTCCACAGCCCCATTCTGGCTGTCCCTAGACCCTGGGACTGTTCCGTGGCAGATTCCCCAAAAGTCACGCCTTTTTAAATTTTGATTCAAAACCCACAAGTTTTCTTCGAAAGAGGTGCTTTCTTGGCCAATAAAATCATTGATGAATTTTCCTTGGGGCAAAAGCTTGAAAGTTTCTTGGTGGGTTTTGTTGTTCTTGTCAAAAGAGTGAAAGGGTTTTCGACTTTCGGATAGATCGAGAAGAAAATGATCAAGAATCAGTATTGATCATGGACTGAAAGACGGTTACCAAGATTGTTGATTTCACCTTTTGGCTCTGTTTATGTGCAAGAGGTCATTAGGGTTTTGCTCTGGTGAGCAGTTTTGAATTATCTTTTGCCATTGTTCGTAGCTTTCAGTTCTTACCAGTTTTCGTTTGGTTTTCCTTTCTATTTTTGTTCCTATTTCCATTTTATTTGTTTGCTGAACGTTAAAGCATGTGCATGATTTCCAACTCTACTAACTGTACAAGTCTTTCCCTTTCTCTTGGTCGCGATCTTTTGACGTTTTGGTTCCCGTGGAGATTTGATCTAAAAATTTAAACGCACTTCTTATTACGAGTATTTATCAATAGAGATGGTATGGTTTAGTTGCGAGGATCCAATTTTCAAAACGGAATTGGAAAATGGAAATATAACTTTGACATTGATTAAGCTGATGGTTTATCATCTTAAGAATTTTTAGGAGGATTTTCATTTGAAGTAATGATTCAATCAAAGTGACTGGTACGCTGAAGTTTACAAGCTTAATGCAAGTATGATTTGGTTCTTTGTGAATGATTTGTGTTTAAATATTGTTGGAAGAATTATGATATAGTTAGGAATGTTGACTTGAATTTTAAGAATGAATTATTAGACAACAAGAGAATAATAATAATGATTCTGAACCTTTTACTGATTCTTTATATAGCTGTATTTGGGCTCTGCAGTCTTGTAAGTTTTATATCTTGATTCTGGATGTAACTGCTATGACTTATATGAAATATCCAGTTATTATGGGTCATATTTTCCCAAGGTTACTTGAGATTTACAGTTCCATTTCAACTTTGGAATGAATTTTTTTAGCTGCTTTTGACAGGAAATAATTGCGGAAAATATACATAGGAGCAAATCAGCCGGTATGGTTGCAAAAGAACGTAAAAGTGCTACAGACTCTCCAAAAATAGAGGTGGGAGAGATAGACACCAGGGCACCATTTCAATCAGTTAAAGATGCTGTGAACCTGTTTGGAGAAGGTGCTTTCTCTGGAGACAAACCAGCCATCAGGAAAACAAAACCTCATGCAACTGAGGTACTTCTGAGTTTCTTGTAATTTGGTACTTTGGTCCTTTTGGTGTGACTTGTCTTGGCTCTGCAAAATAAGCCTCCTTTGAACTGATACATCATTGATTGTTTTTGAATTTCCTATTGATTATCATTATTTCCAGAAGAACATGTGAATCACAAGCTATTATTGTACTTCAATCAACAATTACTTGGGCAATTCAATTTTTGTGGTCCAGGGTAGCATAATTTGTCAGTATAGAGTTAAAACTTGGGTTTGAATAAACAAGAGTTTCTTAGCTTTCCATCATCATACTCGAAGCATGTCAAACTACTGACCTCTAGTAGATGCACATTCATCTTATACTTACCGTAACAATATCATAAGAATGAATCATTTTGATAAATCATGAACATAATTAACTAATGTTAATGAAATACATACTATCTGTAGTGATTTCCGTGTGTTGTATAAAGGGTGGACTTTCTTTAGGCTTTGATCTGAGCCTGAACTTATATCTTGCTAGTGCTGATGCTGATAATTCTGTTTTGAATCCTATTTTTCCTCTTAATGCAGAGAGTCTTGGCCAAAGAGACACAACTTCACCTGGCCCAGAAGGAGTTGAATAGGTTAAAGGATCAACTAAAGAATGCTGAAACTAAAAAGGCCCAAGCACTTGCAGAGCTGGAGAAGGCTAAAACAACTGTTGAGGATCTGTCACAGAAACTCGAAGCTGTTACTGAATCAAAAAATTCAGCAATTAAGTCAACAGAAGCTGCAAAGAATCAGGCAAAGCAAATTGAACTAACAAAAGATGGCAACCTTGATTCTGATGGTTCTAGGAAGCAGGACCTGGAATCCACAAGAGAACAGTACATGACTGTCTTCACTGGACTTGATGTTGCAAAGCAAGAGCTAAGGAAAATTCGTCGGGAATATGATGCATCCTTGGAAGCAAAGCTTGCTGCCTTCAACCAAGTTACAGAAGCAGAGCATGCTGCCAAAGCAAATATGGAAAAAGTTGGTGAAATCTCGAAGGAAATCTCAGCACTACAGGAATCAATTGGGCAAGTGAAACTTGCGGCTTTGCAAGCACAGCAAGAGCAGTCGAAGATATTTGCTGGAAAAGATGTTCAGAGGCAGTCCTATAAAGCTACTTTGGAAGCTTCTGCTGATAAACTGCTTGCATTGAAGAAGGAGTTTGATCCTGAACTTGCCCAAAGTCTTGAAAAGCAGCTGGCTGAAGCAATGAATGAAATTGGGTCTCTGCAAAACCAGATGGAAAGTGCCAAGGCTTCTGATCTGGACTCTGTGAAAACTGTCACTTCAGAACTAGATGGTGCTAAGGAGTCACTGCAGAAAGTTGCAGAAGAGGAAAGCTCTTTGCGAAGCTTGGTGGAATCTCTTAAGCTGGAGCTAGAAAGTGTGAAGAAGGAGCATTCTGCATTGAAGGAGAAAGAGGCAGAAACAGAATCCGTGGCGGGGAACTTGCATGTCAAGCTTCGCAAAAGCAAGTCTGAGCTTGAAGCAGCCCTTGCAGAGGAGTCGAAAGCAAGAGGTGCTTCTGAAGAAATGATCTCGACATTCAGCCAACTGTCACTGGAAGCAGAGAAAGCAAGGCTAGAAGCAGAAGAGATGAAGGAGAAAGCAGAAATCTTGAAGAAGGAAGCTCAAGCTACCAGGATTTCCCTTGATGAAGTGGAGAAGAAGTTGAGAGTTGCTTTAGAAGAAGCCGAAGAAGCAAAAACAGCAGAGGCAAGAGCACTTGATCAGATTAAGACATTATCTGAAAAAACTAATGCTGCACGAGCCTCAACTTCTGAATGTGATGCTAAGATCACAATCTCAAGGGAAGAGTTTGAGTCTTTGAGCCGGAAAGTTGAAGAATCTGACACATTGGCAGACATGAAAGTGGCAGCTGCCATGGCTCAGGTAGAAGCTGTGAAGGCTGGTGAAAATGAAGCTCGCAAGAGATTAGATACAATGCAGAAGGAAATAGAGGATATGAAGGCTGCAACTGAGGAGGCTTTGAGGAAGGCAGAGATGGCTGAAGCAGCTAAGAAAGCAGTAGAGGGAGAACTTAGAAGGTGGCGAGAACGAGAGCAAAAGAAGGCAGCTGAAACTGCAACTCGGATACTGGCTGAAACAGAAATGTCTTCAGAATCATCTCCACATAATTACAGGATTCAAAAACAGAACCAAGCACCACACAAAGTTATTGAGGTTAGGAAGTTAGGAAAAGATAAAAATCCTGTTTCAAAAAAAGTCCTTATGCCTAACCTCAGTAACATCTTTCAACGAAAAAAGAACCAGGTTGAGGGTGGCTCTCCTTCTTTCCTACCTGGTGAGAAGCCTATGTGACATGGTGGATCCTAAAACTGTATGTGATTATGAGTGGGGTTAGAGATAAACATTTTTATGGTTTGGTTGTGTACATCTCAAACTAGTGGAATTAATTCCGTAGAGTTGAAGGGGAAATATTGCATATCAAGACATAAGAATGGAAGCTGGTTTGATGTGTGGATTTTGTACATGGGACAATTCGACTAGAAAAATGTTCGAAAGAGACGTAGCGTAGTGAGGATTTTCCCAAAAAAAAAAATGATGCATGTATAACCAAATACGGGGCAATCAAAAGATACTCATTTGCAGCTTGGACAGGGTAGTCTTAAAAGGAATAATGAGAGGCATTCAACACCTGCTTTCTACGCCTATAAATGCATATCATTTTGATTTGAGACCGCCTTTGCATGACCTGCTTCCTTGTTGCCAAAGAGCACAATATTGAAGATTGGTGACGAGTGTGTCATTGGTCTAAAAGCAGGTTCTTGGTTGGTACTTTTTGTCAGGTTTGGTTAGGACCACCTTCATAAACAGTAGCACAAGCGTCCATGTATATTCAACAAAAGATCCTAAAAGTTGCCCCTGTTCAATTCTTTATTAGAATAAATTATATGAACATTTACAAAATATAGATTAAATCTTTTTATAAATTTTAAATAATTATTTTTAATAAGATACTGCTAATTTCTTTTTAAAAAATGACTCAAAAGTTTCTTGTTTTATGACATTTATGGTAACATTATGTCATAGTTAGACCTAATGTTGTGAATAATGTATTAGATTTGGTTTTGATTTTGATTTTGATTTTGGTACAATATAATACAATACTAGTACTGACCAATATCGAATATTATTTTAAATAATTTTCAAAATTTTAAAATAGTTTATCAATTTTATAAAATTACAAAATAGTCTTATGTTATTTTTTACTTCAACTGACATCTCAAAAAATCATAATAATAATTTAGTATAACAAATCTTCACACTCATATTGATAAATATTATTCATATTTAGCATTTAACAGTAACTACAATTAAATAACAAAAAGATCATTTAATTCTTATACAATTAGAATACTAAGAATAAAATATAGTACATAAAAAATTATAATGGATTACAACAAAATATCATATAATAAGAGTACCATAGGTCCATCAAAATGGAAGTGAAACCTGGAACAAAATTACTTATGATTATAATTTTCATATTTATCCATATTTAGAAATGACATATGCATCATATGCAACTAAAAGTCAAGAGAAAAAAAAATGAAAATTCTAAAATTTCATTTCATGATATATCCACTTGTAATGATATTGGGACAAAATGAAAATTCTTTTCATTAAAGGTATTTTCATCGTCATTATCATCATTTATATTTAACGCGCCAAATGATATATTAATATTTTCACATATAAGATCATCTTCTTATTTACTCTCATTTATAAAATTTGGTTGCTCTAAAACCTAATTTGCTTAGAGATCAATATGATCAAAACAAATTAAATTAATATTACCATGTGTTCTTTTAAGAATCTTAGTAAATAGATAAAATTATATATCTAAATTATTATAAAAGTATAAGAAATAGTTTTTCAAATTAATAATGATACTAAAATACAGTTCTTGAAGTTTCAATTTATATAGGAAAAAAATCATCATTCAACCTTTTATGCTCTAATCTATTTTATTGTTTCAATGGATGAACTTAAATATGATCCAATTCTTTTCACACCAGTTGCATTCACTCATTGGATAAGAACTCGAGTTATAAAGATTTGGAGTTATGGAACATCACTTCTAAATTGGTCCCATCAAGCAATTATAAGATAACAAAAGTAATCACATAAATAGAATAAAATGATGATTAATTTTAAATAAGTAACACAATTAAATAAATGTATACCTAAATTAAGCTTATCACTTTCGCATAGTGTAATAGGAATCTAAAAATCACCACTTGCATCATTATGTTCCTCCACTTATAAGTTAAGGAGGTCTTGTATTATGTCATTTAAAACAAATATTATGATAGTTAAAAACATTCTCCTATTAACTTTAGCTTTCTTTTTGAAACTTTGTCTAAAATAGACATTCAAATTAAGAAATGTACTAGCGACAAACAATAAAGAGTAAAGATATTTTTCTCACTTCTCGTTAATGACTATAAAATAAAGTATGTATAAAGAAGGCCTATTTTCTAAATTAATCTTAATTGTTTCCTTGAGCATTATATAATAAATCTATTATCGAATTATCATCACTATTAACTAAATGAAGTCCTCTTACAAAAGGATCACAAACTGACATTGCTTCTAGAATTTATGATCTTCAAAAATAATCTTTAGAAAACATTAAATCTAGCATAATAAGATAAAACTTTGTATAGCTTAGAAACATTTATATCAACTCCTTTATTTAAATAAAACACTAAAGTAATAAGTAGTTGCAAATCTTGTAATAGGATTATATAATTTTTTTATTTATAAAATCTTTTCTTATCAAATTCAATATCCATGCATGATTATAAATGACCTTAGTTGCTTCCTACAAGATTTCATTAATGATACAAAAGTATCTTCCAGCTCCTAGGTCAATATAATATGGAGCAAAAAGAGTACAATAGAAAGAACTATACTTACTTTGCAACCTCTTCCCAATTAATTTATAAGTTGCATCATTGTCAATAATAAATTGAACCATATTTTTAGGCCCAATTTCATTCATAACTTTATCAAATATCTCTAAAAAGTATGAGCATTCCTGAAGATATTAATGCCTTTAAAATATCGTCTCCTTAGTAAAATAAGCTAAAAAGTTTATAATGGCTCGTGTCTCTTTTTTTTCTTCCATCATATAGATACCCATAAGTTGCCTAGGTTCTTCTTCTTTTACTCAACTAACTTTTTATTTCAATAAAGAGTTTCTCAATAGATTACTTCTATAGTCATCAATTAAAAGAGTTTTAAATCCTACGTATTAAAAGTCAATAACATCTACTATAGGCTAATAACAATAAGATTGAGTAGCATTGGACAACACACATCGTACCAGTATCTAACTATTGTTATTTTCATATTATGAGTTACTTCTTTAGATTATAATGCACTTTAGGTAAAAAGTAAAGTTAGGCACTTGTCTTCTTTTTTCATAATATCATTTGCAACAATCTCTTATTCTTAGGTAGGAATACTAATTTTAGTATTGTGAATATTATCCTAACTCATGCAAAATGAACTTTCACTTACAATTTTATAGTTAAATCTATGCCTTCTTTTTTTTCGTATACCCGTCATATAAACTATTCATCTATCTTTTTATCTCATAACTAACTTTCTTGGAAGTTTTCATATCACCTTTAATCTTAGTTAAATATTTCTTTCTTCTAATGATTCCTCACTTTTTAAATGTTTGTCACAATACAAGCATATATTATGGGTTTTCATACTAAGAAATAATCTTATGTGAGTCTAAGTTAGATCATTAAATATTTTTAAAAAGATTTAATTATTAGGAGTACTTAAAGTTTCCTCCATTTAACTATAAAAATAAGTGCAGACATATGTACAAAAAAAGAATAATAACTTCGTATCAAAATAAAGTTTTTATAGATGAAAGTAAATTTACTCAAAGCATATTGATAAAGCTAACATAAATCACTTATAGGAATTCTCATTCAAACTTGAACTAAAAGCATTCAAGATATAAAGACGCCTAAAGAGTCTCCAAAAACTACCATTCAGGAAAATTTTAAAACTTTTAAAAGTATTAAACTATCAGAAATCTAACTTATTTAGTCTCGTCTTAAAATAGCAACGTATTGCGAGGGAAAATAATAAACACAAAAATCAATAACATAAACAACAAAAAAATTTGGTTTATCGAAGATTTAAAGCCATGCAAAACTGGAGTAGGACAATTGTCCAGGGCTGGAGTATTGTATTCTTGGGAGCCATTATCTGGGAGGGACCTAGATTAATCATTTTTTAAAAAAAAAGGAAATAATTAATAATTAATAAAAATAAAAAATAAAAAGGTAACTAAATAAATCCTTGGTTTATTGTGCATCTCAAATTCTTATCCTTCAATTGGAATTCATAGTTTTAATACAACTTTTCAAACATTCATATAAATCCTACAATCTGAAAATCGAACTGAATTTAACTAAAATAAGTTTGTAAATATAAATTGTTAAGTCCAACACAGTGCACCAATGCCCATCAACAACAAGAATGTCACGATGCCATTGCAAGTAGACGCATTTGACTCGTCATTGACTGGACTCTCCGCCGTCTCCGGTGCTGAGTTCGCCGGAGATGAAGTTGGTGGGCTGCTACTTGACGGGAAGACCAATGGAGTTCCTGCCGGAGTTGCAGAATTAGAAGGAATGTTTGGGAATGCCACCGGCGTGGCAGCAGCGCCAGTGGGGCCCTTGGACACAACCGGAGCGGTTTCCGGAGCAATCACTGGACTTGCCGTAGGAATGGAAAGAGTCACCGGAGACAAAACTGGCTGTGAGCCACTAGGAGAAGTGCTAGAAGCCGAATGAGGAGGCAATGCCGTCGGCGGGAGGGTGGTTGTTGCTGTGGGAGAAGCGACCTGTGGAGTAAGTGCCCGAGAGGTTTTTGGAGATAGCACAGGAGCAATGCTTTTCGTCGGAGACAGAAACGACGGTAGCCCACCAGGCGATTGTGGAGGCAAAGTCGTCGGCGGAAAGGTGATTGTTGGTGTGGGAGAAGAAAAGGGAGTCACCGGACTTATTGCCGGAGAGGTTTGGGGAGATAGCACGGGAGTAGTGTTACTTTTAGCCGGAGACGCTGTGGGGCTTAGAAAAGCGGTTGACGGAGAAAGCGAAGAAGGTGGTTTGGCTTCGGTGGTAGGCGTGGCTGCGGGTGCAGGGGCGTTGTCGGCATATACAACACCAGAAACAAAGACAATAACTAGAACAAACCGAAGAAAAGACATCCTTGTTCTTGGGATTGTGTCGGAACGCAATACTGATGGTTTAAAAAATAAGATGGGGATTTTGATGTATATGTTATGAGATAATGGCGGAGAAATATATAATATATATAATATATATATATAATGTAATATGAGTGTGCATGTGTGTGTGCGAGAGAGAGAGAAAGCGGCCGAGGAGTGTGTTTGCGGGTATCCTACGGAGTTGTTGGAGAAGAATGTGACCGTTGGGAAAGGTGGGGACTGGTTGTGGGGGTTAAGTAGCCGTTACTTTTTCACATTCAAGAAAGAGGGACTGTACAAATGTTTTCTTAATAAAAAAATCATCTCGTATTTTTTAATAATAAATAGGGACCAGCTAACTAAAATTTATATTTTGAAGAAATTATAGTAATTTAATATTTATCTTATTGTCTCTGATATCAATTACCGCTAAATTATGAATTTTTAAAATAATATGCTCACATTGCAATTGCAATAGATGATTTTGACAGATAGATGTTGAATAATAAAAGGCTAGGGAGATAATAGTTCAAATTTACACGGACATACTAAAACTAGGGCTTAGTGATGAATCTTTATTGGGCCTCACGTCTCAATTCTTTGTTTTTCATTATCATTTAATTATTAGTAGACACTTTTTCCTGGTTGCATTAGATATGTTTTGGTTTTACTAATTGAACAAAACTATAATAGTTCCTGTTAAGAGCGAAGAAGACAAACAATGTCAGAAGAAGAAGACGATGATGCTGGAAATTTAGGGTAGGATCTGATATCGCACTCAATGGAAAAAATACAAAAAAATTTCGTACGATTTCTTGAAAATTAAAATCACTTAAAATTTTGCAATATAATTAACATATAAAATATAATAAAGCATGATTATAGTTTATATTTTATTTTTAAGCTTAATCGTATTCTTGTTAAATCTCTTAAACCATTTTTAAAATTTATTTATTGTAATCATCGTAGAAGTACAAGTGTCTGACCTCTAACAATATCTACAAAACAAGTTAAGAGAAATTCACAACTATTGTTGAGAGAGTTAGGCAAAAAGTGCTCGACCCATTATAATTAAAATAAAATTCTAATTTTAATTAGAATTAGATTTAACTCTAATTTAATAATAATTGTATCTAAATAAGATCTAATATCTCATATTGATCCTTATTTATTAAATATCTCATATTTAATTATAAATTTTCTTAACTTTACAGTCAAGTCAATTTAATTTAAACATATTTTCTCTCTTCAACTAATTTTTTATATATAACTCATTAAATTCCTAAATATATTGGCAATGTATATAAATTATACCCTTAAATTATATTTAGAATTTAAAAATGAAGCTTTTCTATATTAGCTTTAATTATCTAATTAAATAATTTATATCTATATGTCAAGATTGGTTTCTAACAACATATAGTGACCACTCAAATATTTATAAAAGTCAAAAGTAGTTTTGACAAAAAAAATTTGTGCATGTTTTTTTTTTGTATAATTCAATCATTTGATCATATAATGTTCCGATTGGATATAAAACATGAAAATAATGTCTATTCAATTTAAGTCCAATAATGTTAGTCCTTCACCACTAGTAATTGATTCAATCAATGACATTTGAAAATTATTTTTAAAGTGTCATTCTACTTTGGCCAAAGGTTTTTCAAATCAATACTAATCAAGAATAATAAAACATTCTTCTTAATCACTTTAGGCTGATAAATCCTATATTGATCACTAAATTGCATCTATATAATTCATGTTATATCTGATAACTACTAACTAACCTACCCTTGACTAGAATAGGTCATAAGTATTATCAAAATATAACAATTTTTATATGAGATACTTTAATGATCTTAAGTCAAATGATCACTTATATAATCATCACAACAAGAATTTCTATAAACATACAAGTAATGTTTCAAATAAAATTCTCATATGAGATCAATTTAGTGAAATTATTTTTTAATAAGCACCATCATGTTTGTTTAAATGTCTCCATACTTTAGTCTATGAGATTGACATAACATGTGCTAGTCTTTTTACACTCTATTAATGTCCAATATTAATTGATCAATTATAAGGAATAATTCAAGGATAAAATATAAATATTATGAGTCTCATATTTATGATATTATCATAATTTCATTTGCAATATACATTTATTATATGGACTTTATCATATGTATATATCTAAATATGTATAAGATAAATAATATCTTTAAATAATTATGCCACTAAACTATAACCAACTAATTGGTTGTAGGTTATAAACTAAAAATCTCCCACTTAAACTAAGCTAAATTTTTAAGTATCTTGTACCATATTACTAAATGACGATTATACTACTGCTAGGACATCGGTTTAGTGAGAGAATTTTATAAGATTCTTTATAATGAGCACTTGCTTAAATCTTACAATTTTCTTCTCAATTATCATTATAACTAAGAGAAATTGCTTAAATACGTACTTGGATCTTTTGTAAGACCCTAGCTCCTTTTGCATGCCCATTGAGTATAATATTCTATGGTACATTACTATTTTAAACAATGCAATATACCAAGTTCATTAAAGAACTTTTTATCCAAATAATAATTTCTAATAATTGAAAGACTTATTTTGGCTTAAATAACAACCAATGCTACATTGGAACATTTCCAATCTCAAAATAATATTGCTCTAAAAACAATGCACGTTAATTAAGATTTACTTCAATAATTGATATCCATACAACCTCGAACTTAAATATCAACTCACACATAAAATAATGGATATCTTAATACTAAAGTATCATATATCTAAAATACTATACATCTTTATCTCATTATCTATATACTTGAACTAAAATAGAAAAACAACTTCCTTATGTTATATATATAATTCCCTGAATTACGTTGTTACTTTTTCACACCCAATAAGACTTGTTCTTAGACAATCATAGATTTAGCAATTGAAGATATGAATTATTGTTCTTTGTGAGCTATATGTCTTTATATACTCCCACTGAAGAGGATAACTATACTTCCACTAAACTTCTTGTGGACATTGTAAATTTACAATCAAAACCAAATCAAACTATTTTAAATTCATCATAAAAGTGAATCTTTTAACGTCTCTTAGCCTTTTAACTTTACATCAAATGTATTAACAAAGGCAGTACTTCCAATTGGACGTATTGTCATAAGATTTAAACTTTTTAAATTTTATTTACCTCCACTACTTATCTTGAGAATCATTCTACTATAAGTTTCCATTGAAACAGTATGTAAGCTTGTATTTAACCTTTTGGGTATTTTATAAGTCTTATTTGATTCAATAGATACAAACTATTTATATAAGATTGAATCAACTACTTTTATTTAACAATCTATTTCTTATCATACCTTAAACATTGTAACAATTCCAAATTCAATATCAAATACTCACAAGCATGAACTAAAAATACAACGATCTCTATTATATCACGTATGAGCAAGAAAGGTCATGTAATCAATTTTCTTTTAATGACATCTATTATCATTATATAGCAAATGCCTTCAATTGTAATCCATTTTTATGCTTTTAGTAGGCTAAATTGAGTACAAAATTTCCATCAAAGTACTACACCTTTCAGCTCTACTGTATACAACCTATTGCTTTGTGCTATCATTGTGTCACCATACATCTTACATGTTGTCATTAAAGTTTATGAAATATTAATCAACTCAAATGTTATTACATTTTATTATATGTGTGATACTCATATATCTATAGAACTTTAATACCAAATCCTTAATAGTGATTAATAGCAAAATTACATAATGAAAAATATAACTTTTCTATCTATCTTTGAGAACTATTCTTAAACTTAACCTATGTACAAGGAATCTGGTTCATTAACAACTTAGTGTCAATTATACTAAGCAAAGGTAGTTTATACTCAAAACAAAATATAAATGTAAGAAAAGCAAGTAATTGGTTATATGTCATTACTAATAAATAAGATCAGGACTTCAATCGTGTATTTGGTTATACTTACTATTTTATTCGAAATAATAGACCTTACTATTATTCAAAAAGATTACTTAAATCTCTCTAGTAGACTAGGGTCCTATTTAAATTTAGTTGATCTTAATTTTACTTAACAAACTAACTAGACTTAATTTAGGTAGATAACAACTTTATTAATCACTTTTCATGTGACTTATAGATCCGTTAGGTGACAGCTCTTACCAAAACAATCTCATATATTATTCATAACCTTGCCTCTAAATTCATGTGATCGTGAATTTGCTATTCCAAATTATACAAATTTAGTTAAGCAGAAGCTATTATTAAACACATTTGGGTTAAAGTGGCCTTAATTTTGCTCAACAAGCCTAACAATAAACAAAACTTTTTGTTTATTCTAGAAAGCAATAATCCGGTTCTCAATGTGTACTTAATATTTTAATGAGATATTTAATTTCATTCATTTTATCAAACACAAAATTACAAGTAATAATAATATCACATATATAAAACATGCAATTCAACATGCATAATATATCAAACATATATTAAAACACGCAATCAAACGTGAATAATATATCAAACATATATTAAAACATGCAATTTATGCATACATAATCAAATTATATGCATAAAATATCAAACTTTGTTTAATTATAGTAATCAATCTTTATTATCTAAAATAATATTTCCAACGCTTTGGATAATTAAATTAGATTAAATTCATTTATCCCTAAATGAATTAAATTCATATTCCAAATAGAATTTAATTAATTTGAAAACAATTTTCAAATTCAATTGGAAACTATTTCCAATTATCCTAACTCTTTTAACAAAATTTGATCAAAAACAATTTTCAACAAATTATGTTTCTTACTAATTGAAATTTACAAAAAAATCTTTTTCAAAATTTTACAAGTAAGACGTTATAATCTAAATTAGAATATCACATTAATGACATAAATTACGTAAAATCTAGAGAGAAAAGCTCTTGCTTTTC
The DNA here is from genome assembly GCA_027563885.1 of Erythroxylum longipes. Lineage (NCBI taxonomy): Eukaryota > Viridiplantae > Streptophyta > Magnoliopsida > Malpighiales > Erythroxylaceae > Erythroxylum > Erythroxylum longipes. Next base: position 22,166,205 of record JAOQMS010000005.1, read on the forward strand.
TTTAAGTCCTTCATGGTTTGCATGCTTCCTTCATTAACATTCTGGACTTCATCTCCTTTTCTCAGGTTTTGATTCTGTTGTCCTCTTGGATTTTATTCTTTCCTCACTGATTTCAGCCTTCCTAAACTTTGTCTTTCATTTAGTCTTCTTGTGCTCTCTTCTCATTTTCTACTTTTAACTATTACTTCGAGTGTGAACTTGTTGCTAGTGGGTCTGCTCCTCTTCTTGTTTTCCTACTTCTAAATCCAATCTTCCTAGCTCTTTCTTCTTTTTGCTTTTCTGCTCCTTTTCACCTCAAAGGTATTTTCGTAGGCCTAACTTTCCCTCCAACTACCTTTTCCATTTAAAGTTCTAGCCGTTGTCAACTTTCCTTATCTGTCAGCATGACTGCAGTAGGAAAGGCAGCTAGTCTTGAGTAGTACTCCTCAGTTGAATTCTCTTCTTTACCCCTGAAATAATCCCACTTTCTTCTAGGAGAAATCTCCAAATCTACACTATCTGCTCCCCCTCCAGGCAGCCCTCTTAATCCTACACCCCCACTGTCCCTCTAGAAACTAACACTCCTTCTCTTCTTAAGAGATCCTGGACTCAGGTGTTTAAGGATACTAACCCCAAATCAAGCTTTCTTACCTACTCCCTGGGAACTCCAGTACATACATAGTTGCACCTCCCATTGAAGCTCTGAAAGCAGGTGTGAAACTCTAGAATGCCACCTTGATTGGATTTTTTTCTAGACAAGAGGGTCCCCTTCTATGTAATGAAATCTTAGGTAACAAGCAACTAGAAATCCTTGGGTTTCAAAGATATTCTTGTTAATTAACAAGACATTTTTCTGTTTAAATTCTAAAGCAAGGCTGATGCCACTATGGTGTTTGAATTTGGACCATGGCATATTACCAATAAGCCACTTCCTTCTCCAGAAAACAATCGAACATACCTTTATGGTTGTGCATTTACGATATTCCCTTTAAGTATTGGAAAATAACTAACTTGAGCCACCTAGCTAGCTACATTGGTAAACCAATATAGATAGATCCAGTCACAGCTTGGTGACCCTTTTTCCTGAAGAAATCCCTCTACTAAGATTCAATGGTAGCATGGAACTTGTGGTAGATAATGTTAAAGTAACTTATGCCTGGAAGTCTCCCTTTACATCTGTTACAAAATTTTAGAAACCCACTAGAAGGATATACAAATTTGGTTTCTCTCAAGACCTTGACGATAATGACTATTTCCAAACACCACTCCCAAAGTTGGATCAAATTAATTCTCCATAGCCTAGCACTCAGCCCATCTGATATACTACCTCAGTAAACACCACTATAGTATCCTCTCAGCCTGACACTTAGCCAATTCCATGTCCTACCATAGAAAACATCACAATAGAACCCTCAATCCCTGACATTCAGCCAATTCCATGTCCTACCATAAAAATGTCATAATAGAAGCCTCATGCCCTAACATTCAGCCAATTTCATGGCCTACCACATGGAAAATCACAACATAATCCCAAACTCTAGAAAAACCTACAATGTTGGCAAATAATAATGACATCCCTTCTCCAACTACCAAAACAACAAGCTCCTTCTCAGAATGTGGTACTGCATATGTTGACTTTATTCCTGCTAGCAAAAGAAGATCTAGTAGAAGCAAAAAGCCTTCTCTGGACTGGACTTAATGATTATCTCAGCTTAAAATATCAGGGGGTTTTAATTCCCCTGCGAAGAAACTTTTAATAAAAGATTTCATTTTAGATAATAAGCCTAGTATGCTTGGCATTTTGGAGTCTCGAATCAAGCAAAAGAAGTGTGACATTCTCATCCTCTCATTTTCCATTTAGATTTAATAAATTCCTTAACGACATTGCAAGCTTTTCTGATGTGGTGAAAAAAGCTTTAACTATTCCTATCATGGTTTTAAATAATTCATCCTCTTGAGGAAATTTCAATCCACCAAAGAACTAATCATATTATTTCACAAGCAAAACATTAGTAACATTTATCATTTACTCTTTACTACTAAAGCTACACTTAAACAAGCCTAATCAGTTATGTACTACAATCCTTCTTCTGTGCTACTTATTGAAAAGGAAAGGCATTCTCTTGAAGCTTTCTCATAAGCTTTAAAATTTAACCATTCCTTATTAAAGAAAAGATCCAAGGTTAATTAGTTGAAACATGGTGATAAAAACTCATCATTTTCCACAAGGCAATCACATCCAGGAAAGCTTCAAACAAGATTGTATCCATCAACCACACGAATTCCAATCTAGAGTCACAGCCTCTAATCATGCAAGCAGCTAAAGATTACTTCTCAAATCTACTAAGCTCTCACCCTACTTCCAAATCCTCTCCTAGACTCATCAGTGAAATTGTTTAAGATCAACTCTCTCCTCATAAAGTCAGCAATTTTTCTACATCTGTTTCCATTTAGGAAATCAATCGTGCTCTCAAGTCAATCCATCCCAAGATAGCACCAGGTCCTGATGGGTTCAATGTCAACTTTTTCTTCAAGATTTGTCACATTATAAATTCAATGGTGGTTGATGTTGTGATGGAATTTTTCAACAATGATAAGCTTCTAAAGGAGCTCAACTACACTTTCATCAATCTTATATTTAAAGGAGTTAATCCCATTAACTTGGGGGACTTTTGACCTGTAGCCTGTTGTAACATTATTTACAAAGTTATATCCATAATACTCTCACTCAGACTTAAAACCATTCTCCTTAATCATATTGATTGCAATCAGGGTGCCTACATTCCTAGTAGATATATTAGTAATAACATATCTATTACTTAAGAACTTTTCAAGCATTATGCAAGGAAAAGAGGAAACAAAAATTATACGATGAAAGTTGATTTTCAAAAGGCATATGACATAATGGATTGATCTTTTATCACTAACACTTTGTAGGCTTATAATTCTCCTTTAAAATTCATCAAATGGATTCATCAATGCACAAGTACTGTGACTTTCAAGATCCTATTAAATAGGGAAACTTCCAAGTCTATTAAAGCTGTAACAGGTAATAGGATGGGGGATCCTATTTCCCCTTACATATTCTCATTAGCAATGGAGGTGCTCAACAAACTCTTACTTAGAGTGTAAAGAAAGACCCCAAATTCAAATTTCATGGCAAATGTAAAAGGTTAAAGGTTATCAATTTGAGTTTTGCTGATGATTTTTTCCTATTCTCTAAATCAAATTGCAATTCAATAGCTTCACTCTCCAATGCTCTTAAGTTGTTTAACAAGATATCAGGTCTCATAATCAACTACAATAAAAGAGCTTTATTCACTTCTAAAAGTGCTTCCAGCCTTACCCTAATCCTAGCCTCAATCTCTAGTTTCAAAAATCATAAACTCACTGGAACTTACCCTAGAGTCCCTATATCATCAGCCAATCCATCCCCTGGTGAATTCAAATGCCTCACTAATAAAATTCTTAATATAATTAGCAGTTGGAGTCATAGAGAACTTTCCATTACTAGCAGAGCTCAATTAACTAATTTTGTTCTCCCCTCTATGGCAGTTCGTTGGGGGTCACATCTTGTAATTCCCAGCTACATCCACAAGCAAATCGATAGAATTTTCAAGAACTTTTTATGAACGAGATGCTACATGAATGCTAAGCCTAGCAAAATTAAATGGACAGATGCATGTTCACCTCGCAAGTAGGGGGGACTTAGTCTCATCACTTCCAAATTGCTAAATCAAACAATGCTTACTAAGAAAATGTTGGCCCCCGAATGTTTTTTGTTTTTTTTAGTTAAGCATGATTTAGATAATTATGAGGCTTGGATAAGTGAATTTTTTAGAGTTAATTTTTTTATGTCTATGTTAGTAGAATTTATTTCATGGGTTAGTTGAATTAAAGGTGGTAAAAATTCATAAAGGGGTATTTT
>JAOQMS010000005.1:22184822-22197277 GCA_027563885.1 Erythroxylum longipes
ATGTGATTTATATTTAAAAATTATTTATTTATATTTTTATTTATATAAAAATATATACAAACAATTAAAGAATAATTTTTTATATATTTTCATTAATAAAAGTTTTATTAATTTTTTATTTTCATTAATTTTTATTATTTATTAATAATATAAAAATATTATTGATGGTAATAAGCTTGTGGACTGTAATAAATGAGTTTGGAGAAAAGGAGGTTAGGTTAGAAGAAATAATTAGTATTAAGAAAAACTATTGAGGCTATATTAGGTAGTATGTATTTATTAGTTTATGTTTCATCCTAATTGTAAGGCCCCAAATTGTATCCTAGTTGGAATGTTTCATTGAACATGTATTGCATATGTCTTAAATTATGGTTTAAAGAATCATACCTAGAGAATTGAATTTATTGTCTTCATTAGAGACTTAAGGTACTAATGTTGGGCCCGGGTCTCGGAATATATGTCATGGATACATTACACAAGGTTTGGGTGATGATTAATTGAAAAGAAGGCTTGAAAGTTTTTAAAAATCCAAGCTTGAAGTGAATTTTTCGCATGATCAATTGTGACATCTAGAGTGACATCTAGTGTTTGTTTACAAACCAATGTGACACTCCAATTTGTAAGTGCTATATCTTTTGATTTTGATGTCCAAAAATTACAAACTTTATACCGTTAGAAAGATAAAAGGATAAGCTACAACTTTTATGAAGACAACTTTGTAAAATTAAGCTTAAATCAATACATTTTATGGTTTATACGTGGTTAATTGCTTGGTGACATCTAGGTGTGACACTTAAAATTGTAAGTGTCATATCTTTTGATTCCAATGTCCAAAAATTACAAACTTTATATATTTAGAAAGCTAAGAGGATAAGCTACAACTTTGATGAAGACAACTTTATCAAATTCAGCCTAAATCAATATATTTTATTGATGGTTAATACGGTGACTAATTCTTGGTGACAAATGGCAGCTCCTAATGGGGACAAGTTTAGAACATGCAAGAAGACACATGTTGTTACCATTTGGTGAAACCTAACATTGGAGAGAAGACAAGTTTTCTACTGGGGTGTTTTGTTTTGCTGAGTTCTTCTTCAACTTATTCTCACACCACCGAAACTCCCTTTCTCACTCACACCTCCTGGATTTTATGCTTGCATTTTGGGTCATCTTCTTCACTTGACAAAATTGCATGCTACTGCATTAAGGAAGCTAGATCCTGCCATTGTTCTGTGTTGCTATCCTCTTGGTCTACTTAATATTGGAGTTGTAATTTCTTCTTGAAATGCTAGAGTGGCTCGCTCATTGAAGGAGGAAATTGTGTTAAAGAAGATATGGGAATACTAATCTTGATTGCATGTTATCCTATGAAGTATTTGATGCTTGATTTGATAGAATGTGTATTAATTTGTTGATACGTTGAGTTTTGGACATGAAATGGATGTGTAATTGAGGCATGACTAAGGTGGAATTTTAGTAAAAAGGATAAATGTTGGAGTAAGAGTGTTGATAGTGTAAGATGTGAATGAATTGTAATGGTTTCACTGGAAGAATTTCACTGAACAGTCATCGATTTTTAGGCTATAACTTGACCTGTAGATATCTAAATGGGGTGATTTTTATTGTAGATTAAACTAAACTCATATGCCTACAACTTTCATTAAGGAATGTAATTTTTTTTCTTTCCCAAAGGATGATTAAATTTGGCCTAAATTTGAAATTAGGATTCTGTCATTGTTTGGGAATAATATACTGTATTTTGGGTATAACTTGCAGAATACTAAACCAAACTACATAATTTTGATGTCATTAGAAACTTAAGACATAGAGGAACAATTGTCTAGGAGAAAGTATTACATAAATACATCATTTTCTTGATCTTATTGCTTATACAAAGTTAAACCGAATGGGATACTTTCAGCAAAAGCTGGAATAGTGAATGAGTGTGTGAATAATGAATGAGTGTATGAATTTTTGGAACTTTTGAAGTACAATTGATATTTACATCAGTTTAGTAAGGAAATATACCCAAGAATTTGTCATGAACATGCATCATACATATTCAGTATACATAAATGAATGCTTAATTATGCACAATAGTGATTTGTATATGTGTTAAATGTTATAGAGGAACGCATAGAGCAACCACTTCCAGATATTGTCGGGACTTCGAGGCAATAAGCAATAAGGAAGCTTTTGTGAGTAATCTTAGATGGTCACACCTTACTTTGTTCTGCTTGTTGAATTTGATTTATGCTGATTGTGTTGGAATTCCGATCAATCATTGTCCGAGGAGTTTGATACATGTTTATATCGTTAGAAGTGCTACTTGCATGTGAATATGATTGACTACTTGCCTTGCACATGAAATGTCTGAAATGATTTTGTTTTGTTTAAAAGCTATTGAGTGCTAGTTGTGGGTAAATAGGCATGCCTAGAAGGGTCTGCAGCTACTCTTATGACACTTCGGTGTCGAGACTTCGGTCTCTCCTGTATGAGTCTCGTTGCCCGCTTCTGTAAATGGCTTAGCAGTCATCTGATTTGATGTTCTAATATATATTTGATTCTGACATAAACAAAATTGTATTCTGATTTTGAAGGATTTATACCCTCTTTTGATATTCAGCTCTGTTAACTATAAAATATGTTCTGAAATGTATTGTGTTTGTTTTATTGTTAAACCAATATGTTAATGCATGCTTATGTTATTACATGATTCAGTATGATGAGTTATCACTTTATATATAGATTAGTTATTATTCACTAAGCTATATGCTTAGCATGGTGGATTTGCCCCGTGTAGGTTCAGATAGAAGAGTTTAAAGATTGGGACAAGGACAATTGCAGTAGCCAAAGTAGTTAGTGTTTTTGTTTCTGGAAAAATGTATATTTGTGTTTGGTTTAAGTTGTATTTCATTGTAAAGAGACTTTGTAATTTGTATTTTGTTTACTGGTTTGTAATAATCTTAATATGAGTTGACTTTTGTATGTATGACATGTTTTGGGATTTTATAACAATATGTTTGATATGTTTTGATTTTACAAAAGTTTCTAAATGGATCATAATATGTGTTGCTTGAGTTTTAGAAATGCATGTAAGAAATTGTGTTTGACATGTATAAGTTCTGTATGTATGTGGGTAGCATCCATATATCTTATCCTTCTAGGGGATAGTCGAGTGTTACACTAAATTTTTCAAATTAGAAATTTCTTATTTTTACTATTTAGGATAGAATAGAACATAACATGAAATCCTCTACTTCTATTACATTCCACTTCATTTTATTATAAAACTCTCAACAAAAACTATAAATGTGTGTTACGTTTCATTCTGTTGTATGACTACTAACCTCTTAACTAAACAAGACCTTAGTCTCTCCCGTTTTACTTCTTCTTTGGTGCAATGGGTAAGGATAGTCTTATATATCACAGTATTGAAAAATGAAAATTACCCAATCACGAGAGAATTTTTGTTTTACATTAAAAAGTGACTATTTTTGATATTACGATTACAGACAAATAACTTATTTGTTGTTCCGATGCTCACCATCAGGTTTATTATTATATTCTCAATCTTTAATCAAAACTAATCCATACACTGTGCAGGTAAGCTAACGTGGACATTAAATCATTATGCCTAGTAAAAATCAACTAGACTTTTCCTCTTTAATCATATCATAGGGTTTAGACGAAACAATTTAAGGAATACTTTTTCTATGATAAATTGGAGGAGCACTCAAGTTTCATAATATCGGAGTCAGGGGAGGTAAGATGCTTCTGTTGTTTTTCCAGTAATCATGCTTTGACAATTAATGTATGTCTGTGGAGCAAGAAAGTCGCTGGTCATTGCTGCAATTTTATTAATAGATGGTAAGCAACTATATGCTATTAATATTAGCTAACAAGACCAGTGATTAGGGAACAAGTAATTCAAGGCCGATAGAGTGATATAAGATATGCATATTTCAGACTCTAAAAGGTCCTGTTCTGTTATGAACCACTTTGGTCTGTTTGCTTGTAAGAAACATGAGAGAAATGGGGCTAAAGATTAGCTGTTACCGTGTCATGGGGATTCCATAGAAAGCGTGCAGGTTGAGAAGTGGACTATTATCATTATCGTGATAATGGGTTTGATGGTCTAGCTAGTTGCAGACAATCCACAATGGGTCATTATTACTTATTGTTTGTCGTCCAAATGGCACTTGCTTACTTTTGACGACATCTTCATTTAGCTTTTCCTCCGTTCATTTCACCCCTTCGAAAAAGTCAGCCTTTTGAGCAGATATAGCACTCCTCACCGGGTTTTGATCTTGATTTTGGTTAAGAGAAAGTGAAAAAGCGGGATGGGAGCTATGGAAAATCAAATTTTTTGTGGATTTTTAATCAGTGTGTTTTCGTGTTGAGTGGGTTTCTTCCCTTGTGCCATGTGGAGAGCACGTACGGGTTGCACTTGCACATGGATTTGGCAACTCCAAAGCTTCGAGCTTGCGAAACCAACAGTTCTACTTGTCGTTTCGAGAGAATCAGCTTGCAGATAAGAACAGACAGTAGCTTGGTTTCTGATAGAAAACACAATTTACTCTAGTTTCGTTTTCCAAGTCTGAAGCTCTGCGAGTGCGACAAAGCATGGTTAGTACAAAAGATCACTAAAAGGTGCTCTATTTTCTCCATGCAACCGGTTCCTTACGTCTTTGAGGCTTCCCTACGGTATATGCTTGTATGCTCTCTTCCATAGGCGTCCCTCAATCAGCTTCCACCATCTACTTCTGTCCTTTTGATTTGTTTGTTTTAAGTAGAAACATTGAATAGCTGTTCTTTAACTCTCTCTAGACCAAATCTTTGAGATAGATCCACTTTCAAAGCTACTTTTGATTCTGGAAATGGTAAATGCAGCTGAGAACCAAACCCCCACTTCCATGCTTCCCTCCAAACTCTCACTGCTTTTGCTTTCTGTCGTAGTTTCTTTTATAGTTCTCACTTGTTTCCTGACCTTTGGTTCGTCTCCTGTCCCTGTAACGATCCTTATTCTGCTTCTACCATCAATGTTTGTCTTCATTTTCTCAAAGAAAAAGGCGATCCTTATTGAGGATACAAACCAAGAAGCAAACCCCAAATGCTGTCCAAAGACGCAATCGGGGACGGAAGTTGGCAAGAACTTGAACGCAGATATGGACACTGTCAATAAATGCAATGGACACGGACATAGTGAAGCTTGCCTTGTGGATGAGTATCACGTCGAATCAACTGAGTTTCCATCAGAAAGTGAAAGCAGTGATGGGTTCGTAGCAAGCGAAAACTTTGAACTCGGTTGGATGTGCTCCAGAAATATCGGTGAGAGTAAAGAAATGTCTGAAAGCTCATGCTCAGATGAAGATGACGAGGATGATAACTTGATTGAAATAAGTCTTCCCAGGAAAAACTGTGTCAACATAAATGAAGAGTCGAAACAAAAGTTGCAGTCCGGTCTGCCTGATTACTTTACTGAATCCATTTTCAGGCAGCAGGGTTTAGTGGAGATATTAGAAGAGATTGAAGACGTAATTGAGGAGGATAACTTGATAGAGATTGACCTTTCTATGGGCTTCATAAAGTGAGCACCCCTTGGCGTTGAAACGTTCGTGTTGACACCTGTGTTCATGCTGTGAAACTTCTTAAATCTCATCTACCTATGACTGACGAGGCTAGTCTTAGGATTTAGTAACTTCTTGTTATGCTAATGCTTCTATACATTAAGCTGTTGTGAATATCATCAAATTTTGGATATGTATTCTTTGAAGTTTTAACATAGCCCAAGAACAAAATCAAAGCATTGTTTTTTTTTCACCAATCACCAAACTAGCTTTCTTATGCAGCTAGCATATGTCAATTCCCACACTGGAACCTATTCAAGGCTACAAAAAAATCTGAAAATGAAGGATAATTAGAGAGTTGAGACATCTGGTATTAAGCAGTATAAAATGATCAAAATAAAGAAACTGCAGACGTGTCTGATGCCCTAAGCATTGTAATATACGCACGCTCAAAGGCACAAGTTGAAGATACAGCAGAGCTTAAAAATTTTAAATCACCGAACGATCTCATTTCACATCTCAAAGATTGGTTGTCAAGACAATAATTTGAAAGTTACGAAGAAATCGCCTTTCCCAGTCGACCAAATTATCAGAGATCTACTGTGTCTACAATTTACAACGGCCGAATCCTTACATATTTTTCTACTATTATAATGTCACTGCTTCACAATCTTGCTACCTTCAAAAACTCACATTACAAGTTGGATACTACCTTTCAAAAATCTCTCCCGGTATTATGTTCTGAACCAGTATTAGAATTTGGAAGGCCCAACCTCACTTAAGGTCAAGAAACTCCAGTCCAGTTGCTGTGGGTGTCAAACCATGTTGAGACAAATAGTGAGCATCATAAAATTTGCTCAAATGCCTCATTCCACTATCACATAGGATGGTTACAATGGTGTGACCAGGACCAACTGATTGTGCCACTCTCACAGCTCCAACACAATTCATGGCTGATGAACTCCCCAGAAAGAGGCCATCATTCTTCAAAAGATACCTAACAAAAATTCCAACCGAACTACTAGTTTGAACTAAAATCGGAACCAAGTTTAGTTTTTCTATTGAAATGTGAGATTAATCAGTGCTACTGTTTACAACCCATGATAAAAGTCTTAAGATTGCATCTGAAGGGATATAACTACAAAATTATCCAGTTTAATTGAGTGAACAAGTTCAAAATTCTCAAAAAGACGAAAAGAAACATCTATTCCATATTCCTTCTAAACATTAATGACAAGATTTTGAAGGAAAAGAAAATATGTTAAGATTTGAGCGGAGATCATTAAGTCATCTGCAAGAGCAACATTGACCTGGGAGTCGACTCAAATTTGGCCAATGATCATAATATCTTCACCTCTCAGCCACAAATTAAGCTAACAAAGTAAGCGTTAGAAAAGGAGAGCATAAACTGACCTTGACATTTCAACAGCCTCCTTATCTGTTCCTCGAAAAGCACCATCAAGTTCTGCCATTCCAAAATTTTTGGTTAACCTGTTGATTCCAATTCCTTCAGTTATTGTATCAAAGGGATTCTTTAACCTTTTCCCTTCAGCCTCCTCCTTTGTGTACATCACTCCTCTTGTTACCTTATTGAACAAACCAGAACCCGGAGGATCTATAAGGAAGCACTTGACATTTGGATTCTTATCCTGTAAAACATTAAACAAGGACTTACTAGACTTTTCTAGTACCAAATAAATAACACATTCATAAAAGAGTAACTTGACCTTGAGAAATTTGGAAACACCAGCAACAGTGCCACCCGTACCTGCAGCTGCCACAAATGCATCTAGGCTACCACCACTTTGTTCCCAAATCTCTGGACCAGTACCCTCATAGTGGGAACGGAAATTTGCCAAATTTTCAAACTGATCAGCAAAATAGCCACCACTAGAATAACTTGTAAGGACAGAATCATGTTTATCTCCATCATGTTTGTAACCATTATGTAGCTCTTGATCTTTGCCCTCCGTTTGGTCAATTTTGTTAAGCTTTGATGCTAACTCATTGGTTTCCATTGCCCGTCTCCTAGCAATATTGACATAGTGGTCTCTATGTGTAATTGAGACAGGTCTTACCCTTTCCACAGTAGCTCCCAGGACTTCAAGAATTTGAGACTAATAGTAGTTTGCAGAGAATGAATGTGAAGACAAAATAAAAATGAGATAGGTAAAGCCAAAGTAATAATTTAACAGTGTCTCTCTCTGTCTCTCTCTCTCAAATAAACAGACATGCACATGTATGCATAGAGTGATACAGCCAATGTGGGGGTGGATATTATGGTAGTGAGCAGTTAACATTTTTACTATGAATGAGGTCAAATATCAATTTAGGAAGTACATTGCGATAGTTCAACTATTAATGCCATATATACCAAAGCAACTTACAAAATTACTAGGTCATTGCACCAACTCAACATAAAAAGGTTAAAGCAAACTCAGAAAGAACTTTCAATATGTAACTTAATTTTCCACTAATTGATCTACAATTACCAATAACAACTAAATTTCCTATTCTGGCATACCTGACACATCCTTGGGCAAATCCTTTAACAATAATATAACATTTATTCCAAACACCATAAAATTGCAAAGTTACAACAGAAAGCCAGAAAAGCACAAAGTGGCCCACAAACCATAGAACAAAAACTGGGAATATTGTTGAGTGAGATTTTAAAGAAGAACAACCCAGGTCCTAAACTGTAATTTATTCATACCTTCTCAATAGCAGCATCATCAGGAATGACAACATGGCATTTGCATCCATAAGCAGGAGCCACCGTAGCGAGGCTAATAGCAGTGCTCCCTGCACTTCCCTCTGTGACAACCCCACCATAAGCTAGCTGGCCAGATTTTAGGGCCTGTAGAATAGAGCCATCAGCCATGTGTTAAGAGAACACATTAAAAGAAAACAAATAGGCCATTGAGTGCAAAATCTGTAGAGTCCGCTACAAGTTACAGCCTTGAATCAGATGACCTTGAACTAGTTTCAGTCCTGTTGGACAGAGAAAATATCAACCTTAGATGTCCTACATCAAAAAGGTTACCTAGTTCAGATTCAACATAGTTTCAGAACTGGAATAGCAAACTTCAAAATTGGCTTGACAACCATACTTCTTCAGCTATGTAATTTTGCATAACTTTTCTAGTTATAACTCCACTATTTGGAACCTAGATGCCTCAGTGTTTATAAGTTTTGTATTGGAATACTGCATCTTGAGTAATATAAACTTCAACTGTGTATCAGAAATCGCACACAGAAATTTCAACCACAATTCCATCCTCAATAAATTAATCTGAAACTCAAAATTATAGTGAAAGGTTTCATTATCTGTCAATAATCTTTGTACCTTAACAATGACCTTACATATAACTTAGCTTAAACAAAACTTTAAACTTCTCAGCGTTGTTTTCATTAATCCCTTTGTTGAAGTTAAGGATGGCCTCAATAAGATATAACCATTAGCAGCAGAATTTCACAAATTGCACTTTGCAAAAATTATTTATCAGCGCCCTTAACTACAAATAGATGTTAAAGTTATATCAAATTTTCTTACCATTAAAAAACGCCTATATTGTTTTCTGCAGTACCAAGGGTAAAAACCACTCACAGATGTAAAAGTGTACCTCCTCAAATATTTTGGCAGCAACTCTGTCTTTCACACTGCCACCAGGATTCAAAAATTCGCACTTCCCAAGAATCTGCAGGAAGAACAGAAGTTCAAATAAGAGGTATTAATGAATAAATAGTAATGATGAACTTCAAATGGAAAACACCAAGCAAAAGCCCATATCTTGAAGGAAAACTGGGAAAGAAACTTACTTCACAACCGGTAGCTTCAGAGAGGCTATTGATTCTAATCAAGGGAGTATTGCCAATAGCATCAAGAAGCCCATATCTTGGTTGCTTTTTCTTGTTTGGAAGGACTGAAAGGTTCTTTCTTTTCGACTTGCACTTGTTGCATAGAAAGAAAGAGAGCACTCCAATGGACACCGAGATCGCAGCTACAATAGCACGACTGGTTCTCACAAGCGCCATCGTGGCGATTCTCGACAAATGTGATGCCTCCTTCATAGTTCATACTTGAGTCATTAATAGAACACAAACAAGAATTGGGCTGATGTAGTAAGAATGTTGGTGATGGACCCAGCCCATGATGTAGCTCAATCCAATCGCTTTCCAAAAACCTGTTCTTTTGTTTTTCTTTAATAACAAATCCCATTTTGATGCAAGTTTACGGGTATACATTTTATGTTCCGCTTACTCAATTTTAACTGTATTATTTTTAATCTCATTTATATCATATACTTAAATAAATTTGTAATTGAGATTAAATAAAATAAGATTAGAATCGGATAAGTGGAACAAACGATCTCGTCCGTTTACTCACTGTAATAAAGCACAAAACGAGAGAAGTAATCAAATTATTTTTGGCATAAAGCAAAAATGTATCATTTTGATTTTTCACAAATTTTCCTGTTAATTGTGATTTTGATTGAAGGACATCTATTATGCAACACAAGTATTTGCTCTCGTTAGGAAATAGTCTGTCATGTGAGTAACTGAAAAGCAATCAGAGGAACAATTTGTTACATATCAAAACAAAACTATTTACATGGGTACTTTAGGAACTGCAACACATTTTTCCACACCTCAACAAAAGACAGAATGACCAGAAACACCAGACCAGCAAAAGTTGTACAGTTTCATTCACTCGTCAAAACAAGTCCAGGGAAAAGAGCCAAAAACACCCCATTTCTTCTTCCTTTTCCGCTTCCTCCTTGGAAAATCTAGCTCACCGCCACCATGGAGATCCAAGAAAAGCTTGTCAAGTACAAGTACCATATCCTCTTTACCCTCATAACCTCTCTCATTCTTGCGTCTCTCCTCTTTCTTGCTCCAAGTTTTTTCACCATCTTAGCCTACTTTTGGCCTCTCTTGCTGTCAACGGCTCTCTTTTTAGCTGCTGTCGTCATATTTGGCAAGACCACCTCGACGTCCGGCGACAAGGCCGCCGGCGAGGGCCTTCTGGATTACGTTGCTGGCCAACCTGAACATGCTGTGGAAAGCTTCAAGCTTGAAGAAGAGGAGTTGAAAACCAAGTAACAATAGTCATATCTGTAGTTTCTCTTGACAGTTTAATGGAAAGAAAGATCCAATCTTTTTCCTATTTTCTTCCCTTTAGCTTTGTAGTTGTCGGAACCTGAACTGTAGAACCATGGGAAGATTAGTACTTTATCAGTCAATGAAAGTGATATGGGTCCCTTCCTTTCCTTTATCTAATATTCTTTAGTTGTTTGATGGGTGGGAAGTTTGGGATTTGATAAAAATGAGGGTCGAAGATAGAATTCAGATTTCAGATTGGAATTTGGTTTTCAATGGTTAAGGTTCTGCAGACACAACACAATCACTTGGGAAATGTTTACCTGAAAGTTCAAATTTCGTTTCTGCCTTACACAAAAGGGGAAATTTTAAAAAGAAAAACAACTTCTTTGCAGTCAGATGAAGATAATCTCTTGTTTTTATTTCTTATCTAGCAAAAAAAGGAAACTAAAAATGATGATTGACCTCTGAAGTTACAAAATAAGATTTGCATCCAAATTTTACATGTCACTGAAATTTATGTTTGATGATGTTTCCCTCATTGGTGTATAGCCACCAGAGTTCTTTAATAATGTAAAATTTGGCTTAAAAATAGTGGGAAGGATTGTGTATTATTTCATACTGAATGTTGATTATTTATATATAATGTAAAATGATATCTACTTTGATTAGATTATGAAAATGTTGCTACGGAGTCTAGGAAGTACTTGGTCGAGATAATGTACCTCGGGAACTTGTATGCTGTTCTTTGGGTCACCGCCACGGCCATAGTCGCCTTTTTCTCACATGTTCCTTGTACCAACTCCTTATAATTGATGTAAATTTTAAGAAGAAGCAAATTAAAAAAATATAAAAATTTAATCATAAAATTATTTTTATAAACTTAAAAATTTAAAACAAATATTACAAAATGATTTAGCCTTCTCTTATCTCCCTGCCTATCGCCACTGCTTATAATTACAGGTCTCAGTTTTATAATTTCTTTTTTTTACTATAATTGGACGTTCAAATTTTCGATATCTTTCCTAAAACTTTTTATCTTCAAATTGATAAAGCCCGTTTGGTTGATAGTTTTTCAGCCATATTTCGGCGCATTTGAGGGTTATTTATTTGGCTATTAACCGGTGAGTTGACTTGTTCCATCCAACAAGTTAATTTTAAAAAAAATCTAAAATACCAATGTTTTGCCTTTAGCTGTTGGACAAGGACGATCGTGCCCACTCAATTTTTCTGCACCTCTTTTTCTACACTTCAATCCAATCTTTTACGCAATATTTCGTTATTGTCTTTGTCAGCAAAGACAGCTGATAAAATGAAAATTTTCTGTAATTCGTAATATTTACTTATTGTACCTTCTTACTTTTGTTCTAATTTTAAATTACAGAAGAATAAATTTTTTATTCCTTCCAAAATTAAGGGGTAAAATTTTTTGTCCCTATGACAGAAACAAAATACAATGGCAACTTCCAGAAATACTCCTCCTCCAACAATATAATCAATTAAATCATAATTAATTATTATTTAATTTATTTAATTAATTAATTACAATATTTTAATTAATGAATGAATTGTGTTTTAATTAATTATATTGTAGTTAATTAATTATTAATAATATTGTAATTAATTAATTAATTACAATATTTTAATTAATGAATATTTTAATTAGTTATATTTTAATTAATTGATTATATTTTAATTAATCAATTAATTAATTACAATATTTTAATTAATGAATAAATATATTTTAATTAATTATAATGTAATTAATTAATAATAATAATA
>JAOQMS010000005.1:22197377-22211816 GCA_027563885.1 Erythroxylum longipes
CAGAGAATGGGATAAAACAGTGATCTGAAACTTTAAGGATTAAACTGCAATGATATAGGCAGAATTAGGCTAAGTAGCCTTCATAAAAGTTGTAGATTATTATTTTATCTTTCTAATGATATAAAGATTGAAATTTTTGGACTTCAGGTGTAAAAGTTATGGCCTTTATAAGATAGCAGAAATTGTATAAGAGTACTCATTTTTAGCAGAAATGGAAATTTTCACTAAAATGATTAAAATGTATCAATGCAGGTTGAATTAGACAAAATTGTCTTCATAAAAGTTGTATATATTTTTCTTATCTTTCCAACGATATATAGTTTATAAATTTTGGATTTCTGGATTGAAAGTTATGTTGTTTGGAAGTAAGGAGGTATTAATGGGGCAGTTGCGATCGTGACACAGCATAATCGCGACAGTCCCAGAATTTCGGAAAGTCGCGATCGCGACCGTCCCAAAATTTTTCATAAAATCACAATCGCAACGAAGCGTGATCGCGACAGTCCCAATATTTTGCAAGGTTGCGATTGTGACACGGTACGATCATGACTCCCCTCGTTTTTCCTGCTACTGTTCACCATCTCTCGTGATCGTGACACAGCACGATCGTGACTTCGATGTTTTCTGTTCCCTCTCACGGGCGTGAGAAATGAAAGTCACGCCCGTGACTATCTTGCTTATGAATTAAGATTTTCATTTACTTAATTCAAATTGCAAATTAATTCTTTTAACACTCAAATTATTTATTCTTCGTTCATTTTTGCTATAGAAAATTTTTCATTAAATTGTTGGGTATTATTTTTACTTCTCCTATGAATTTTATTTATTTAAAATCATTATTATTTGTTTCTTTTATTTTGATATTATCTATTAATTGTGTATTAATTGTTTTTATTAAATCATTTGTTTTTTAATAATCTAATTTTATGTCTAAAATCATTCTATGATATTTTAATGACTATTTGCTTATATTAGAAACGTCCCACCACAAATCTTTCTTGTCTAAACTTTAATTAATTTTAAATGTTATCTTTTATTTTATTTTTGTGTTCCCAAATATATTTATTATTATTTCAATAAATCTCAATGGTGATACGTAGTCGCCTTAAAATCTATGTGGAGACCCTGGGTCAACAATGAGGGAAGCTAAAAAGTTGAGGGATGGGACAGTAAACAGAGTGGAATGGTATCCTCACATTTGGAATAAGGTTCTTAGACCAAATGCCAATTTTCTTCTATAGCTAGCTATAATGAACACCTCTTCTTTGAGTGTGTATTCTCTAAAGAACTTTGGGCAAAAATCTCTAGATTATGTATTCCTGGGTTTAACTATTGTAGACTCTCTGACATTCTACTGCAGCTATCAGTTCTGCACATTTCTAGAACTGACAGGGATGTTTTAATGATCTCTGTGGCTATATGTACTCCAGCAGTTTGGAAGGAGAGGAATAACATAATATTTAAGGAAAAATCTATTTCTCTATCCTCTCTTATAAAGCTTACAATAGCTAGCATAAGGGAACAACTAATTATAAATCAGTTGAACCTGCACTGTAGTTAAGGTATAGCTCTTACCTAGAGACTATAACCCTTACTGTTTCCTAATGTATGCTTCTCTAATGTCTCATTAAACCTAGCCCAATCTAGTCCAGTTCAGTATTCCCTATCATACAACCTTGGTTCACATCAGAATAGTTTAGAAAGTGTTCATACATAATTCATCATCTACTCTTCAAAAAAAAACATCATTAACAAGCTCAGTTCTGAACTTCATACTACATGGGTTCATTTTAGAAACAGGATAGATAGTAATAATGCGTTTTTCTTCTTCATTTAATCATGATATACTACTGAAAAAAGGGGTTTTTGTTCTTACCTGATGGAAATGAAAGGTGTTCTCAGTTGCCTCTTCCATAGCAGCTTCATGAAGGATTACTATAGACATCAGATCTAACTTGTTATTTCGTGAAGATCCAAAGGCATAAACGAAGGGGGAAATCTGAGTAGATATTCTTACCTAAGTGAAGATCTTCCCTCAGACTCCTCATATATGAACTGAATCTCGAGACCTCCAAACGAAAGATAATTGAAGAGCTCGGGTAACAACCTAGTAAAGCCCTAATAGCAATAAGGAATTGCAAGAGTTGAGGATGAGTTTATTACCTGGGAAAAAGCTTCATGGGGCAGAGAAAGGAGAAGGAAACCACCAGCGGACACAAATCGCAAGCCCACAACCAGAGATTTACCTCTGGTTTCCAAAAATATGGTGGCGAGGAAGAATCGAGAAAGTCGAGGGTAGTTATACTCTAATTGTCAATGTCTGCTGTTATAATCGTTCCAAACGATGTCGTTTGCTACCAAAGTCTCTCTTGTAATTTCAAGTGGGTCTACCCCACGTAATTAGCTGTATACTTCTCTTATATTTCAATTAAATTTTTTAATTTCTTGAAAAAAAATAATCTATCAAATTTGTTATGTATAAAAGTTAATTGAGGTAAAAATATTTCTTATATATTACATGAGATGAGGATTAAAATATATAATTTACAGCTTGATACATGATAAGTATTATTATAATAAAAAATAACTAAAGTGTAGATAAAAATATAGAAATTAATTGTATCGCTATAATAGAAAGTTAATTAATGTGTAGATAAAAATACAAAAACTAATTTATAAATATCATTATCATAAGTCCTTACCCATCAAGAAGAGGAAGTTTAGAGCACAAATAGTTAATTTTCTTGATTGGCAAGGGCTTGGTAAATATATCATTTAGCTAGTCATTTGAATTGGCAAAAGAAACATTGGATTAGAAATAAGATAAATTACTCCTATATTGTCACACTATATCTGACCTTGGAAAATTGAAAATTCGAGTTCTTTTGTCAATGATTGAAGCCAAATTAATTTGAACGTTGTATTTGCAAGTGCCTTGTACTCTCTCTTGGTTGATGATCTATCTATTGTAAAACGCTTCTTTGCTAATCATGATATTAAAGATATGAGCCAAAAATATGCCATAACCACTTTTAGTACGTTTGTCATCTAGATCACTACCCCAATCACTGTCTACATAACAATAAAGAACTATAGGCTTTGTAGAAGATAACAGTAAACTATTTGATACCACGTCCTTGAAATAACACAACAATTTCTTTAGCACTTTCCAATTAATATCTGCATGAACTAGCTTAGTTCGTTGATAGTAATGCAATATTAGGTCAAGTTATGTTAACTTATTGTAAAGCTCCAATAAGCTGCCTATATTGATGAAGATTCAGATGAATTATTTGTGGTTTTAGTTAAGCTTGGTGACATAGCCGTTGGAGTAAATTTGATTATAATCTTGTCAACCTGCTTTATTGAGGAGTTCACAAATTTATTTAGATTGTGACAATAATAATTCTTACTTTGTATATGCAATTTCTATTCCACAAAACTAAGACCAGTCCCCAAGGTCTCTCGTAGGAAATTCATGTTGGAGTGAAGTAATAAATTTTAAAACTAATTAAGAGCAAAAACCGATGGTAATCATTTCATGAACATAAACTATATATATATATATATATATATATATAATTTGGTCATTATTTCTATAAATTAAAAGAGAATTACCAACCTTGGAAGAATTAAACCACAAGGTGAAGAAAATTACCAAGTTTAATTTAGAGAACTATGCTCGTGGGGCTTACTTTCAAAACATAGATATATCATTGTAATTTGCAGATAAAATCTGACTTAGACTCATCAATACAACCAATCAATTGCTTCATGTAATTGGTCTCGGTTAGTTTGCCATAGATAGGAAGGCATTTAAATATCAAGTTGCTTAATAGAACAATGATGCGTTGCAGCTATAGAAATAACTGTTTTAATTGTTGTGGCTTTTATCACTGGATAAATATCTCTTTGTAATCCACACCAGCTTCTTGGGTAAGATCTTTAGCCCTCAGTTTGGTTTTATATCTGTCAATAAAACATACTGCTTCCTCTTGATCTTATACACCCACTTATTATCAATAATGTTAGCTTGTAAAGGTTTAGGTACCAAAGTCTACTGGAGTTGGATACCAAAGCAATTATTTCATCTATTATGGCCTTTTGACACGCTCTAAATAACTTTTAGCTTGACTATAGGTTTGTGGTTCATGTTCCAAATAATTTATTTGGAATTATTTTTCTCTGTAATATATATAATTCTCTACATTACATGGTGCTTGGTCTCAAAGACCATGGAAAGGGTATGATTAGTATTTGATGGTGGTTCGGAAGACATGGGTCAGTCAAAAATTAAATTAAGAATTAATGAAGAAGAATTATCTAAGGGAGAGTATCTTACGGAAGTGATATGAGTTATATTAGGTGTAGGTTGTGGTGAATGTGGAGAGTTAGGAGATTGGGGTGAGGATGGAGTTTGTAGGGAAGTAGAGTTTATACCTGATTGCACAATAGAAGAAAAGGGAACTAATTAATAAGCTTGACCATGATGAATGTGGAGAGGAAGGAGCGAGTACTATACTGTCTAAAATCCAATTCTTACATGGACAGATATTTTCATCAAAAGAAATATATCTAACTATATGTACCTGATCACCATCCAAATCCGAATAAATATGACCTAAATAAATGCATTGTTTAGTGTGTGATACGAAAATTTATGTCTATTGGAGGGTCGAAGATATGGGTAAATTGCACAATAAAAAAATTATTTTTAGCATATTTTGGTATCGAAATAGACAGTAATTCCAATGGCATTGCATTGTTTATAATATTAGTAACGACAACTTGAAAAGCATATATCCAAAACCTGAAAGGAACAGAAGAATAATGAGAAGAGTTAGTCCTAAATTAATTTCATGCTTAATTTTTCATTCAGATATATGCCATTTTGTTCATGAGTACGACGGAAAGTGATTTTATGAATATGAATTTAATTTTTGAAATTCACTACCCATATGAGTGACAATCTTTTATTTTAGAGTTAAATTATAGAGAAATAAAATATTCAAATTCTTTAAAAATTTGAAAGACTTCACTTTTCTTATGAAAGGAAATAACCATAAATAACATATAAACGTTAGAATTTTATGGGCCACGTGTATAAATATATGTACGTAGATTTCTATCGTGGTTATAGGCCTAATAAAATGTTATCTAATTTTAATAAATTAATTGAGCCTACAAAAATATTAATTAAGTACTAGTATGGGATCGATGTGTAGAAGCCCATTACGAGTCATTATCGTTAATGGACCCACAATAGTCCGTAAGTCTAAACTGACTATAAAAGTGCTGTGATCCCTAAGCCAGATACATTTTTGACATTCTTTCTAAACAAAGTTCTGTCAGTTTTTTCTGTTTCATAAGAAAAATTCATTCAGTTTTTAGATCTTAGCTTGAAAGAATACAAATCTTTCAAGTTTTGCTATTTACGCTTCTGTTGTGCAATAGATCAAGGTTAGTATTCTTATTTGTACATATGTTATTGTCTATTCTATCTGTGTGTGATTCTTGTTGATTAATGAGTGTTTAGATATGAATATAATGATCATAAGTCTAAATCCTATCAAGTGGTATTAGAGCACTTTACGTAGATTGTTTAAACATGATCTTCAGATTCATTTTCACTTCGTTTCACGTGTTTGTGACAGTGGAAATGATTAAACCATTTTTTTTAAATTATTACTTACTGTTTTTCTTGATCATTCAAGGCTGAGAGGAAACTTTTGGATAGATATTTTGTTTTGATTATTTTAGTCTGAAATTGATTAGAAAACTGGTAAATAATGTTGTTGGTGTCGGAATAATGTTTCATCTAGTCAAGAAACAAAAATTTGACTGTACAAATGGTGAAATCACACTGATAATCATTAAAAATCTGGTATAAAATTTTTGCAAGATCTGTTTTTTAATAATTCGGGTAATTTTTGTTTATTATTCGGGTCATTGATGAATCCCGTCAGAGGTCAGGGACAACTCACTGATCGATTTTGCATTTTTTGGCATGCGGATTTCTCGCGCCAGAGAAACGGTCTCCTATTTCTCTCTGGTCTTATGCATGCAGCAGGCGCGTCTTATGGTCGCAGTGTTGGCTTATGTCTCCGTCGGTAGGAACAGATAACATAACAAAAAAATCTTATGCCTCACAGTATTTACTTACTATTCCTACTTATTTTTATTCCAATTCTAAATAACATAAACATAATTTTTTTTTCCTTTCAAAACTAAAGAACAAGAATTCTTGTCCTTGTGATAAAAACAAAATACAATAACTTCCAGAAATACCCTTTCCCCAACAATATAATCAATTAAATTATAATTAATTATAATTTAATTAATTATAATTTAATTAATTTAATTAATTAATTACAATATTTTAAATAACGAATAAATTATGTTTCATTTAATTATATTGTAGTTATTAATTATTATTAATATTTTAATTAATTATATTGTAATTAATTAATTAAATTATTTTAATTAATGAATAATAATATTGTAATTAATTATATGTTAATCAATTAATTAATTATAATTTTAATTAATGAATAATTATATTTTAATTAATTATAATGTAATTAATTAATAATAATTATATTTTAATTAATTAATTACAATATTTTAATTAATGAATAATTATATTTTAATTAGTCATATTTTAATTAATTATAATGTAATTAATTGATTAATAATAATATTTTAATTAATGAGTAATTATATTTTAATTCATTATAATGTAATTAATTAATAATAATAATTTAAATAATTATATTTTAATTAATTAATTAATTACAATATTTTAATTAATGAATAATTATATTTTAATTAATTATAATGTAATTAATTAATTAATATTAATAATATTGTAATTAATTATATTTTAATTAATTAATTACATTATTTAAATTAATGAATAATTATATTAGTTAGTTATATTTTAATTAATTAATTAATTAATTCAATAGCTCATTTCATTAAATTTATATGTTACTCATTTTTTTAATTCCTTATTTATAGATACAATTAAAAAATACTA
Source organism: Erythroxylum longipes (assembly GCA_027563885.1). Classification (NCBI taxonomy): domain Eukaryota; kingdom Viridiplantae; phylum Streptophyta; class Magnoliopsida; order Malpighiales; family Erythroxylaceae; genus Erythroxylum; species Erythroxylum longipes. The sequence continues at coordinate 22,204,417 of JAOQMS010000005.1, forward strand.
ATACAAACCATTCGTTTTAAAATAATCAATGAATTACATATTTCTAATCATATTATACTGCAAGGGTACTTTGGTCATTGACACTGTTTTTTATGTTATGCCAACTGCAACCAAACATATTTCTGTCCTCGAGACAAATTCAGTTTTCTCTGTTTTGTCCATTACAACCTAACACCTCACTGTCTCTAATTTTTGTTCGGTTCTATCTCCAAATTTTTGTTTTATTCTGTCTCCGCATATGGGAGACAGTAACCAAACGCAGTGTTAGTTTTTGTACTCCCTTTGTCCCTCTCATTTTCTACAAGTTTACCAACAAATATAAAAGCATTCAATGTTCATTATTTCTAAAATATATTGGCCTATATTATTTTATATATTCTAGATGTACACAATAAGTCAGAAATTATACAGTTTAGATAAATTACCCAAACACAAAAGCCAGAATCTTTCAAAAAATGGATTCCTATTCGAAAAGTGCATAACTGCATGAATAAGCTCACATTAATCCGTCAATTTGGAATCTAATTCGAGATTTTTCTTAGGAGGTGTCGAGAAGAAATTAGAATATAATATTATCAATTCATATAGGTGTCGAGAAGAAATTTGTGTTAGTATTAGTATATTTACTCTTTTTACTTAATTATATTACTAACTATTAGGATTGAAAATTTAAATTTTTATATGAATATTTAATAAAATACTAAGATATAATATTTATGTTTTTATAATTTATTTAAATTATGTTCTTATAAGTCATTTTATATATAAACAATTAATACTAAATAATTAATTTTATTAAAAATTCTTAATAAATAGTTGATATTACCATTGGTTAAATCGGTTAATATAATTCTGCCGCTGAGAAAATTAACTAATGACTGTACTGATTGTAAACTCAGGCCCAAATTATAACTCTTTTACTTTCGAGGAGAGGAACAAAACCCTTTTAAAACTGTTGAAATCTATTTATTGGACAATGAAAAATCGTCACAATATTTTCCAGCAGGTCAAAGACGGTGGTGTGACTCATTCAAAGTTAGAAAGTGACTGAAAATTTGCAATTTTGTTCACTATTTTTTCGAAAAAATACATTTTTGCCATTGGATTTTTAAAGTCACGAATTTGCCAGTTACTTTCATCATAATAATGATTGTGGCAGTTACCATTCAACCTTTGGTCTCTTGATAATTACGATTTTGCCATTTCTCTCTTCACAGTTACATTTTTGTCTCTACCTTTAAGAAAATCATAATTTTGTCACTAATTTTAATTAAGACTAATTTCAAGATTTCAAAATTAAAAATCTTGTAAATTTGTAAATAATGATTCTCCGATTGGCTTCGGCCCTACTTTTAAAATTATAGTTTTGCCACTCTTAACGAATAAAGATACCTGCTAATTAAAATATGCCCCTCTCCTTTCGAATGTTGCTCAATTGGTAGGAGAAATTTTTTTGAAGAGTTTTGTAATTTAGTAATTCATAATTCATACACTGAAAAGTTTCACCTTCAAGGAAAGTATTTTAAATACATTTATCATATTTTTGCATTATTGGTTTATAAGCAAGAGTTATTATTTGTACATAAATTTTGTATTTTTGTTTGTTAGTTAACAAAGTAACAAACTATTACGACGACATTCATAAATAAATAAAAGGTCAATTATTTCTATTATTTAACAAAATGTCAATGAGAAAAGTGATAGATTATTGTTACTACTTCATATTTCTAATATAATGCAAGAATTTCTTACGATTCAAATCATAAACTCAAATAAGAATTTTCTCTTTTTGGAAAATCATATGAAGGCTCCAATCAAAGCATAAGGCTTATCATTTAATCCTTAGTTTTGGTCCAAAGCTACATCTTTTAGAAATTCTTTATATACCTTCAATTTCTAAGAATCTAGTTTCCATTTTGAAACTTTATGTTATTATGTTTAAAGGAGATTTTGGATAGATTTTTCAATTTATTTACAAACACTTTATTTATTGGTTTTGGTGTTCTTATTGATGAATTGTATAAATTGAAATTTGATAATAAATTTATTGAATCTTTGTTTTTTTGTTTATGATAATGAAAATTAAACATAGTGGATTAAATAAAAAATCTATTAACATGTGGCAAAAATGCTTGGGTCATGAATCTAAAGAAATGTTAGAAAGATTAGTAAAGAATGAGATTATTTCAAATCTAGATTTTACTGATCTAAGTATATATGTGTGGATTACATTAAAGGAAATCAAATTAAACATAATAAGAAAGGAAATACAAGTGCTCAGCTTATTGAGATTATACAGGCTGATATTTGTGGACCTTTTGATACTTCATCTTTAGTGGAGAAAAATATTTCATTACCTTTAACAATAATTTGTAGTTTAAGGGCTTGAATCTAAGCTATAGAATAGAGTTTTTTTTTCATCAATCATAGTCGATGGTATCCAGACTTGATTGGAAGTTAATTTTTGCACTCAATACTCTATTGAGTGTTTTTTCTACTTCACTGGTTTTGATGGCTTTAGAACTATATGACTCAAATATTTCTCACCTTAAACTTTGTCCCTATTACAACTTTGAAAAGTCCTTTGATTCATGTTATACATGTGAATCTTTAGTTGCGGGGTATGCAGAGTTGTGAAATATATTAGTCAAGAAAGGTGTTTGAATGTACATATATATTGATTTTATTTTTAAACATAACTTGTCAAAATCTACCCCTAAATTGCTAAATTTTTAAAGATAGTGTTTGTTAATTTATTATGAATAAAAACATTGAATGGTTGATTCATGTTGTGATTTTTGAAAGTTAGTCCTCTTTTCTTATGATTGTTTATACTTAGGAAATATGGTTAAAGAGGAAGTGCTTTGATTTTGATTTTGATTTTGATTGTGATCTTTAGGTTTGCCCGAGGATGGCCAAAGGCTATGACTGGGAGAACTTTATAATTTCTTGTTTAATTATCAAGACAATCTTAATTTCTTGTGTAGCTAACTCTGTATCAACATAGTCTTAATTTTGAAGTACAAAAGGGCAATTAATAGGCCAATCAAGGAATAAACATATTGGAGACACAAAAGAGGCAGGTTCATATCCCTTTTGAGAGCTATGAGCAACTAATCTTCTTTTTTCCAGTTCAAAAGATATCGAGATCGGATAACATGTTTGGGCATTGATCAATCTTAGTGATATTGTTCTCAACTCTCTTTTGAAATTGAATATATTATTCTGTATTTAAATTTTGGGATTTACATATGAATAATTTTGATAGGCCTACTAGATTTTTCATATATGGATTTACTACTACAATTATGATTACAATCCGTAATTGTTGTAAATATAATTTATGTGTGGCCAACTAATGGTCATTCATTGTTAAGGATAATATAAGATAATTTAAATGATCCGAGCTTGTATGATTATTATTTAGATTAATCTATTTTCCTAACCTATAATACGGTTGTCCCGTTAAATCTAAAGAGCATGTCCTAGGCTATCTGACAACTAGATTTAATTAAAGAGCGTGCATAATTAGTTACAATATGAGGAAAATCTAGGATTAACAGAGCCTGTTGTTAATGTACGATCAATAGTTTCAAAGAAAGGTGTGAGAACAAGGTTAGGATTGATTATGCACATTTATGTGAAGGTTAAGATTGGATTAAGAACTAAATCAAAGCTCATTGATTAATCATTGGAATTTTGTATTGTTTGATTTAATTTATCCTTCATAGTTTAATTTTATTTTATTGCATAAATTGAATTCATCCAAACCCCCTAATCTTATACAAAAATTTGTTCATTACAAAAGCTAATCATACACTTTCTAAGGATGCAATCTTTTCTTACCATAATTACAAGTTTAGTTGTACATAGTCAGGTTTTATTTTTATATGTTCAGTATGCATGATAAGTAAAGAAAATATTGATGTCCATTTACAAAGTTCCTTGAAAGGAATAACAGATATGCACAATACACTATTCTCGGCAATAGTTAAAAGGATGATGAGTAACTCCTTATTACCTAAATATCTGTAGATGTATGCCCTTAAAACTACTATGTGTTTATTGTATATAGTACCTAGCAAGGTAGTTCTAAAAAATTATTTTTGAATTGTAAACTATAAGGAAACCCACTTTGAGATATTTGCGTGTCTTAACAAAAGCAAAAATCTATAATCCATATGAAAAGACATCAGATTCTCAAACAATTATCAGTTACTTTATAGGTTACTTAGAGAAACTTAAAGGATTTAGGTTTTGTTTTCCAAATCATAGTCCTAAATTTATGGAAACTAAAAATGCTAGATTATTGATAATGATGAAGTTTAGTGAGAATAATGAATAAGAAAATATATATATCAAGGAAGTAAGGGAAAATGTTCCTATATTTGTAAAGGATCCTTCATCTATAATGGTTCTAAATATTATTCCGGTAATTAATAAAATTTAGACAATAGTGAATAATATTTGAATGAAGGAAAACACCCATAAGAAACAAACTCATAACCACTTGTTATATATAAATTATAAGAAATAATACCTTCAAGAAAATCTTAAAGAGAAAGAAACTTAGCTATTTTAAATAATTATATGGTTTATTTACAAGAGTCAGATGTTGATATTGAAATCAATAAAGATCTAGTTTCATTTTTACAAGCCATAGAATGTGTAGAGTTTAAAAATTAATGCTATGAAAGATGATTTAAATTCATATAAGATAATAAACTTTGGGATATAGTTGAACTGCTAGAAGGTTATAAGTGAGTTTGATGTAAGTAGGATTTTAAAATCAAAAGTGACTCAAATAGTAATGTTGAATGATATAAGGTAAGGTTTGTTACTACAGGTTGTACTTAGAATGATAGTATTGATTATAAGTAGGCATTTTTACCTATCTTAAAGAACAATTCATTAAGGATTATAATGAGATATGTGGCTAATTATAATTTCGAGCTGCACAAAATAGATATGAAGACAACCTTTCTTAATGAGGATCTTAAAGAAGATGTATTTATGTGCCAACTTAAAGATTTCTCGACAAAAGGTTAAATGATGTGTAAACTTAAGAAGTCAATATGTGGACTCAAAGAAGCTTCTCAATAATGGTATCTCAGGTTCAATGATACTATAACATCTTTCAGTTTCCAATAAGACACTATTAATCGGTATATATATCGAAAGATCAATGAGAGTAAGTTTATTTTCTTAATTTTATATGTTCATGATATCTTACTTTTTTATAATGATTTGGGCATATTATATAAGATAGAAGATTTTCTTTATAATAATTTGAGATAAAAGATATAATAGAAGCATCCTATATGATAAAAATTAAGAATTTTTCATGATAGATTACGAGGTTTATTAGGTCTATATAAAAAAATTTATATCAAAAGATTTCTAGAAATGTTTAATATGGACAAGTGTTCAACATGTATTGTTCTTGTTCAAAAAGGGGACAAATTTAGTCTTTTGTAATGTCCAAGGAATAGTGTAGAATAAAAAAAGAAAGATACAAATTCTTATACTTCAAATATAGGCAATTTAATATATTTACAAATTTGTAAAAGATTTGATATTAGTTTCGCTGTTGAAATATTGGGCAAATATCAAAGTAACCCTATAATTGTTAATTGGAAAGCTAGAAAGAAAGTATTGAGTAATTTGCAATGAACAAAGAACTATATGCTCATATATTTAAGGTTTACATTTGTATGTAATTGGATACTCAAATTCATATTTTTAAAGATCTCTTAATAAAAAAAGGTTCAAATTTGGTTAATGAATGGAGTAATATCATGAGAAAGTGTTAAATAATCTATCATTGCTTCATCTATTATGGAAGCAGAGTTTGTGGCATGTTTTGAAGCCATAATTATTACATTATGATTGAATAATTTTATTTTAGGACTTGAGATTTTTGACATTATTACCAAGTCACTGAACCTTTATTGTGATAATCCTACAATAATTTTTTTCTTTAAGAATGACAAATATTCAAAAGGTGTCAAACATATGGAATTAAATTATTATACAGTTAAAAGAGGAAGTTCATAAATGATGATTATATTAAGCATATTAGTATTTGAATGATAATAACATATTTATTAACTAAGTGTTTACAACAAAAGACATTTGAGAAACATGTACATAAAACGGATCTTAGTTTTATCATCAAATGACACTTGATTATGATGATGTTAACACTCTAAGCTTGCTTATGTGTTGCCGATTCTACATTAACGAATTTTTATTTTATAATAGCGTACACATTTATGATTTATATTTTAATAGGAAATTCATAATTATAGATCATCATGAAATTATTTATATCATTATTTATAGACCTAGTATAATGAGCAATTAATGTTATAGTATTTGGCAAGAAGTATGTTGCATAAATATTATACAACCATCATAACTCACATTGTGTGTTTTATCATGTAAAGTTGCTTACACTGAACTTTTAAATTTTAAATTTATATATTTGAAATTATCCTATTTAATTTTATGATTATACAACAACAACAACGACTTAGGAAAAGTTCTGCTGATATGCAAGATTTAAGGAGGTTTAATAGTATGTAGCCTTACTTCTAACTGGTAGGGAAACTATTTTTAATAGACTCATATGAAAAATAAATAAATAAATGTATGTATATAAACATGCATGTTTATATTAAATAATAAAATAATAATTAAATATAAAATAGACATAAAAGATATTAATAATAAAAATAAATAAACAAATACATATAAATAAAAATATAAAAATAAGTAATAAAATAAATAAAACAATAAATGTAAAACAAGGTAAATAGTAATAATAAAAGATAAAACAAGTAAATAAATGTTGGATCACCTATGGCTCAGGTATTCACAATACGCAACGGAATGGACCATACTACACAACAAAAAGTATAACCGAAACTACACAACATGTACTAAATTACCTCTTGATGCGGATTGGTATTTGTTTTTTAGATTTGTAAACGTTGCAGCACGCGAACGTCTTCTACCGGTATCTACACGAGGATGAACGATCCGGGTAGCGGCTAATGTGTGCTAGCACGTTCTAAAGCACTTTAGAATGCCACATAATTTTTCTCTTGGAAGAAGAACGAACGGCTAGGTCTAGGTGGCTAGGGTTTTCGTGTCCTCTCTAATGAGACTTAAGTTCTCTATTTATGGAGAAACCCTAATCCTTATTCCTATTAGGAATAATAATATTATAATCCTAAACCTATTAGGATTATGGAAGTCTAATAAATTTCGGCCCATAGTATATCTCATATAATAAAAGCTCTACAACTTAATTTAATTTAGCCCAATAAATATATCCACATATATTTATTTAGTGCCTAATAAATTAGGCCCAAGAGAATAAGCCCAAATCATAT
>JAOQMS010000005.1:22211916-22241489 GCA_027563885.1 Erythroxylum longipes
AACCATGTAGTGTTCTCTCTGTGGGTCGGTCCAATATATGTTCTCTAACATATATCTATGTTTCTGATTTGATAACTTATATCCATGATCAGTAAAACGTGATCATCAATCAGAACACATACTAGCCTTAATTCATTATTATTCTACCAATAACGATAGACCAGGGACATTTTAGAATAGTATTATAACGCTTATAGTTTTACTATCAAGTCACACACTTGATGAAATAAGCCTAATACTACTCATGAAATGTAAATCACATTATATAAACAATATACATGCATATATAAAAAAATACCTCATAATATATTATTAATAAGTCAAGAATGTCAGTACAAAACATATGACTATTGGCCTAGGGCACACTACTAACAATAAATACACAAACAATAAAGAATTTAAGTTAATAAACAAATCAAATTTAATTTTATAACGAAACCTAGCTTGCGCCGCATGATTCTCTTTCGCTGCACGATCTGTAATGGCGGTGTTTATCATCTTTAATGTGCTTGATTTCGCTTCCAACCAAAAAACAGAAGATGGTGAGCGAGCTTGAATATGTATAATCTCATTTGAACACAATAACTAGTTAACCGATTGAGATGGTGGCGTCTTCTGGAGGTCATCCTTAACCTCCACCAGAGCAGCGATCTTTTGTCGACGTCTTGTAAGGAGCTGCCCAACACAAAGAACCAATTATAATGAAGAATCCTATGGTGCACAAAGGATAACCAAGTCTGGAATTTTCAGACGCGAAAGTATCACAACTAGCAACCCCATTCTTACACACATTGGTTGGAAAATTTTCAAGTGGAAGGCCAACAATGGATAGATTACATAAACAGATAATTACAGTAAGTTTCAAAGGGATTGTGCATATTAGTTTATTGGACTATCGTTACATACTGCTTCGTTTCGACGTTAAAGAAGATTATTCTCATTTTTGGATGAAGAGTGTATGGTCATTCGAAGGTTTTGTTACGAGAATATTTAAATGGACAATGAAATTTTCACTCATAAAAGAATCCTTAATCATTCCAATATGGATCAATCTTCCAGTAATGCCAGTTCATTTTTTCTCTAAATGCCCGCTTTAATCAACTGGTAAGTTAGTTGGCAATCCTCTAAAAATTGATACCTCGATGATTGCATTAACGAGACTAGGTTTGGCGAGAATCTGTGTTGAAGTGGATGTATCTGAGGAATTGGCTTCTCATTTTTGGTTAAAGAACGACAGCCATAGATATTGGCATTCAATTGAATATGAAGCTGTCCCAAGTTTTTGTCATCATTACAAAAAGATAGGCCATGTAGAGGAGCATTGTTAAGCCTTACATGGTGGAATATCTTAGTCAAAGAAGAAGTGGATTCCCAAGCCAAAGACAAATTACAAAATTAAGACCTTGAAGGGTAAGAAAATTGTAACTGGTCTAGGTCTTGAATTACCAAGAACAGAAACGTCTAATTCGAAGATAATAGATAAGCAATACCTTTTAGAGACTAGGGATGCTTCACTAAATTTTACACGAGGTAATTTGTTGCCCACATCTATCTTAGAGAACGTGATGCCCTCATCTAACCCATTGCCTATACCCGTTTTGGAGAAAGAGCTTGCTACCTCTTGTCCACTTAGTCATGAGATTCCATTAAGTTTAGTGGTTGGAGATAATATGATCTCTCCTTCATTGACTGTTGGTTCAGAGGGTTTGTCGACTTTGAAAGATGATGCTGTAACTGTAACCATCCTCTCCCTAGAAATTTTTGTTATACTGCCAAGTTCGACAGCTGATAAACCTATTGGGGCTATTGGACTAGAACTCCCAATGGATGAGCTTGCTATTACTATTGGAATTCAGAGGAACAAATAATGTGAGCTAGCTCATGCGGCTATAGTGGACAATCAGCCACAATTGAATGTTGATGTCATAGGATTTAAGTCTATGATGGCTTTGGATTTAGCATCGCTACGCATAATAAAGAAAGATGCGCACTCTAAGTTTGGTATTTCTAAGGCATCTATAATGTCGGTTGATCCGATGATTGTTTCAACGACATCGAGCAAGGTAATGGCTCAAACTTTGACTTATACATAGCATGTAACTAGTGTTCAAATTCAATCCCAACTTTGGACTGCTCATATTCCTTTTTCTAAGTCTTAATTATTAACGCTTTATTTTGGAATATTAGTGGTCTGGCCAATTAACTTTCAGTTTTGAGAGTGAAAAAATTGAAGAAAATTCATGTATTGCAAATGGTTGTAGTTGTTGAACCAATGTTTAATTCATCGTGTGTTGATGAAATAAGACGTAAATTAAATTTTGAAAAGGTGGTTACTAATGACATAGGTCATGTCTTGGTCTTTTATAATAAGGAGATTTCTTGTGATATTTTGCATGAAAATTCTCAGCAGTTGACTTTGAAACTGTCCCATTCTCTAATAAATCAATCTTTGTGCTTTACTTTTGCCTATGCTTCTTCGTCCGTGGTTGGGAGACGATCGTTGTATGATTCTTTTATGCCTCCTACATGTCCTTGGTTATTTTGTGGGGATTTAAATGTATGTCTTTCTGTGGCAAAAAAGATTAGTGGATTGCCTTTTCAGATTTCTGAGGCAGAGGATGGCCCTATTCCCTAGTGGATGTTGGATATACCCCAGGGTACATGGACCAACAATAGAGAAGGTACACAGAGGATATGAAAACGACTTGATAGGGTTTTGGTGAATCCTAAATGGTTATACCATATGACTATAGTGGTTGAGTATTTGAATAGGTTTCAATATGACCGTTCTCCTTTTCTTTTGAAGATTGCTATTAACTGCCAGGCTGTTGGTAATAAAGCATTTCAGTTCCAGAATGCAAGATGCTTATGGAATGGCGTTTTAAAGATGGTAAAGCAAAGTTGGGCACAATCTTGCTTGGGCTGACCAATACAAGTTCTATATCAAATGCGTAGACTGGGAGTGGACCTCAAGTAGTGGAATCACCTTGTGTGTGGCAATTTTTACGCAAAATGTGAGAAGGACTGAAGATGAGGTGCTCTTAGTAGAGAGTGCCTTTGAGTTTGATGGAACAACAAATTCATGAATGCAGTTGACTAAGGCAAAATACTCACATGCTTTACTCGAGGACAAGGCATTTTGGCGACAAAAAGCAAGGGTTAAATGGATGAAGGAGGGAGATGCAAACACAAAATTCTTCCATGCCACAGTGAATGAGAGACGAATCCGATCTGCTATTCATCAGATTCGAGGTTCGGATGAGAAATGGATAATGGACCTACAACTGATCCAAAAAAAAGGGGTGAGTTTCTTCGAACATTTATTAAGTGAGGAATTGGTGGATATTAGAGCTATAGGTGTGCTAGTAAATCGTGTGATTCATCCAGCTGTTTTGTCTTAAGAGAATTATAAACTACAATCTCTTTCAGAGATAGAGGAGATATACTCTACCTTGAAAGAAATGGATGAGGATAACATGGCAGGGCCGGATGGTTACACAGTTCAATTTTTTATTTTTTGTTGGGAGGTGGTTGGCAGTAATGTAGCTCAGGCAAGGAGTTTTTCTTAAAGGGAGATTTGCCAAGATCTTATATCTCTACGTTGCTTGCGTTGATCCCTAAAGTGGCGAATGCGTCTCGGTTTTCAGAATTTTGCCCCATTAGCTTATGTAATTTTATTCAGAATCGAAGCTGATGGCTAATAGGCTACGTGTTGTATTGCCTTACTTCACATCTCCTCAGCAGGCAGCCTTTTTACCTGGGTAATTGATTTCAGATAATGTATTATTGGCCTAAGAATTATACATGGACAAAAAGCGGAAGACGAGGGGAGGAAACGTGATTTTAAAGCTTGATATGGCAAAGGCATATGACCGTATGTCTTGGATATTTTTAATTAAGGTTCTTAGAAGGTTTGGCTTTAGGGAACAGTTCATTGACTGGGTGTGTCATTTAATATCAAATTGATGGGTTTCGGTACTAGTTAATGGGACACCGATGGGATATTTTCACACTACTAGAGGTCTCCATCAGGGAGATCCTTTATCTCTGGCACTTTTCATTATAGGGGTAGAGGTTCTCTCACAAGTTTTAAATGAGTTGCCAACCATAATGAGTTTTGCAGTGCCTAGGAATTGTCCTTGAATTTCCCATCCTTCTTACGCGAATGATGTTCTTATCTTTACAAATGATCTAAGGTCTTCTTTAATGACGATTTAAAGTGCCTTAAAGGAATATGAGAAGTGCTCTGGACAACTAGTGAATGAGAGTAAGAATAGTTTCTTTGTAGATCGATGTTCTCAGACGTGCAAGAATTTAATTACTGATGTGAAATATTTCTAGCATAAACAGGGGCCTTTTACATATTTGGGATGTCCAATATATTGGGGACATCGGAACTATGAATTCTTTAACGTTATGGTTGAGAAGATTCAGAATAAAATTTATCATTTGAGCGAGAAATTTACTCTCAGTTGGGGGGAGGATTATGCTTTTGCGTTTAGTTCTTTCATCTCTTCCTTTACATGTGTTGGTCGTTTGTAACCTGCTTCGGGGGGATATTGTTGAATTTGGAAAGTATGCTTGCGAACTTCTTATGGGGAATTGATGATGACCAATCCAAGTATCATTGGATAGCTTGAGATTCCTTATGTCACCCGAGGGGGGAGGAGGGAATTGGTTTGAGGAGTTTATCATACATTTTCTTATCTTTTTTCAGTAAAATTATAGTGGAAAATTTTACAGAACGAGACATTATGTTTAGAATATATGAGAAGTAAATATTATTCACAAACAAGGTTGGATGAGGTGTCAATTAGACCGGGTGATTATTTGGCTTGGAAATGTATAATTAATGCTTATGAATTGGTGCATGCCTTTGTTGAAAGGATAGATGATGGGTGGATTTGAATGTCAAATTCAAACGGCAAGTTCAGTATGTCATTGACATATGACACACTTAAAGTGATAGGAGTTGTGACAATGATTAGGCAAAATATTTAGCATACTTGTTTGCAGGTTAAAGTATCCATTTTCATGCTCAAATTGATACGAGGCAGGTTGCCTTTAGATCTCTGCCTACGTTACTTTGGTATACAAGGCCCTTTAAGGTGCGTTTGTTGTATATATGTATACTAGGAATCCATTGATCATCTATTTTTATATGGGCAATGGGCTAGACAATTATGAAAGTTTTTTGGAATGTCGTTTGAAGTTATTGGACATTGTGCTAGGCATAGAGACATGGTTGGTGGTTATTAGGAGGCAACACTGCTAAACATACTTTGTTCAAAGTTTTGCCTTCTTTGATTAGTTGGCCCATTTGTAAAACAAGATGTTCTGCAAAGTTTGATGGGGCTAAGATTGATATTTCTTCCTCTATTTGTGATATTATACAAGCTGTTTGTTTTATTTTGAAGGAAACTTTGTTCCTGTCTACCTTTGAGCTTAATTGGCAATTGGTGGTTACAGTAGTAGGAAGATATGTAAGGACAATGACTGTATATATTGTTAAGTGGATCCTTCCACCAGCTGGTTTTTATAAGCTCAACACTGATGGAGCATATAAAGGCAACCCTGCAGAGGGGGTGTAGGGGGCGTTTTAAGAGATTCAGTAGACAATCCCATTTTAATATATTCTTTGGCCCTTGATGACATCACAAGTGTTCGGGCCGAGATTCGAGCTTTACTACAAGATTTGGAATTATGTGCAGAGATATTAGAAGATTCCTAATTGCTAGTAGAACTTGACTCTAAAGTAATTGTGGATATGCTTAATCATCATTCTCAGATTCTATGGTGAGTTAGGGCCCCTCATTCGGGAGTTACATTATTATACTTTTGTGAAAGAGATTGATCATTGTTTTAGGGAGGCCAACCAGGTGAGAGACTATATGGCAAATTAAACCTTAGAGGGGTTGCTGGTTTCCAAAGAACAGACGCAGCTTCCATTTGGCTTGCGGGGAATTATAACTCTGGACAAAATATCTTACCATTTGATTCAAGTTAGAGCTAGATAATCCATAATCATAGCGGCATTAGTACATATACTTTTTCAATGTTTCTTTTACCATTTTACTCCTACTTTTATTGGTTGGCTTTTAGTTATAGTAATATTGTAAAAGTTAATCTCTTGTACTTTGTTTTCTTTGAATAAATTAATAAAATAAGGTACTCATCTCTTCCAAGATTCTATCCCTAGTTAATTTTTTTAATAATTATTTTATAGTTTAATCAAGTTAAAGAAAGTTAGAATATGATTAAATATTGAGTTAACTAGTCATGTTTAAGCCCAATTAAAAATTAAATAGCTGAACAATCCTAATCATTCATTCAGTTTTATAATAAACGTATCATATAAATTATAAAAGATATAAATTAATTATTTTCTACACATTAAAGTTTATAAAAAAACAAATTAATTTACTAAAAGGTACTTGTAAACATAAAGGAGTCTAGGGAAAAAGATTTATGATATATCAGATTTTAGCGAGTACTTCAGATATGTATTTATATATCATGTTATGAAAATTATATGCTGTAAAGTATTTTCAACCGAAACCAAGGTAAAGGCCTTGTTTGGATGATAGCTGATCAGCTAAAAATTAGATGATTGACCAAAATTAGATGTTTGACTTAGTCAATCAGCTGTTAAATTTGTTTGATAGTTGGCTGATTGGATTGGATGATTCATTCCAATCAGCCAAAAACCAAGAAGCTACCCTACCCCAGCGTTTGGGGTAATCAGCTGATTACCCCAAACTCAAAATACCGAAATGCCCCAGCCCCAGCGTTTGAAGGATACAACCATCACAGCCAGTGCTAGCAGGCTTGCACTCGGACTGCTGCGGAGCCATGACGGAAACAACTTTCTTGGAAATTGATTTCTTGCATTTGGGGACAGGAAATGTCAATGACGATGAAGTGAAAGCAGACCCACCCAGATCCTTGCATAGAAATGAGAGTGAGAAAGACAATATACAAGCAAAAAAAAATAATTTGAGAAAAAACTAATAGAACCAACATACAAAGAAGAAGAAGAAAAACAAAAGGGCAGAAAACCAAAAAAGGATCAAATTCTCAAGTCTGAAGAACAGAAAGATGTGGAAACGCTGGATTTAAAAAAAGTAACCACCTTGTTGACGATGAAATGTGCAGAGTGTGGAACGAAGGTGGAAGAAGACATGATAAAAGATCAAAATAAGAACAGCGATGGTGTCACTGTTAAGGATATCTGTTTGCTTACTAAAAATGCGAAATGATCAGTGTGACTTCATACCAGTAATGGACTCATTTATCTCCACCTTAGTACATTTCTTTTCCAGGGTAATGACACAAATAATAAAATTTGAATAGGTTTTATATTATTTAAAGTAAAAGTCATGTATCTTTTTTTGAAAAATGATTTTGAGACATTTCAAAGAAATAATAAATCAATGTTTTTCAAAGAAGTAAAAATTATTATTATTATTATTATTATTATTATTATTATTATTGTTATTATTGTTATTATTATATGTTCTATATTTTTTATTAGAGTTATAAACTTAATTTTTGTAGAATTTAATATCTAAAATCTAAATTTCTATAAGAATATTCAACAAAATACTAAGATATATAATATTTATACCATTATATATTTTTTAAAATCATGTCCTTATAAGTCATTTTACATATAAACAGCTAATACTAAACAGCTAATTTTACCAAATATCAAATAACAAACAGCTAATGCAATCAGCTGGTCAAATCAGCTGATATAATCAACTATTAGCTAACAGCTAATACAATCAACTGATTGTCAAGTAGGGCCAAAGACACGGAGAACTTGGGTGAGTGACGGACTTTAAGTCCCAGCCCTACAAGAACTTGGGTATCCGAACAGCTCGTATTAATGGCTTGTCTTGGCTATGGTCCCACGCTCTTAGGAAAGACAAGTTACTGCACGTAGGAGTTTCTGCTTTTTACATTATCTGCTCCATATAGTTATTGATGGAAGTCACCAAAGCGAACTATTTGAATTGACCTCCTTTCGTCTCTCTAGTCTCCACAAAATTATATCAAGTTTCTTTCATTTGGGTGCCATTTTCGAAAGCTGAGGAATTGAACTTGAGGCTCCTTTGGATTCACATCTCTTAAAGGAAAATTCTAGAATAGAAACAATTTTCAGCGAGTGGAATGATTTAAGTTAAAGAAAACAATTGGATGAAGATAAGTAGAAATGAAGAAGTGGTCACTGTGAAACTCACCGTCGATCTTGTGGGTCAATATACGAAATGATTGCTAAATACCACGACTGTTTAGGAAGATATAGATATGAAGCTAAAGGACTTGAGCCCATATCGACAATCGAGAGAGCGAGAAGACAAGGAAGATTCTATATAAAAGTTTTCATCAACTAACCAAACCCACGCAGCCACGCAGTGAGCACAGAGCGAACTATTCTTTCGCCTTTTACTAAAGAATACCGTGTGCGCGCTGCAAACAGTGGCATACGCCTATTTTTGGAGGATTGTCCTCTCTGAGGTCAATCCAACAATATTAGTTCAATCATTCTGCTTGATTCTGCGACCGAGTTGCATCTGAATAGATCTCAAAGATAAGGGAGTAGTTTAGTGCCTAAAATGTGAGGTAAAAGGATTTGTGGTCGTGTTATTATAACCTTGAGTTAATGCACAATGTCTCAGGTAAGATAGAATATAAGTTTAGAGTCTTACGTTAAGAAGGAGCATGACGGATTAGTTTTGTTATTTACTAAGCGCCTGTAAAATCAATTATTAACTTGATCATTCTTCCGATGCCAATGAGCCATACCCTAGCTCGGAAATGAACTTATGATAGAAGAGTTAATATTGCTTCGTATAACGAGAGAGAGGATTTCTTGCAAGACTTGTTCTTGTTTCACAATATCCTCATTCTATTTAATTTTTTCTTAGTTATACTGAATGTACTATGAGTTGGTTCATTTATTTACTGATGTGAATGACGATACACCGCATTCTTAAGCAGAAGCTTAAAGATCCTGATTCCCAAACTTGAGCAAATTTATAACTAATCAAGTCGAGTCTTGAAGCTGGTAGTTTAAGACATACACGAGTATTACATAGTTTACAGGCTCATAACAGCTGCATGAGAATTGATTCACCTTTTTGTTTTTGTTTGAGCGAGTGATAAATCAGACGCCGATATGGTTCCGGATTGGTCGACATCCAGTTCCTCAAACTCCTCCATAACAAGTGAGATATCTTCTTGGCTTATCTTCCCCATTTCTTTAAGCTTGTATATGATGAACTCGCCAGGCCTTCAAATTGGACCAAAGCAGAAAATAATGGTCAAGCTTACCTCATGCTCATTGCAATAAATACAACTATGGACTTGTATGATCAAGTAAAAATGCAGTGGACAACGCACATGTGACTAATTCACGTGCAAAAATCAGCTTAAGACAACAGGGAACTGACTTACCCCACAACTCCATCATTGTCAATATCAGCTGCTTCCAGATCTCCATATGTCATTTTTCTAGAAAGAACCCAGTTCACCAGGGCCCTTTGTCTATTTTCAGTGAATAGCTCAGCAGTGTAGAGAAAAAACTGACCCAAGCCAATGGTGCTTACGAGTATCCAGAATATCGCAAACGATCGACCAGCTGTTGTTGAGAAACTTTGATCTCCATACCCAAGCGTTGTGATAGTCGAACAGACACAGTAGAAGGAGTCCATAGGATCCAAGTCCTCAACAAAGGCGAGGAAGATAGCTCCCACCAGCATCAG
Organism: Erythroxylum longipes; assembly: GCA_027563885.1. NCBI lineage: Eukaryota > Viridiplantae > Streptophyta > Magnoliopsida > Malpighiales > Erythroxylaceae > Erythroxylum > Erythroxylum longipes. Next base: position 22,221,687 of record JAOQMS010000005.1, read on the forward strand.
GACTAAAATGACACCAAGGACCAACATGAACTTGTATTTTACTCTGTTTGTCTCAATCTCCTTTAGTATTTCAGATGGACCAATTTTTTGATGCAGGTGGAAGGCTTTAACCAGTAAAGTTTCCTGCTTTTCTACCAAATAGTCTGCTGCTTTGCTCAAGATAAATCCCACCAGAGCCATCCCTGTGAAGACAAAGAAGCAGGCCAGCAACTTTGTAGCGAAACTATTAGGAACTAGGTCCCCATATCCTACAGTGGTCATTGTAACAACAGTGAAGTACATAGCATCAAGAATTCCATTTGTTTTCTTTCCTTTTATGTCATCCCTCACAAAGTAAAAGCACACAGTTCCAACCCCTAAATAGACAGCCAAAAATGCAGCTACTTTCCTAAAACTTGAATGGAGTTCACCAAAAATGGAGTTGGAATGTTTGAGTGCGCCATCAGCAGCAATATCTTTAGGAACAAACTCTGCAAGAGGGGCGCTTCTAACACGGCGAAGAAATCTTCTTCTATGTGGAACATTAACACTGATCTTTTGATTGGGATCCACTGATCCCTGAAGCAAGGGTTTTGTTGCATTGTTGCTAACCATTATGCATGGAAAGCGCAAACCAGCCTATATGACCTGCAAAGTGCAAATAATAACTTGTTTAGAACACAATTGATTGAAACAAATACTGTGGTTACTAATCTATGATTATAGTCTCCAGCAAATTGATACGAGATCATGGAAAATGCTTCAAAATATGGTACTAATGGTAATAAGGGTCTTGCATTTCACTTTGAAAGTACTTTTCTGAGAATGTAAATTAGTTCATTCCGTTTCATTCAGCTTGTATCAGCATAACTACAATTTTAAACATAACATCATGTAAAGGATACCGTAGAAGGAGAAATCACACATAGGTGGCAATTGAATGAGATATGAGAGGAAGAAGGAATAAGCAAAGACAACAGTAGTTAAAGGTAACCATTGCAGACAAGCAAAGACCTAATCAATCATCACCTGAACTACCTGATAAATAATCAGAGGGTATATTTTCTTTACTCAACTCTTGGAACTTTCAGATATTGCATTTTATTCTAGTTACATGTCTCCTTCATTACTATCTCATGCTTTATACTCTAGCCATGAAAGAAGATTTATGACATACAATATCAACCATATCACACCATGGAAATGGAAACAATCAATAAAAAGGAACTGGACTAATCTAGGTTCACCTAGAACAAGCTGCAGATTCAGCATTTGTAACAGACTTCATGTTGAAAATAAAAGGACACAATGGCTTCAGATTCAGCATTTGTAACAGACTTCATGTTGAAAATAAAAGGACACAATGGCTGCAGATTCAGCATTTGTAACAGACTTCATGTTGAAAATAAAAGGGCACAATGTATGTCATCATTATAATTTTTTAGCAAAGTAAACAGAAAGAAAACAAAATCAGAGACAGCAGAGAGAAACAGAAACAAAGTTTTCCTTAACAGAACCTTCCTTATAGTTGGTTTTAAGTTTAGAAGTTGCACTAGCAAGCCCTATTTTGCACCCACTTCGCCAAGACTGGAAGCTTTAAAGGAAGAATAGTAGTGAGTTACTTGTGGAAGAAGGTCTGACACAAATTTAAAGCACTCATCCTTGCGAAACTTCTTAGCAAGTTCCTTGCTCTACCCTTTAATATCTATGTTTAAAAAAACAAAAAAGAAGAGAGAGATGGTATTCTACTCCTCATCTACTTGTCTAAACGGGTAAAGTATTGTCCCTACTGCTCTTCTCTTCAGTTTCTGGCAGGAAGTAAGAAATCGACCATCTAAATGTGACTACGAAGTTTCCTATAAAGATCCAAATCATGAAGATAAGTGATTTCCATGGGATACTTTTATATATAGCACGTACCTTAGTATTACCTTTGAATTGCTCCCAAGCAGTTGCAAGAAATGATAAAAGTGAAGTAACATTTAAACCACAACTAATCCTAGGAAGATGGGTAAGAATCTAAGTTGCCCACAGAATTGGTTTCATCAAGAATTCCACAGACCTAAAGAACAGGGAAATGTGAAAGATCCGGACTTGAAAATACAACGACAATAAAGAAAAAGAAAAGTTGAAAGCTTCAAGCACACGATCCGTCAATGAAGAATTTTGGGTGTACAATTTACAAGAAAAGGACCTGAAAACGATCAAAGCCTCAACGTAAGCAGAAAAACATACAGTGTACCCCCAGAAACTTGGAATCTTCAACAAAAAGACACAGTGAGCTTCGCAGACAGAGACAATTAAGTCCCTTGAAAGGATAGAGAAAGAGAGCTCACCAAATCAACCATAATTGAGTCCATTACCAAGTAGTCTTCTGCTGTGGTCCAGTAACATGCTTAGAACAAGCTGGAAGATTTGTGTGCTACTAACGCTGTACTGTAAATATTGTCGTGTAGTTATTTGATTTGCTGTATGTCATAAAATTGAAGTCTGAAGTGGGTCATTTAATTACACTTATAGCTGGGTCCACGCGACAAGTGTCTAATAAGTATTCTATTTGGGGTTTGGTTTAATTGTGCTTGTTGTTGTATAGTCTCAATTTGACAAAATGGGCTTATGTTATGCATTTAGACAACGAAGGATAGAAAGAATAGAACAATGTAAGCGGCACTCTTCTTTTGTCGCATAAAAGGCTAAATCCAGACCACAAACCGGTAAAGCCCAACTAGAAGCACCTAGTTTTCCTAATGTATATCATCCAAATGCAACGGATGCTTTTTCTCTTTTCATCGTCCTCTTCTTAGTTAGCAGGCTAGCTTTACACAAAATTGACCGAACGATATATATAGTAACCATTATCAAAATGAAAAACAGAACAACTGGATAGACCTATAATCTATCTATATTATATGTGATATATTTGTCAAGATTCTGGCCTTGACAAATACTTGGCTGCATATAAAAATCAATTGGATAGACTCGTGTATGTTGGCGTAAGCTTTGGAGTGAATTTAGGGAGCAGATGTTGGGAAATCAAGTTAGTATTCGAAATCAAGATGGGATATGATCCGACTGTAATGAAATAATTAAAATTTTTTTTTCGTATTTTAATTTCTCAAAAGTTAAGATCCTTTTAATTCTATAAAATGATTAACACATAAATCATAATAAAGCATAAATTTTAATTCGTATCTTATTTCAAAACTTGATCATGTTCTTGTTGCATCTCTCGAATCGTTTTCAAAACTAGCTTATTTCAACACCATAGCTGCACAAGTTTCTGGCCTCTAACGGTATCCACATAATAGGTTGAGTGAACTCTGTAACTCTTACAGAGAGAGTTAAGTAAGACCTGTTAGCTCCATTAGAGTTTAAGTTTATTTATAATAAGTTTTTGATAGTTTAATAATTTAATTGAAATTAAATTCTAATTTCAATTAAACTTTAGTTAAGAATTATAAATAATTCTAATTAAATACGAATTATGCCTAAATAAGATCAAATATCTCATATTGATCCTTATTTATTAAATACCTCATATTTAAAAAAAGAGTTTCTCAAACTTTACAATCAAGTTCTAATTTGATTAAAATATCTTTGCTCTTTTTAATATATTCTTTATGTGAGGCTCGTAAGGTTCCTAAATATGTTGGCAATATATACAAATAATAATCATAAATCATATTTAAAATTAGATAAATTAAACTCTTTTAATTTATCTTTAATTATCTAATTAAACAATTTATATCTATAGATCAAGATTGACACCTAGTAATATATCATGACCACCCAAATATTTAGGAAGTCAAAGTGGTTTTGACCAACCTTTCTATGCATGGTTTTTACGTATGATTCAATAATTTCATCATAAATATATTTTGATTGTACATAAAGAAGGAAATTGCTAAGTTCTCCGTCATTAGCTGTTGAATCAATTAATGATATTTGTAAACTATTTACAAAACGTTACTTCACCTTGACCAAGGATGTTCAGAATTAATACTAATTGAGAACAATAGAACATTATTCATAATTACTTTTAGAGATGTCAATGGCTCGGGTCGGATCAAGGATGTTGCTAGCTTGACCCGGCCCTACCTTGGGTCAGGGTGACCTGTGGCCCGACGGGCCAAAGGTGAGCCTGGCCAACCCGACCCCCCATATATATCTGTTTAGAAAACTTCAAAAATGACGTCGTTTTTGAAGTAACGGTCGGGCCATAGGTTGAGCCAGGTTAACCGAGCCACGAACCAACCTGTGGTCCTGTCAACCCGGGCCAAAATAGAGTCGGACTGGGTCGGGCCCTTTTTGACATCCCTAATTACTTTAGGGTGATGAATCTTATCTTGATTACTCAACTACCTCCATATAGTTCATGCTGCATCCAATGACTATTGACTAAGCTATCATTAATTATAATAGGTCATAAGTAGTATAAAAACATAAGAATCCCTATACAAGATAACTTTAAAGATCACAAGTTAAACGAATACTAATATAATCATCACAATGAGAAAATTCTCATAGACATACAAGTAATAATCCAAATAGATTTCTCATATGAGGTCAATTCAGTGAACTTATTCTCTAACAAACACCCACACGTTTGTTTGAGTATCTCTATATTTTAGCCTATGAGATCGATTATTTCATTCATAAGGAAAAATATAACGTATGCTAGTCTTTTTATGTTCTATTAATATTCAGTCTTAATAGAATAATGACCAAAAACAATTTAGGGATAATACATAGATGTAATATGAATCTCATCACAATTTCTTTTGCAATGTAATTACCCCATAAAGAACCGATTGGCTGCAGGGCATAAATCAATAGAAAATCCCTTTATTATAAGGTGAACAAATTAATAGAAATAGAATAGAGGCATTTCGTATATATTTGTATACCAAAATATGGTGTGTTGTCATATATACAATCAACATTGTAAAAGAATATTATGAAAAAAATTATAAACAAAATATAAGGTGTCATAGTAGGTTTTTCTTTCCAACTTTCTTTCATATCTTTAGTTCAGAAGCTAATTCCTATCTCTCACTATGGTTAATGGGAGCCCACATTCAGATGAGTCTTTTGCAACCTTATCTATTTTGTCTGAACTCATTAAGAAAAGGTTAAAGTTTTATCCAAAACCCTACCCAAGTGATCGATGTAGCCCTCACTCCAATTAGGACTAAACTGGATGAGACTAATTATATACTTTGGTCTTAGGTGGTGGAGATGTACATCTCTAATAAAGATAAGTTGGGGCATAAAAAAATGGTGATTTGCCCCAACTTGAATCAACCGATCTAATGATGCCATAATGAAAGGTTGGCTAATTAACTCCACGGACCCATCTTTGATTGGGAATTTTATCAAATTCCTTATTGTAAAAATGGTGTGGTTGTCTAGAAAAATACTAGAGTGACCTAAAAAATTGATTTTTGATAACCAAATCTAATGAAATGCCAAACAAACATTAAAAAATATAATAATAAGGTGCAAGAAGACCTAGTGAACATTTTTTTAGATATGCTAGATGATCGCCTAGAGGTTATATGAAGGGAAATTTTACAAACACAACTTTTACCTATTATAGAACAAGAGTATGCTTATGCTCAGTGGGATGTGGTACAATAAATAATAATGATAAGAAACCATAGTAAAGAACCACTATGGCAATTAAGCTTGAATATTGGTACTGCTGCACCTAGTTCTTTCCAAAATGTGAAATCAAATGTCACTTCTAAGTTGAATAACACATCTAACAAGTAGAAATACTTCCACTATAGAGGTTCGAAACATACTCAAGGGCTGTGTTGCAAGATCCATAGCTAACCTAACTAATGGCATGAGTTATAGGCAAAGAAAAAGCAAGATGGAGAAGGGATAACTGCTAGTAAAATAACTACTTTTGTGGGTTAAGCCTCAGTTGTTCCTAATGCACCAATTCTTTCCATGACTTCAACTAAAATTTATAATATTATTGCAGGCATAATTCTGCCCAAAACTACTGCGAAGGAGGCTTATTATAAGTGGATTCTTGATTCAGGGGCCTCTAACTATATGACTTATGATGAATGAGATTTTTTGAAACAATCTACACCTCAAAGAACTAGCATTGCAAATGCTAATGGACTAACTTACCTAATAACAAGGGCTGGTACTATGGTGGTGTCACTTGACCTACCCTTATACTCTATTGGTTCCTTCTTTCACTCATAAGTTATTATGTGTGAGCCAAATTACCAAAGAACTCTATTGTGTTGCAATTATTTACACTGATATTTTCTTTCTTCAAGATATTCTTACTAGGGAGATCATTAGGTGTGGTATTTAGAAAGGAGGACTATACTATATGGAGAATTCTAAGAAGAGTTGTATATGTCAAGTAGCTAATTTGAAAAAATTAAAAAAGGAGCAAATTTAACTTTGACACAGTCAATTAGGTCATCCTTCATTTAGTGATTTTCAGCATATATTTCCTAGGTTGTTTTCAAACATGAAATCTCTTAAATTTAAATGTTAAACATGCATTTAAGCTAAAAGATATCGAGTTACCTATCCGTTAAGTTTCAATAAAAGTACAATTATATTTATGTTGGTCCATACTGATGTGTTAGGTCCATCCCCAAGTCCTAACATGTCTAGTTATTAGTGGATTGTGATGTTTGTTGATGATTGTACCAAAATGACATGGTTATATTTGTTAAGACACAAATATGAGGTTTTTAATAGATTTTGATCCTTTTAGAAAATATTTACACCCAATATTCTACCAAACCTCAAGTTCTCCGCTCTAATAATGGAGGTGAATACATAAATACTAAATTTTATAACTTCTTTATCGCTAAAGAATGATTTAAGAGACAACATGTCCTCTAACCCTCCCTTTCCCCCAATAAAAAGGAGTTGTTAAACTAAAGAATTGCCACATCCTTGAGATTGCTCAATCCCTTCTTATTAGGGCTCATATGCCTAATCATTATTAGGCAGATGCAGTCATGATATATGTTTATGTTATCAACAAAATGCCATCCAAAGCACTTGAAATACGAACACTCTCCAATTGTTATCTACATTTATTCTATTACCTCCAATCTTAATATTGTCAACACGTGTATTTGGGTATGTTGCTTTTGTTCATCTCCACAAGAACCAATATATCAAGATTGATCTTTATGCCATTTGATGCTTATTCTAGGCTATGAGGTTTATCAAAAAGGGTATCGATATTATGACCCTACTTATTGACGCATATATATGAATATGGATGTCACCTTCTTAGAGTCTGAGACTTTCTTTCCTTCAAAGGCATCCAATTATCCTCTTTACGGGGAGACTTCTAATGAGGAGGTTAATTGGTTGCATTTTGGATATCTTAAATTTAATAGCCTAAAAATTTTTAAGATGAAAATTGACGAGGCTATGAAGACAAAGACAACGTTATCCTTAAAAGAGGCATAAACTTCTCCTTTTAAATCTCCTTCTCTGGAATCCTTTATAGTCCCCCTTCACTTACATCTCTCAAGAATATCTCTGAGATAAGCTCTCTTAGCCCTCCAAAAATACCCTATTAAGTTTCTAACACTATGAATACTCCCCCTTTTGTTGTCTATGAGTTACTTATCAAGTATAACTATAGTAAGCCACCAAATTGATATTCTTTTGAGGTGGAAGAACCTTGATTCAACTACCTATTTTTAATTATGTATGATCTGTCACATTCCGTTTCCATACTAAGGGTTAGGACAAAGGTTCCTAAACCAAGATACATGAGAAATAACATAGAGAATATGTGAGGTGCATTGCATTTACATGCATATCACTAGTATAAGCATACATACACTCACGTGATTATTGATATTTGCACACATTATAATGACTGTTCATGCACTCATTTGACATATTCTAGGATATAAATGATTTTGATATGATTAATATGTTAATAGGGAATGAAATTTCTTGAACATTGTTTTGGTAAGTATAAATATTGATTTAGAATTATTAGTGAAATATGGGAAATTTCTGATAAGTATAAGTATTTTTGGACTAGGAAAAATGCCAAGTGGCAAGACAAGTGTCAAATGGTAGTAGAATTTAGTGTCAAATGGTAGTAGAAATTACTAAAAAGTGGCATTAGGATTTAGTGACAAGTGTCATTAAAAATTAGGACACAATTGGATTAGAAATTATAAGACAAATGGACTTATTACTAAGAGATATGTAGTAGCATGAATAAGAAGACATTAGGATTTATTTTGGATATTAAGAGGTGAGTGTCATGACACATGTCATGACACTCACCTCTTAATATGTCATGACACTCACCAAGTATTTTTTTAACCTCCATGTTTTTAACCCACGGTGATAATATCTTGAAAGATCAACTTTATGGTCTTTCACTCTCATTTTCATTATATGCTCTATTTTTTTTCTCTTCTTCATTTCGTTCTTCATTTTTCTTCTCCACCTCACGACATTTTCTCACCAACCTTCATCACGTTGATTTTGTTTAAGTCCTTTACTTTGTTTCTTCAAGAACATGTTATCTCCTTTATCTTGTCACAAGAAAAACCTAATCTCTCCTTCATAAATGATGATGATCGTGTGATATTTGGGAGTTAGGGTTACGTGATCTTTAACTTTGGAGCTAAAACAAGTAAGTAATATGTTATTGTTCTTCTTGGTTTGTTAAATAAAACATATTGATGATGGCTTAAAGCTAGCATAATCATAAAATGGTGATGAGTGATTTGTTGTAACGTGGATGAGCAAATAAGTAGATTTAAGTCATATTTTTGTATAATGAAAGTGAAAATTTTACTTAAGAAGGATGTTTATGTGATGTTCTTGAAAAGAGATGAACTAGGATGAAAATGATGATGAAGTGTCTTGGAATATGTTAGATGGAGTGCTTTCACTAAATAGACATTTGTATTTTGGCCATATCTTGATCTGTAGATATTCAAATGGGATGATTTTTAGATTAAACTAGAGACATATGGCTACAATTTTCTTGAAGGAATTGAATTTGAATTCTATTCCTAACGGTTTTTAAATTTGGCTTGAAGTTGAATAGTGGGTGTTGTTTCCGTTTGAGAACAGTCTCTAGCATTTTGGATATAACTCGCAGAATACTGAACCAAACTACATTAACTTTATGTGGTTAGAAACTTAAGTAATATAGGAAGTTTTTTTAGAAGAAGGTGTTATCTAAATACCTCATTTTCTATGTCATAATGGTCATATAAAACTGATCCAAAACTTGTGCTGAAAACAAAGTTAAAAAGCTGAAAAATTTCAAATATGACAACCCACGATTGTAAGAATACATCCATACAAAAAGGGGTTGAAATGTTCTATTAACATAACCCACGATTGTGGGAAGCCATCCACGATCGTGGGAATGGCCGTTAGGTGAATTATGCTTCTTTTGAGTGACGATTGAAATAATAAATGGTTAGGTACTTTCCTATGGTGCTTTTAAGCTTGAATGAGACTTGAAGTGAATCTAATTGATTATGGACTAAGTGATTAAATGTGTAAAATGTTAGAGTGATAAATGAGGATATAACATAGTAAATGAATTGTTGATATCAAAGCACCAAAATCTAGGAAAGTATGAGTATAATATTGAGAATGACGGTGTTCATATGATTGTAGTTGTGATTAAAAGGAGATGAGTAATATGTATTAAGTAAAGGTGAATGAGAATTGAATATTATATGATCATATAATGCTAGAAAAGAAATGATGAATGATGGATTTATGATATTAGAATAACCAAGTGTTCTTGAGGTGTAAACCTAAGAATAAGCTAGACACATACAAATGATGATGTTTGAATGATCAAGAGATGTGATCAAGAAAACATACCCGGAATAGTCAAATTGAGCATGCATTATACATTACACATATATATATGTGTACAATTGAATGTTTATGTGATTGTGAAAATTATTAATGCATGTATAATGTGTGAATTGCAAGAAGTTGATACACAGGATTGAACATCAGCATCCAGACGTTTCCAGAGCATAAAGGCAAATGCTAATCTGGAGCATAATGGGAGTCAACCTAGATGGTCTTATATTAATTGATTGCTTTGTTTTAAATTTCTGAATCGATTTATTACTGATGTGAATGTGATTGTGATAATTCCGGACATTAATAGTCCGAGGAGTTTGATAAATGTGAACATATTGGAAGTGCTTCATTGAATGTGAATGAGAAAGGAATAAGTGATTCTCAGCATATTTGTTGAATGTCATACTTAGGTCCGATGATATCTGAAAGTGAATATGTAAAGTGAAATAAAGTGACTAATTGAACTTATGTGAATTGATGCATTCTATTATATGAATGCATGATCAGATAAAGACAGTTATGACCGGAGTAGCCATCGAAAAAGAGCTTAAAGATCAAAAAGGGATTAAGAGCCAAAGGCTTACTATATATAATGAGCTCGGTACCCCTAACGGATACGGGACAAATACCAATGAACCTGGTATTCACAATGGATACGAAACAGTTACAGGCACTCGGTCATAATAACGTAACAATTGAAAGTGAGTCTCATGAGCATTGCATATACTTTGATGTGTATGTTTTAAATGATTGTAATAAATTGTTTGAACTGTTCTAAATGTGAAATGTGAAATTAGTGAACAAAGTGATATTTGATTCAACATGTTGATTAGTGAAGTGACGTGAATTATGTGATTATATGAATTGTTGTGTTATGTGATTTAAGTAAGCCATCGAGGATGGTCTGCTCACTGAGTTCACAAAATTCACCAAAATTGCACGTTATTTTTCAGGCTCAAAGGAGATACCCAGTTAGACAAACTGGAATATAATCGTTGAAATCGAATAAGAGATTAAGGTTGGGATCGGTTTGCACTTGCATATGTCTACAGTATTTTTGTATTTTAAAATTGTATTCTGTAAATATTGTACAATGTTTATGCAAATTGTAAAGTGTAATGACTTTATGACTAGAAGTGTTTTGAATTTGCAATAGGCCCAAATGATTACTGAAATTCTGATCTTATATTTATTGTTTGTAATACTTGCGACTGAGAATGTTTATGAATAAAATGGGCCATAAATGATTATTGGTCTTTTTGAAATGTGTGTGATGCATGAAAACAATTTGTAATGAGTATGAATGTTTGATTGTTTTAGCATGCCATCTTTGTAGAGTATGTTCTCGAATACTGTCAGTATGTTCGAGAATATGCCATATGAGAGTGGGGTGCTACAAAATCTCTCTAAATTAGTGAAGAATTTTGTCAACTAGTTCTCATCTCATCATATCACCATAAGTGTAGAGAAGGCACTAAAAGGTCCTAGTTAAGTGTAAGTTATGAAGGAAGAGATGGATGCCTTATAAGAAAATGAGACATGAGAGCTTGTTTTACTACCAAAACATACAAAAAAGGTGGGATGCAAATGAGTTTTCTCAATTAAATACAAAGTAGATGGGACAATTGAATCATATAAAGCAAGATTAGTTACAAAAGGATATACCCAAACATTCAATGATGTATCAAGAAACTTTCTCATTAGTGGCTAAATTAAATATAATTAGAGTTCTATTATCTCTTGCAGTGAATCTTAATTAGCAATTACATTAGTTTGACATAAAAAATGCTTTCTTCCATAGTTATCTCAAAGAAGAAATTTATATAGAGGCTCCACATAGATACATAATAGATTCTAAAGGCAAGGTTGTGTGCAAATTACAAAAGGGCTTTATATAGGCTAAAACAACATCCTCGAGCTTGGCTTGGGAGATTAAGTTTGGTAATGAAGAAATATGGTTTCCAAAAAGGTAATTATGATCACACTCTTTTTCTAAAGAGCTGGTAAGTGAAGAGAAAAAATTTGACTATTTATGTTGATGATATGATTATTATAGGAGATGATGCATATGAGATCGCAATGCTTCAAGAACAATTAACATATGAGTTCGAGATGGAACTTAGGGGGACTCAAGTACTTCTTAGGAATTGAAGTTGTAAGATCTAACTAAGGGATATTTCTTTCTAAATAGAAGTACGTTCTTGATTTAGTAGCTGAAGTTCACCGACTAGATTGCAAACCAATTGATGTATCAATCATCGTTAATATCGACTTATGGAGTACCCAAAACCAAGTTCCAACAGATAAAGGCAAATATCAAAGACTAATTGGTAAACTAATCTATTTGTCTCACATGTGACTTGACATCACCTATGTAGTAAGTGTGGTTAGTAAATTCATCCATTGTCTAACTGAAGATCATAAGAATGCGATAATCAAAATTCTTCGACACCTAAATCATCCCCTAAAATAGGACTTTTTTCTCCAAATATAATTATTTAAATATTAAGGGCTAAATTTATGTTGATTGGGCAGGGAACATTTCAGACAGAAAATTCTCTTCAAGTTATTTTACATTTGTTGGAGGGAACCTAGTTATGTAGAGGAGTAAGAAGCAAAAGGTAATAGCATTGTTAAGTACATAAGTAGAATTTTAAGGAATGACTAAAGGGTTATGTCAATTTCTTTGGCCTAAAAGACTCTTATTTGAGAATGGGTATCCTCCTAAATGTGAGATGAATCTTTATTTATGATAATAAAGCAACAATTGACATTTTACATGACCTAGTCCAACATGATTGAACTAAGCATATGGAAGTCGGTTGACATTTCATCAAACAAAATCTTAAATAAAAATGGTTCATTTTCTATTTGTGAAGTTTGAGGAACACTTAGCAGACATACTAACCAAAGCTATGTGTAATAGAAGCTTCCACAACTCACTTGGCAAGTTAGATATAATAGATAAATATACTCCAATTGGAAGGGAAGTGTCAGCATGAGTTGTGGAGGGAATTAAAGGATTTAGATCTCTTCATTATAGGATTAGCAAAAGGATAAAAATAGAATAGAGATATTTGTATAAATTTGTATACCAAAATAGATATAAAGCGTTGTTATTTATATATACATATATAAATCCAATTCTGCACAAAATATCAATATATTTCGATAATCCTCGCACTATTCATTTTTCTCCTTAAAAGCGGTGATCTTGCTTATTTTTCTCTCTTTTTAATGCTTCAATTAGTCACAAACTACATCTTTCAACTTCTTTAAGGTTTAAACTGCTTAGATTTCTCCAAAATATGTGTCTTGCATAAGAATGTTCTCAACTTCCTTATATCTGTTCTTCAAGCATTTCTTTCATTTCTTTTTTTTTCTTTTTCAGTTGAAGCATTTACAACTCTTTTCATGAAGAGTAAAATATCAGTTCTAATCAGCATTACAACAAAAATGACATTTGGCTACGAAAAAATTCGTTACTAAAAGTTCCAAAATCATGGCTAATAGTAGTTAGCGACGATTTATATTCGTCACAAAAAATGTCGTTAAATCCCCGTAGTTGAAAACTATAGGCGACATTTTTCCCTAATCATCGCTAATAGTTTTTTGCCTACGTTTTATTTTCATAGCTAAAAACTATTAGCGACGTTTTAGGAAATTGTCGCCAATACATTTTCGCTATGTTTATTTTTTGTAGCTAAAAAGTTTTAGCTACGTTTCAAAAAACGTAGCAAATTGTTTTTAGCTACGTTTTTTAAAACATAGATAAATGTTTTTAGCTATGTTTTGTAAAATGTAATCAAATTTTTAACATACATTTTAACGAAACGTTATACCATGGTAATTATAATTATTTATGCCATTTTTAATCCATCTTATTGTATACAATATTTAGATTATTTTGTTAAATTATTATATAAAAATATAATACAAAATTAATTAATAATTTGAAGCATTGCATATAAAAATAATATAACATTAAATTATACCAACAAAAAAATATTCTTGGTATACAAGATTTTAATTACAACTTTAATAATTCTTATAGACAAAATAATAAATACAGAGACCATTTTACAAATTATAAATGTTGAGATTACAAAAAATTACAAAATGACTGTGTTGCAACATCGTTTTTTTTACAAGTTTACAAACGTGTTGCAGCATCGCTTTTTCTTTTACAAGTTTCAGTGTTAAGCATGTCTTGCATTAGATTTCTTGTAGATATTGATAAAAGCTACAAGTTGAATCAATTCCTCGGTGCCAAAGCTGCAGCAATCCCACCAGCAACTAGTCCAACAGCAGTAGCAGCGATTCCTACACCAATTACACCATCGATATAGAAGATAAAATTGGTTGTCAAACCTTAGTAACCCTACAAAATTTGGTTCAGATTAACAATATGAGGACTTATTTTCTGTTGCGGAAATCTTCCCTATTATCCATTCATACCTTTTTATTCCGGTCTTCAATTGCTTTCTTAAGGGACTGTGCTTGTCTCCATTTAGGTTCAATCTAAAAAGACCATGGCATCGCAATAATATGATCAAACATAGTAAAAAGAAATGACATAATGTCTAACCCCCTTACAAGTAATCATCAAGTTCTTTAAGGAAAGAGATGGAATAATACACTTCAACATTATCTTCTACAAAAATCATTGAACATAAGAAATGTCCAAAACAATGAAACAATGCATACGTAACATGAAAGTAGTGTGTATTTTTGTCAAACTCAATACCAGATGGTTATACAACAAAAAAAGAAACAACTACCAAAAATGTTGCTCAAAGTTGGAGCCTAAAAGATGCCGAACACTATACCTTCAAGCATTCTTCAACTACCTCCCTGCTCCTGGAATAGTCCCCACTTCTATAATATCCAACAACTGGAAGATAAAGCTTCTCCCGCAATTTTAATAGGCTGGTAACATTGCCCAATGAAGCTACAATTGTTAAAAAAAAGTTAAAAACATTTACGTGTGCAATGACAACAACCTGTAAATAGAACCGTAAGATAGAGCACCATCTAGCAATAAACCACAAAACATTAAAACATGTAATGTTTAATTACGTAGACCCCATCCATATTAAACAACCAAAAGAAGACCTAAAGAAAGAAATATGGAGAAAGAAAGTCTTGCATCTTTTTCCTTACATTCAATCATAGCTATGCCTCACTGTACATCTTCTAGTTGTCTAGAATGGACAAGAGACCATGACAGACGCATGATACACTCTTCAAAGGAACCCTGTTCAGCTTCAATAACCTCCCTCTCACAGCCCTGAATATACATTTTTGGTGGCTTCAATGCAAATCGTGTGTATCAAAATGAAGTGACTATGAATCATGAGAGTAGCATGAGATAATCTCTTGCTGCGCAATAACTAAGCAGTAATTAGAAACAAACATTAATATCCAAAGAGCAGTTACTTTTAAATCTAGCTTAAAACACATTGGCCAAAAAGAGCTCTAAAAACTCAAGTAAAAATAAGAAAGGAAGTGAAGAAAGAAATGGAAAGAAAAACAATACTTACTTGCCAACGAGGATTTTGCCAACATCGTTTCCAACAACAAATTTAATAATAGCCTACAATTTTAACTCGAAAAACTATTGTGAGAGGCAAATGAATCCCAATAACCAAGCATAAGCATGACAACATAAATTTAACAATCTAGGTTGATTTAGTAACTAAAAAAGGGCCTGTGCCTCATCTTAATTGAAGTAACAACCATCCCCTCCTAAAACCAACAATCCATTCTTGTAATCCTCATGAGGCAATGAATTAAATAATAACGTAGGTTAACTAGAAGCAAATGCATAAATTAGAAATCACAACACAAAAATAATCTCTAACAGAATTTTCATCGAACACTTAATAGCAGTACTCAAACAAACTTCCTAATCCATATTCAGCTTCAATCAACCCATTACGTACGCACTACCCATCTCACCATCTTTATTATTATGACAACACACATTCACCATAAAAAAAAAACACAACACACATGAATTGAACACAAAACCCAACAGAAAACAACACCCAAATGCAACATCACCATTAGAAGAAAAACTAAAGTGCAAAGGATGGAATACAACCTCAACTGACGACAACAAAGATGGCAAGCGATGGAAGAAGACGATGACGATAGGGGGCACAAGGAGAGAACAGAAAACATAGGGGAAGATAATAGTAGAAGAAAAAGAATGAAGATGGAGTTTTCGTTTAAGACGAAACATAGACGTCGCGCATTTTCGATTAAATTTTGAAAAGTTCAAATATTTAGAGACAATTTCAGATTTCTTCAGCAAATGTGGAAGATTTAGCAAGGATATGTGAACGTCCAAACCAATCGGCCGCTCTAATTGGCGAAAAAAACATCAAACCATCGCAAAAGATATTCCTTTAGCCACGAATCAATAAATCATCGTCAAAAGCTGGACTTCTTACGACTAATTCATAAATTGTCGCAAACTTTTAGCACCATTTGAAAATCGTCGCCAAAAAAGATGTAGCTAAAAGTTAGTAAGCTTATTTTTAGTGACGATTTAAAAAATGTAGCGAAAAAAACATAGTCAATTGTCTTCCTTATTGTAGTGTTTAGCAACAATTTTTAAAATTATAATCAAAAGATTAACTTTTAGTGATTATTTTTCTAAAATCGTAGCTAAATGTCAATATTTTGTGACTATTTTGAAAATTATCGCGAAAAGTATACCTTTTAGCAACGTTTTGGAAAGTTATCCTTTTAGGGATGATTTTCAAAATCGTCATCAAATATTGATCTTTAGAATCGTAGCCAAAAAAAACGTAGCCTTTTCACTACTCTGATGTAGTGTAGAACAATATCTGACATCATAACTTTTCATGATAATATAATAATATAGAAGTATTAATATGGACATAACTATTTTTTATTGCACCATATTTGCTATTGAATATAAGAATCACACATCAGATCCGAACATTTACGCACTAATATCAGGTGGTAACACTATCATATCGGTTATTCTATTGGAACCTTGAATTTTAAATTCTAAGCCCTAAAGTTTACTTGTTAAATTGGATTCTTCTTATTTGCAAAGTATGCAAGCTTCATCATAATTTGAACCTTAGCAGAAGAGAAGCCTTCCCAAGCTCATCCAGTTGTTGTAATTAATCAAATCAACACTAAATTTAGTTTTAAAAAATAAAAATAATTGAAATGAAGACGACAAAATTTCAAAACTGATTCACCTAGTTGAATCATTCTGATTTTGAAATTTCCAGAATGACTGGAAACATAATTTAGTACTTCATATTGTGTCTCTTGTTATATTGTTGAACAAAAAGCTCAAACCAACTTTGAGTATTGGTGGAGGAGAGGAGAAAGTTTTCAAATCTCTACCAATTTCAGAAGAATGTTAACGCGGCCAACTTCCCACACCTGATCACACTCAACGAAATGTTGAGTACGCCTAGAATAACTTTTGGGTAGTTCGTTTACAAATGCACCATCCAAGCGTTCTACTTTCCATGTATAGATATTAATTATTTGATACTGGTGTATAAGCAGGTAGCTCAATCCTTCCTTAAGCCTACATGCCACAAAAGGAAAGCATGGAAGTTTTATTTCTTATGGTGCTTTGACACTCATGCATGCATTCCTATCAAACTTTTGACCGAGAAGTAAAATATCAGATACATGATCATCGATCAGTGGCAAGTATCATTCACCTTTGATCCTTTTTTTTTTTTTGATGGATAAAATGGTATTAGTAAGAGCAAATGGGTCTCTAACACTTGGCGACAAGAAGTTTATGAGGAAAATAAATTATTTGGATACGTTTGAAGCAAGGCTCATTGATGAGGTAGTTGGATAAGTCTACGTGTTTATTAAAATTCCCACTTGCTTAAGATTGTGGCAGAGAGTTGGAACTCAATGAGCCCCGCTATATCAGTGACAAACCGTATCCGCAGGATTCGACTGATGCTGCCACTTCTGTATCTTTTCACCATTACACAGTACTTAAGTTGCCTGCAATTGCTGTTACTGATTCATGTCTGATGGAGACAAATAGAACAATCGCAATCTGGAATCGATATAACCCATGTTCCAGGGGTTTTAGATGGATGGAAGAGTTGCGATATGCAATTACGTTGAGGTTTGGGCGCTATATTAATGAGACGAAACTAAATGGCAGGACCTAATTGAAACCCTTTTCTGGAGGGATTCTGGGGATTCTGGCTCGGAATGGTTTGTTACATCTCATGGTTGAAACTTAACTGAACTTGCGCAACCATCTTTGTACATGACAATGATGCTTTCTTTTCTCGTCTACGTTAACATAAGTTGTGCAAGTATCTTACATATATTGTTTATATAGATGATTGTGATATTTCAAACGGCTTTTTTCCTTTTTTTAATTAACGAATATAGTTTGTGATTTTGAGTCCTTAATAATTCTAAGACCCCACTTCATAATTGATCATACATTATTTTAGTGAATTTGACAGTAATGGCCAATTGTGTTCTTTGCGTATATGTATGCATCTATGAAGGATTCATTCTAAAATATAACTATCAAGGTTGAGCTCATTCATGACTTTAACATAATTGACTGACACTCTCCTTATGTTAGGTAGAAAAAAACAAAGGTTTTGACACAAAATCACTTCCTATCATGCGCTCACTTAGACGTTGAGACGATTTACTCTTTTACTACACATTTAGCAAATCATGCTTGTCTAGGAGTGGCTGTTGGATTGTCGCATTTATAGAACAATACAGAAATATTTTAGATACCAATCTGTAATACCGTTACAAGATAAGTGCAATGATATATGTATATTGAATTGGTCATTTACAGGATTGCATGTGGTGTCGAATTCTGAATTGAGTTCTGTAAGATATGAATCGTTGACGGGCCCTTTCATCTTCAATCATATAACATAGTGTCTAAATACACGTGAAAAAACAAAACAATATCATATAACGTGAAAGAAGAAAATCAAAACAATATCATATAATGTGGAAGATTTCATTTTGGAGATAGGACCCAGGAATAGGGAAACTTTTTAGTTCGTATGATATGAATCCACATAGAGAGCTTGACAATGAAAGCTCCCAAGTCTATAACCATAGCTGTAAAGTACTAATCGATTCGTCGGCCACCTGTATCCGTACATGGACATTTCAAAGTAAATGACAGCTTCGAATCGTTTTCATTCTTGGAAACAAATGTTCTTATTTTAAAGTCTTCTGGCCGTAGCTATTTTTTTCTATCTTTTGAAGTTGTAAGTCCTGTAACTTGTGCTAATTTGCCATGATGAAGGTATTTTATTGAGGGGGATGTGAAGGTTGGGAAACAAAGAACAAGGACTTGGTGAAAAAACTAAAAAGCTTAAAGGGCGGATCATAGTAACAGATTTTGATCCATGAGTAAGCTAGCGTTAGGCATTAGTAATAGTTTGGAACTTGTTGGGGGAGATTCTACGCCAATGATTGGTGACAAATGTCAATTTTGAAGGGTTATGACGTAAAAGCGTTTTTGACGTTAGATTTGAAGATATACATTCTGCATCTGAATTCTACTCCTGTGTATCTGATTTGGACGCTCAAAACGTTGTTTTATGGAAACTGTGAGTGCGTCACGCCTGGGTTATTTTTGCCCCCCGCAAGTTGTGATTGTCGTGGTGACTTTTATATTCTTTTTGGGGCTATTTGGCTTCAATAATAAGAATCACGTGTAAAGTTCATCATCGATTTGCTTGGGAGGGGCCACTTGGCTCCAGAAATTAATTCCCCTAATCGACCGTTTTGTTGGACCAATGGTGGTTTACAAATTAAATCCTTCTATGTTTTGATAATAATAAAATGTATAGAATTAGTTAAGAAATAATTTCAGGTATTTTGGATTGATATTCTTTAAAGGATTAATACAAATCAAGTTTGACTTATTCAAGA
>JAOQMS010000005.1:22241589-22264976 GCA_027563885.1 Erythroxylum longipes
CTTCCCTACTCTGTTACATTTCAATTTTGATTATTTATTTTGTGTGTTCTAATTCTTTGTTTTTTGTAGCACTTTACAAAAAAGTTTAAACGATCTATTCAACCCTCCTTCTAGATCGTTTTTACGTTTAACCTAGCCATAGCTAAGAAGGGCGCTACTCAAGGTTTATTATTAATCAATCCTTATTTTGCATCACTTTATTTTTTTTATAAAAGTCTAGTTTTAACATTTATAAAGAATAAAATAGATAAAATATATATTTTTTACTTTATTCCAAACCTATAAAATATTAGAATCAGACAAGAGTAGCTGCATAAAATTGGTTTAATTTGTTTTATTTTAAGAAATGGGAATACACAAAGTGAGATAGAAGCGTGATTAGTGTAAATGCTATTTGAACCGTATATCTTTCAAAGCTAAGATGACGACGATCCTCCAAGTTTCACTTACCAGCATGTTTATATGTGAATGAATGATTAACCTTAACTCATACGATTACTTCCACCAACGTTGTTTTTCAATTCTAAAACTAAGTTCCAAGGTCAAGGGGTCGATTGTCAACAAATAAAGCTCTAGCTTCCCGAGTGTTAAGAATTTTGGCACTATCGATCAGAATGCTAAACAAAATGAGTCGATCAATTCACCATCTTAGTGTCCATACATGCAAATCACAATCTCTCTCGAGATTCAAGCCAAGCTAATACAAGAGTGACTGTCATTTTCACGTGGGCCTCCGTGTCGACAATCATTGAAACATCTAGTTAATGTTTAAGCAACGTTTATATGAGGATCGAGCCTTGAAAACCATCAAAAAGGCAAAAGATATAATCAAGGACACCTCATAAAACAGAAGCCATATATGTTAAGACACGAGCACTAAGCGCATTGAAGAAATTTTGAGCCTACTCTATATTAATTACTCCATGGATCAATTGGTTATCTTGGATGAGTTCACCTATAGTCAGTGAGGCTTCAAGTCAAAACCATTATCATTTAACCGCTAAATTTTATCCGTTACAAACCATTATTGACTTTCATGTTTCTGACAATTCACAAACTTTGTTATTTCCAAAGCTAAATATATTACATTTAATAGCTAATTAGTTTGAGAAATAAAGAAAAATCCAACCTTGAAGTTACGTTTTAATTATAACTATCAAGAGAAATAAATACATGTATTAAATAGATAAACATAAAAAGAAAAAAAGAAAAAGGGCTACATTAAAAAAGATTACACTTTAAGAGACAATAGTGCAGGCATGCAGCCTTTGAGCTTACTTTAACATGATCACTTAACTAACCATGACTAATTGCCGCTGAGCTTCTATCCTTATTTCTTCTTTCATCTTCCTAATGAATTCCTCAAATTTCTTGTTAAGTTCTTCTGTGCTTAACACTCCATTCTCTTCTTCTTCTTCATCATCATCATCGTAGTACTGGTCTTCATGTTCATGAGTATTAAGTTCATTATCCAACTGATCATCATTTAGTTCTCCTTGATCATCACGATCTTCTGTGACAGAAACTTCTTCTTGTAGCACTACTTCTACAGTAAACTCCTTTCTTTCTTTATCTTCCACTCGTGGTCCAATGATACACTCACTTTTTCTTCCTTGGACTAGGTGGCAATCATCACTTTCTTGGGATCGAACATTCTCCAAGAATGATTCCTTCGATATCATTTCTAACGTTTGAATGTCATCCTCGTAGCTCCGGAAAGACCCAGTACTTGGATGCTGATCATACTTTGAAGAGGAAGAGCATAACAAGCCAGAAAATTTTGCCACAAAAACTAAGAGACCATTACAGAGGAGGAATATGCAGTTCTTGTCTATGGTGTGACTAAACAACTGAAGTGGGACTCTGGTCAAGTAGAAGTTGAAGGAACAAAGGAATGAAAAACTGGAAGAGTTGGATAAGATGAATGAAAACACCGAAACAGAAAGTAGCAGTTGTGGGAGTTTACTTAGGAACTTGGACCTTATGAACTGGCTTAAGGTTTTCTGGTTTTTTGGTTCATTGTGAGAATCCATGTTCTCTTTCTTCTGTTCGGTCTTCTGATGTGGCACGGTACACTTTGGACTTTTGGAAGATTTTGGTTTTGTGTGCCAAAGCCACCATTTGCTTCTCATATATATAGAAGAACTCATCCTCAAAGTTTAAAGAATCCATCATAACTAATGTTATTCACTATAATTATCTTAAATACTATTTTAAATATTATTAATTATGGTAATTATAAAATTCATCAAAATAATAGTTAGCTCCTTCATCTAATTGGAGGCTATGACTTGACCAAAATATCCTTGTGTTGCATGAAAATATGAGGCAGGGAACACTACCTTAATAGAGGTGACAAGGTCACTAAGGTAACTCTATGAAGTTGTGTGATAAACTGAGGTTGCCTGTATGCAGAGGATATCACGATTTGCTTGAAGATTCTGAACAGGGGTGACCAAAAATCGGTTTTAAACTAAACCGATTCTAGACAATTCAGACAAACGGACAATTTTGATAAAAGTAAAAATTTTATAACGCTAAATTAGTTTGAAATCAAATTTTTTTTACCAAACTGACCTGGAACTGAACCGTATTGGAAAACACATAACTCAGTTCGGAATCGGTTTGTCCGATTTTAACTAATAATAAAGGGTTATTAAATTGCACCATCTTCTTTCCATCTTTTGCCACAAAGAAAAAATGGGTAAAAAGAAAAAAAAACACACTTTAAATCAAAATTTAAAATTACGTAAAAAATTTTCTTCGTCAAATTTTGAAACAATATTTTTTTGCCTTTTTAAAATTTTGATTGGATAATTTTAATTAATTTTAAATGTTCAGTACCGATCAATTTTACAAATTCAAGCATTTTGTCAAATTACGTCAAACCAGATCTAAATTTGATTTTAATTCGGACAAAAATCGATCAATCCAGTTTAAATTTAGTCAGAAAATTTTTAATCCATATTTAATTTTTTTATTTAACAGGATTGAATTATCAGTTCGGACAAAATTTTACCCGCTCTAATTCTGAACATTCTAGCTAGTCAATTGGCAATACATAATAACGTCCAAATTAAACACTCTGCGCTTGACCGTATATTATTGTAACAAAGTAGTTATTAGCTAATTGTTGTCGTTTCCTGAATATAAATGGAACAAAGGGCCACATCCTATATCTGCCACATAAAAGACACTGTGTTCCGAATTGTTTCCTTTTTCCTTTTCTCTTTACAACAAAGGTGATTCCTTTTCAAAACAAAAATACCTTAAATTTTATATCGCTACATTCAGATGAAGCTAAGTGATCATGCTTCTTTTATGTGCGGTGTGGATGCCTACGAAAAATCAGAAGGCCTCATCTCCGAAACCGCAAAGTTTAACGTATCGCAAAAAATAAAATAAAATAAATATATATATTAAAGGAGACGCAAAGAAAACAATATCGCATAAGATTGTTAGAAAACATGCAAGTCTATTTGTGATTTTCTGTTTTTGTTTTCAAATTCGGTTAAAGGATATGTTTGTTTGAGTTTTTAGTATCTAATTTTTGTTTTTCCTGTTTTTATATACAAAGAAATTCAGTTATATATTATATATCTCCTTTATATATCTGAGTTTTTGGTAGCATATATATTAAAGGAGATACAAAAAAAAAAGAATATCACATAAGATTGTTAGAAATTCAGCTAAAGAGTACATTTGTTTGAGTTTTTGGTTTCTAATTTTTGTTCTGTTTTTTTTTAGTTTTTAAAAATTATAAAAATAATCATAAAAATTAGTTTTTGTTGTTTATAATCTAATTTACTATCAATTAAATATATATTATTTAGTTATTTAATATATTAATTTTTAATATGAATTATAAATAATTTAATTTAATTTAATATTATATAATCAATTAAATTAATTTTTAATAATAATTATGAATAATTTAATTTTACTTAATAATATTATTTAACTTTTAATTAAAATAAAATAAATGAATATTAATGAATATTTAAATTTAAAATGTCTTCTAAATATATAAATTTCAAATAAAATTTGAATTAATAATTAAAATATTTTAAAATAAATATTAATTTATAAATTATTTATTTTAATAAAAATAAAATAATTTTATTTATAATTTGTTAACAAAAATTATATAAGAGCTTAAAATAAATTTATTTAATTAAAAAAATATCTTTAAGTTTTATCTAATATGTATTTATTCTTAAATTTGAATAATCTTTTAATTACTTTTTATATGTATTTTTATGTAACATTTTATCTCCTTTTTACTTTGTCCATAATTAATTTTTTCATTTCTATATTTATATTTTCATGTAGTAAGTTATGGATTACAAATACAGTAAAAAATCTCATTTTCTTTTTCCACATTTAATTATATGAAAATATTGAAACATTTCTACTTTATCATTTTCTTCATTATATTTTTTATCTTTTTTGCTTTGTTTATCATTTATAATTAATTACTTTTTGTATCTATATTTTTATAAAAAATCATGAATTACTTCACATGAAAAATATATTAAAAAATTAAACTACATACAAGCCAAATTACTTCAATAATTATTTCTTCTAAATTTTATAATAAAATATAATTCTAAAAATATAGTCATAATGATTTCGAAATGTGTGGGTAAACAATTAATATTCATATTAAAAGACATATAAGGAGAAGAATGCAATAAAAGCCCGTCAAATAGCATTATCGGAATGTAGGAACCTATAAGACAGTCAGGAAGTATAGAATTTATAAAACCAATCACATTCAGACATATGGGATAACTCTAATTAATAACTTAAATGAAAGTCATTAAGATTATATTAAAAATAATCTTCTTCACAATTTATATGTAAACATGAAAATTATTCAAAATAAAATGGAATGAATTAAGTTATTGTTAATTTAAATAAAAAAGTTAATGCTCTAAATAAAGTAGAATGTTTAATACTCCTACTCTTTTAATTTCTTATATCTTCTTCTTTACTTTTTTAATTAGAATTTTCTCTTTTCTATAATTTATATTTACAGTTTCATTTTTACGAATAATTGGTTTCTATGAAAATACATTCTAAAATTTTCATTTCAAATTTCAATTTGCTTACAAAAAATTTGTATCTCATTTTTGAAGGGTAAAAATGAATTTATTAAGCTAATAAAGGCATTAAAAGGGGATTACAAGGAGAACTGCAAGAAACATTTGATGCTTCCTTTCTTATTTTGCATAAACTATTTGTTAGCTAACCAACAACAGAAGAAAAGTAAGTAATATTGTCTCATACGTCCATGATCTGAGTATTTAGTGACAGTTTGCTTTGGTAAATATACAAATGAATTTTGATTTTTTCCAAAATCTCATTGATAAAGAATCAAGAATTCGTTGCTTTTTAGCTTGGTCTCGCAAAACTTGTCTATTCCTTTCATCTCATAGGCTATTAGGCTATAGCTGAAGCATCTTCATTCAAGCCTTGTTTCTGAAGGTATATTTAAACAATAAATGTATAATTCTTAGTCTGAATTGTATAGAGAGCATCAATTAGGTATGGTCATCGATAGGAAAGATTTGATACCTTGGTATTCCATCTTTTTTGTTTTCTATAAGATTTAAGAAAGCAATTAATGTAATCTTACAAATTTAAGAGAGTTTTCTTTAAAACATTCCCAAATTTCCTATAAATTAAAAAGAATACGTGATATGCCTTAAGTGCAAATTATATTATGTAATGGTTTAGTCTCTAATTCTTTGAAATAATCAAAATAGGGTTATAAAAAATATTGCAATTTTATTATATATTGAATGACTTCATTCTTTTTTGTTCTTGACTTGAATTGCTTTAAACCTCTTTCATTGCATTTGATGCTTATCTTTAGTTATTTTTGATCCTTCGACCACTTTGATCTTTTATTGAACTTGGTCTTTCATATTTTACTTAATTCTTTGACAAATTAATTTACTAATGTTATCAAAGAATTAAAAAATAGTTATAACATATTTTGTTATGATTAAAACTTCATATAGTTTAGCACTATGCTAAATAAGATGATAATTAATTGATGTTGCATTACAAAAGGAAAGATATTCTCTTATTTTGTCTTTTACATTGTATGTAAATGTATTGATTGACATTGTTTAAATTCTTAAACTTATTTAAGTTTAAAAATAATTAGAGAATTATTATTTTGTACCAACGCCTGAACTTCTTTTACCATAACTCATTATAAATTTTTAATCAATTATCATCTTAATTATACATTACCTTTTTATGATAATAATAATTAAAATTCATAAGCAATTTTTAGTTTCCTGTAAGTATTAATCAATTAATTAATAATTATACACGTTCAGGTTAAATTTTACAAATTCTTACGAGCTATTTTATTCCTATATTATAATCATTTTAACTTCTTAACTTAATTAAGGACCTCATTTCAAGTATAAAATCAATTATTAAGAAATTATAATACAATATTAATTATTACTAAGTTTTAGTTACCATTACAAATTAAAAGATAATTTGAAATATATAAAATATAATATAAACAAAATAAGTATTGTGATATTTATTTTAAGTATAGAGAATTAATAGATATAAGAAAAAATAAAAATTATATTAAAATTTTTAATAAAAAATAACTACCTAAAATATGTGTTTTATAGTTAATTAGTATACATTAGAGGTGATACAAAGAAAAAGTCATTCTCTTGCGATTGCCATATAAGACTAATTAACTTTGTATGTATTATTTTAAGTAAGATTATAATTAATGTTGCATTAACTCTTTGTAAAGAAAGACATTTTCGTTCTTTTTTTTATACCACATATAATTAATCTTTTCCGTGTATATATGCCAACTAAAAATGTAACTAATTAATATAATATAATTTATTAGTACTCATATTTAAAAAATTGATGCATTAATTATTTGTCCTAACCCTTAAAAGCTCCTTTATTTTCTAACTCATTATAAATGCTTAATCATTAGAAATCATCATCTTTATAGTTATATCCATATTACCTTCTTAAGATACCAATAATTAATATCATAAATACTATTTGGGAAGATAGGAAACATGGTTTTCTAAGAATATACTTAATTAATATTAAAATTACTAAATCAATATGTTAGTGAAATTATACAAATTCTTATAGTTTATATTATAACCGTGTAACTAATTGAACTCGTTTTAGTTATAATTTGATCTATTATTATTCAGTTACTATTAAAAAATTTAAATTCTGATGACATATGTTAGAGAATTTTATTGAGATTCAATTATAACAACATCTTTTGTTATTTTATCTCATGTGAATTTGAATTTTGGTCTAAAAGAATGACATGCTTTACAATCAATCAATAGTTCATTGTATTAATTTTATAGTAGTTAATAATCTTGATTAACTATATGAAAATAGGATTTAATAATATTTTAAAATACTTTAATTTGTAATTGACAAATTTTAGTAAAAAATATTTATAAAAAGATCTCTTTTATAATTATCAAACTAGAAAAACTTGGGATAAATTTAAAATAAATCTTAAAAAATAATTAAACTAAAGGAAATTTCTATTAGCCTTTACTTATGGTGACTACCTCGAGGAGAGGAATTTGTATTACTGGTCAATTTTTATAAAGGCCCCGTTTGGTAGACAACTAATCAGTTACAGCTATTTGACTTTTCAAATAGTTATAAAAGTTATTTGGTGAGTAGCTCTTTCAATGGCTGATTTCAATAAGCCAAAATTTTAACTATTAAAAGTCAATTGTACCTTTTATGCAGTTATAGGTTAGAAATAAAATGTTGCCCTTAAATGAAAATAAAAATAGAAAGAGTTACATAAAATTTTCATAGATGATAAAACAGTATAGGTGAACATGACTTTTCTAAAATCTAAATTTTTATAAGAATATTTAATGAAATACTAAGATATATAATATTCATACTCTTATAATTTTTTTAAAGTCATGTTCTCATAAGTCATTTTATACATAAACAGTTAATATTAAACAGCTAATTTTATCAAATATCTTTAATAAGCAGTTAATGCAATTCGTTAATCAAGTCAGCTAATATAATTAGCTATCGGCTGATAATATCTAATAAAGATTTGAGCCTTTTAGAAAGTTATAATTGGTATACCTATATGTATGGTTGAGGCAACTTTAGCCCATTAAAAAATTAGATATGCCAGACTGTTATTCTATTTTTAAAGGCCAAGTCAGCCCTTTACAACGAACTTTTTAGGTTTTTGGGAAACGAAAAAACGCCCTCCATTTCTCTGTTGCTTCTTGTCTCTTTGGTACACCTGAAAAAGCGTTTTGGTGTAAATTTTTAGTATCATATATCACAGTTGAACGTTTGACGCTTCAACTGCAAATGATTGCGGTCCTGAAAACAATCATTTCTAGTCAGTAGCCCACAAATTTCATCACCTGCTTATTATTATTTCTTTTTTGATGAAAAGCTGCTTATTATTATTGATAAGCCTTGCAAGTTAGAAAGTACAAAATGGACCATAAACTCGACTAGAAGTTCACCAACACCAAAAACACTAAGATTTTAGTATTAAGCATCGACTAATTTTGATTAGATTATATGTAGATTTGAGGTGTTGAATATAGGCCACTAAACTGCACTTATATATAAACATACTCAATCTTAAACATCATAGGGTAGATATAGGTCAGTTCCATAGCTTAAAGTTGGTCTGGCCACAGAAATGCTCCCTTAGCAAATGCCCTTTTCTCATCAAGATTGCCCTTAGAGCTAAGTCCATACTCGTTGAGAAGCATGTCAAGCTTCCACTCTTCCATCTTCTCGTAATCTGTTTTTTTGTACTTCGGATAATGAAGAGGCATTTGGAAACCGCTTGGACAAGTCTCCTTCGTCCCTCCAACCTTGGTAGCACCTTCCTTACAGGTCTTGGCACAGTCCTGAACATGTCCACGATGATCAGTTGGGCATGCTATAAGTTCATGGCGCTGCAGACTAGTTGTGTCTGTGTGACTAAATACTTGGGTGAAAGCGGAATTTAGAAACCATTTTAGAGCCATCTTGGCTGGGTTCAAAAGGATAAAGGGAAAACAAAGTGAGGGAAAAGAAAAATCAAGCTAGAAAGCAAAGCACACATTTGCCATTATTTATAGGTGAGCATACTTAAGATATGGTTCCCAACATTATGTTTTAGGGTATTCCGTATATGAATGGGAATGAATGATGCAATGTTTCACATTAAATCTGAAGTAGACCTTGCTTCATATTATTTTTAGCATCAAGATTGAATGCATACACCAATTATATCAGGGAGGAAAGATGTTTCTAAGGGAAAGGGTAGTCTCAATTATTGGGGCTATTATGAATGCCTTTTATCCAAAGTAATGGTACATGGCTACTATGAGTCCGACTCATTGTCTGGAGTTATTGTGGTAGTTGGTAGTAGCTTTTAATCTTTGAAATCACCAGCTTATATTGAATTTGTCCAGGAGAAATATCAACCATTAGTAATGTTTTGATTGCTTCAAGTGATGAGTTGGAGAGTGTCAACAAGCTGACGTTGATTTGGCGGCTTATAGGAATGTGATGAACATAATACAAATAAATTGGTTTTCCATTAAACCAAACTTGTTAAACGGTTTGCCAAGATTTGTCGGAACGGAGTTTCAAGTAAACCTCTTCAATAATTGAATTGAAGGAGACTCCACTCAATCATAGGGAAGGAGTGAAAGCTGCTCAACTTGGGCGTATCGGTGTATTCGAAATCTAAATTCTTATCTATGTCAAGTTATAATTATTCACCAAGATTCTCTTAACTGGTCATGGGCATCATACAGTAATCCTTTCCGAAGCGGACATAGCTGCAAAAGCGGTTGGTGCATGCTTTAAGTTTCATTACAACTGAAAAATAAGGTCATCTATGCTTCAGTTTTCTTAGATTGGCTCCATCTAATTAGATCAATTGCCATTTGCAGTAGGATCCAAGGAGCGCATCGGACATGGGTTAGTGTACATCGGACATGGGTTAGTGTAAGTTTTGGGCTTCCTTCTTGGAAGTGGAATCCATGTATGGAATTGCATATGGATTTGGTTTTTCCAAAGTTGCGTTGCCCTTAAAACTACGCTTGACAAGATGGAATGAGCTCTGGCTCTTTTTCAAAAATTTTGAACCCTATATCGGACTTAAACTTAGACTGCTCGGCCAAACATGACAAAATTTAAAAAAGAAAAGTTTTCCAAATTTTAAATTAAAACAGAAAAATAGATTGGGCTAGAGCTCGATCGAACTTCGGACCACCCTAATCCTATCAAACTTTGAGCACACCATTACAAGAAAAATGTTGTTTAGCGACGGAAATTATAAACATTCTGTCGGTAAGTCAAGTTAGTGACGGACTTTACCGACGAACAAAAGCGTCGTACAAATGACCGTAGGTAATAATTATCGATAAAAAATAGGGATTTTGTCCGCAAATTTACTGATGAAAATTTAATTTTCCAATGATAAATGTACCGATGATTTTTTTTTGCTGTTGTCGTCATCATATTTACCGATGATTCTCACTTTCCGTCGGTAAGTTTGTTAAAATATTACCGATGGTTACTTTTATTCCGTCGGTGAGTTTACCAACGATTATTCTGCGGTGGGGTAAAGTTTGCGACAGAATTTGTTATTTCGTCCATGATTAACGACGGTGAGTGGTTTTCTGTTGGTAAATGGTATTGATTTTACCGACGGAAACACAAATGTACATCGGTAAATGAACTATATTTTTTTAAAAAAATACCGTTAATAAATTTTATTTGATGATGTTATGGCTGATGTATAATTTAAACAGTTATAACTTTAATAGTATACATTTAATTTGTTTAAGCAGAAATTTAATTGATGATATAAAGTTAAAAATATCTTGATTGATAATAAAAACATTACATAGTACATAATAAGTATTTGTAATTCAAATGAAATGACCAAAAGTACACTGTTAATCTGGTGACGATGGATGCTCTGATTGGTACGATGAGGTGCTACCCCTATCCTTCAACTTATCCACCTCATTATGGAGCTGAGTTATATATTCCACCAATGTCTGCACTGTGCTCTAAAGCTCTTAGATTTGATTGGTTGTGGACCGCCTATGAGATGTTGTTGTATTGGACGTGGAGGATTGCGAATAACATGTATTCGCAAATGAACCTAAGCTGAATATCCTTCCACGACGGTCCCTACCACCCACTGCATAAAGATAGGTTTCAGTCTCATCAACATCTTCAAACTGCTGAGACTGTCGTTGAATGATTACTTGTATTTGGTCCTATCAGAAAACAATTTTTATATTAGTAAGTGATAATTGTTAAACATTAATATTAAACCATAAATTTCATATACATTTAGTTCTCCACAAGGGCTATTGACGAATGTCACACCGTCACGCTTCTTAGTGTGAGTGTGCAAAAACAGCTGATGGGGTGTAGGCCTCATGCCCATAGACTGTTCCTGCATAAGAATAAAATGTTATAAGTGAACTAGAATTTATAAAAATTTCGGTAGAGTTTCCTCTATTTTTAAGATATCTACCCCCTGTTGAACAAAGAAAAAAACTCAACAATATAACTATATATGGCATCAGACATTTATAACATTATCATTCTGCATAATACACATATTTTCATTCCAAAATTCACAAATCAAATTCAATTGAAATATAGTAAAGTAAACCAGAATATAAATGTAAAGTGTAAATACTTATAAGTTTCTCTGTATGCTCATGATGGGCAATAGATGTTTCCGTATGTATGAGAAGACTCTTTCCTCCCGGTCCTTCACGTCTGTTGGTCGAATTACGCTCTAAAATAGACATTGCCTCAGGTGATGTCCAATACTGCTGCCAACGACTTTATATTTGTTCATAAATGTAAGGTGGTCGTACTTCAGTCCTGTGTATTGCAGCAACAAAGTCTTAATAATGTGTACGTGCTCATCTTTCTCATACTCTATAAATGATCGCTTCAAATTGAGAATCCCAAATTTTTTTTGAAAGAAAAGGAAAAACATTTGATAAATAGTTATGATGTAATAATATTTATCTAATTAATGTATAAAACTATTAATTAAAAAAGAAAATAATAATTTTTGTTGTACCTCAAACTCCTGATAGTAAAATTCCTTTGTCACCTGAGAGATATTCTTCCATACATAACCCTTAAGATCAATCTTCTCCTTGAATTTGAATGTCATGTTTCTTGAGCACGGTCCAAATGGAATCAACCTAATATAAAAACAAATAAATTTATACCATTTTTAAATTTAAACCTATAACTTAATTATAAACATATAGTGTTTCATGTATTTTTACTTACATATTATTGACAATTGTGATATAAGTTCTTCCATTAGGTTCCTTAGCTCTAGGCTGGTGGCCGCTTCCTTCGTTCGCTTTATTTACGCCTGATATCTCTATTAGTATGGGGGTAGTGAATGATGTAGGAGTGGTAGATGGTATAGTAAGAGGTACGGAAGGTGATGCCTCATTTGCAAGTGTAGTAGTTGGAGGGGGAGGAGGTGATTTGGCTCCAGCTGCTACACTATGAGATGCTTCACCTGTACAGTAATTACCTTCGAATCGTGGTCTGAATCTTGGTCGCATCATATACTGTCTTCTCTTTGGTGGCATATTTCAACCTAAAATTAATATTTGATTGAATTTTGCAGAAATATTATAATTTGATTTCAATATTTTATATAATATATTGAAAATTCTATAATAATTAATTTGTTGAATATAATATTCAATTACCAACACAAATTAATCGCTATCATCACTTAATTGTAAATTAAAATCATCTTCTTTTTCTGAAGAATTTGAATCAAACTCAGGCTCTTCTTCAGATCTCTGTCCCTCCTCATCCTTTCTAGATAAAATTTCAACATATTCATTATATTAAAATATTTCCATGCCAGTGAATCTGATGGATGACTCATTATTCCATCTTCCTGTTCCTGTTCATTATGTCATCTCATGTGAGATGCAGTAACATTAGAAGTATATAGTCTTTAAAGTCTCGGAGTTAGTGGGAAATAATACATCTACTTCCAGGGTACTAATTTATATTTCATAGAGCACTTTCTAGGCTTGAACCTAGATTGACCACAAAATTTGCACTCTTGTAATTCCACGTCATCTTCCCAATACAACATACATCCCAATTTGCAACAATCAATCTTTTCAACAGGCAAATTAAGACTCCTAATAAGTTTCTTCATATTGTAAAAACTATTAACCATTGCATGATCAGGAGGCAATGATTCATTATACCATCCAACAATTTTATCAAAACTAAAATCATAAATATGCCCTTCAGACTTTAAGTTCAATATTCGAGCAATTGATCAATTGAGTCATTATCTCACAATTTGGCCATAGTTCTTAGTCAGCTGAGTGTAGTAAGTCAAAAAACTGTTTTGAATATGGGTTTGATTCTTCTTCAAGTTTTTCTATATTTTCCTAAAAGGTATAACAGGCTGCATCATAAATCATTTGCATGTAAAGATTTTCATTTGCATCCAAATTATTTGTTCTAAATCCAATCCCCCCTTCAAACTCATTTAAATTCACTAACGATTAGGCTTCATTACCCCTTGAGGTACTACGAATCAATGGTTCCCCATATCGTGTCCACTCAAAATAATTTGGGACAAATCTTTTTCTCAACAAATGCCTATTCACTTAATCAATAGGAAGGAAATAAATGTGTTTGCACTTTTTACATGGACATCTGATTTTTAGGCCATCCATATATGCAGTTTGAGAACATGGATAATAAATAAAAACTTCAACTCCCTCAACAAACTTAGGATTAATGAAACTAACAGGTATTAATCATCTATACATGCAAGGTCTATCAACATTACTCATTTATACAAAACTGTTAATTTGAAATAGTGATTCCATAGTTAGTATCCTTCATGTTTCCCAAAGTTTACAGAACATCTAAACTTTACACAACATCTCCTAAGTATTAACCAATTGAAATAATCACCAACAATTGATTTCAAAATTATAGTATGTGACATTGTTTACACCTGTAAATCAAGAAAACAAGTACTCGCTATGACTCCTAGGCTCGTGGAATTTTTCACCAATAAGTCTCACGGGAGCTGCATCACGGGTTTCCAGCCTATATACTATCTTAGGGTTTTATTATGGAAAGTAATTATCTATTCTATGAAACGTATTAATTCCTAGTGTTAATACTAAGTTTGCATTAATCACATCGAAGTTGAAGCATTAATCGATCAAATTAATCACTTATAATTGATTTCAAAACTATGGTACATGGCATTGGTTACACCTGTTAATCAAGAAAACAAGTTCTCGCTGTGACTCCTACGCTCATGAAATTTTTTACTGATAAGCTTCGCGGGAGCTACGTCACGGTTTTCTAGCCTATATACCATCTTAGGGGTTTATTAATGCCTCAAATCATCCATAACATCTCAAACGCATTCCACATATAGTAAATACTTAGACTATTAAAGAAGAACATAAAAACTCATCAATGATTATAAGAATATTCTAAACAACAACACAAAATCAAGACCTCATTTGCATTCACACAAAATCCAAAGGTATTAAAATCGTATTATTAAAGCAATACATATGGTAAACATTAGTTGGACAACTAACCTAGATGGATGGACAACTTTAGATTACAACGAAGAAAGATGAGCGACGCTCTTCAACACAATATAAGGCTTGCGAAAAAGAATATGAAATATTTAATATAATACACTTGTTCTAATATTTGTCAAGAAAATAAGATCAATTGCATTAGTTAAATTTGATGGCATTTCTCGATCGTTTATTAAAGTTAGCTTTTGGTTTTTCTACTTCAAGTTCATAATTGAACTAAATCCCTTCATGTTAGTGTTAATTTAGGTGATGATTGACCTTTTTTCCTTTTAATTCTTCTAATATCCATTTTTATAACATTGCATGCGTTATTGGCTATGGTATAAGGTTCTTCAAAATTACTAGCTTTCAGATATACATATTATTATTGTTTGCATATGGATCCAACCTATGTATCTTAATTAGAATAAATTATAAAAAGACTAGGAGTTTTAAATGGCATCCACACTTTAGCAATTGAAATATTAAATTGTTTTCTTGACTCATATTAAATATCATGGAGATGTGTCTAAGTTTGTTAATTCCATCAGAATTAGTCAAGTAAAAGTAAAATTACTTCTAGCATATCTTCATTAGGATTTCAGAACCTGAATAAAAATACGTCATTACTATTAATACGTACATCCTACAATCCATGAACCTTCTAGTTATACATCATCACTATTTAAACCTTAAAAAATGTTGAAAAGTAAAAAAAAAATTCCAACAATCAACCGCAATACATTCAAGAAGAATATGATAAGGAAAACCCAAATCATCAATAATTGACCAAATGAAATACAAAATTGATGAAATAATACCAGGCAATTTCTTTGGTTTTCTTAATGCAACAAGCTTTGCTCTAATTACCAATGCGATGGGAGGTCTAAGTATAAATCCCCGATCTTCTATTCCTAAAAAAGGAATTTAAATCATATAATATGGAACTTTATTTCTTAACTATTTTCACTTCAGATGCTATTGGAAAAGTAGCAAATTTTAAGTTTCAAACTTTACAAGTTATAGGTGCATCAGATGCTCTATGAAATGGGTGACCTCATATTCTCCATTATGAAAGATCAATCCTTTTGGATCAGCAAAGTAAATGCATATGCTTTACATGCATAGGTGTAAAAATGCAAAGTACTTGATATGTGTAGATTGGTACAAGGTGAACCAACAAAATGGTTCAATTTACAGCATGCAGTGCAATGGGTTCAATTGGGCAATTTATATTCTCAATAAGCATCTAACACTTATACTGAAGAACAAAACTCTAAAAGAATTTTAGAGCATATTTAAATCATTAGTGGCTTAATTTAAAGTATTTGGATGTGTATCTCATGTTCATAGTCCTGATTACAAAAGGACAAAGCTTGATAATAAAAGTGTAAGATATGTCATATTTCACTTTCTCCATAGGCTTATTAAAGATAAAGTTATAAAGTTGGTCTATTTTCATATTTAAGAACAAGTTAAAAATATAATGATAGTCATTAAAACTTAATTTGTTCATAAAGTTTAGAATTGATATTCAATTTAAAGGAACAAGTTAAATTTTTCAGAGTTTAACTAGTCTTTAACTTTTGTTAGTTTATGACTTAGTGATTTGAGTAACCACTATTCTTTAAGGATAAATTATTTAATAAAATTAAGTTCTTCTAACTCTTATTTTAACCTATAGAATTATTAAAATAATGAGTATGTGTGTTTCCTCGTTTCTAGCCTCTTTCACACATATTCATCACATAACTTATTCCAAAATCGTTCCTGTGTTATTTTATACACTATTATTGACCAAAAAGAAAATCCAACCAAAGAATATGTAATAAGCATCCAAAAAACAAAAATTTATAAAGAGTGGCAACTTGGTCCTGTCTTTACTAAATATTGTGTCTAAAGATATATGATGAACTAAACTTCTTTGCTCTTGATATACTTGAATTAAAAGGAACTATTATTCTTTATTATTTCAAATTAATCAATTTGCTTATAAGGTTATACATTTTATTTACAAATCCGATGCTATGGTAAAATGTTCTTTTTTTTATTTTGGTTTAGTGTCTTTCCTACTATACTAAACTTGGATTTAGAATGATTTGTTCTAAGAGACATTTCATCAAACAACTCATAGGCAACCCAAATTATCTCTAACTAATAATAAAACAACTGCATTTTTTCATTATTTACCAACAAAAACACATTTAAATAAGAAATAAACCAACAATTCAACAAATAAATGCATAAACCAACAATTATGACAAACCCACCACCTAATACCTACCCACAGTATACATATATATAAGCATCTAAGACCTTCATTTTTTGGAGAGAAAATAAACTTAATAGAGAAGTTACATGAAAATGATGCACGATGGACCAAAAACCAAGCAAAAATTGAGGGTGGAAGCAAGGAAATCACAGAGAATGACATCGAAAAAAATAGCAAAGGTGAGAACGAAAAATAGCAGAGGGGAGGGGGTCGGGTTAAAAACGATGATGATAAAACGACATCGTTTAGATTAAAACCAGACGACGTCGTTGAATTTATGAACAATTCGACTTTTACTATAAAAACCAGATAACGTCGTTTTATTTATGAACAATTCAACTTTTACCAACGGAACCCTTTTTCTGTCCCTATTTTACTTACGGAACTGTGGGTCCGTCAGTATTCAATTTAACTATTTTCCCCGCCAGTTGTTGCCGCCTAATTTTGCAACAGAATTTCGTATTCCGTCATTATAGTTTGACGAAAAACTCACGGGTATATTTTTCCTCGACGTTTACCGACTAATGTTATGTCTGTCAGTAAATTCGTTAACTTTACCAACAGAAGGTCAGTTTCCATCGCTAATTACCGACGAATGTGTTCCACTGGTAATACTCCATCAGCAATTTGTTATTTTCTATTAGTGCACGACCTGAGCTTATAAACTAACTCTCAAGCTCGAGCCTAACCTGACTCGACTAGTTACTAGCCCTACTTGTAACTATGTTTAATGTTTCAAGTAAATGATGACTATTGTCAAAACTCTTCCTATTAACTTAATTATAATCATAATCCAATTTTTTAAACATTTCTTCTTCTTCTTCTTCAATTTTTTAATTGTGAGAATTGATTTTCTTTCATCTAATGATAATGAATGGGTTTAGTATTATGAAAAGTATTCATATATTAATTTCCAATATAAATAATACAAGGAATCTAAAATTAAGATATACAAAAATTAGCAATCTTACATTTGCAAACGTTTTATTCTAGTTAGTTTTAAAAAAAAGTTTGGTTCAGTTCAATTCTGTTTGAAGTTAAACAAAAGATTTTAATTTGATCAAACTAAGGTTCTAACCTAATACAAAAAAAAAAAATCAAGTTAAGAGTACCCAATTCAAACTCAAAATTTTTTCTATCTTCTTATCCAACATATTTAGAATTTTTAGATCAACTCAAAATTTTATCGAACTTGGAATTGAGCTAATGTTTGCTTTTCTTTTGCCAATTGGGAGTTGGGACTCCATCCTTACCCAGACTAATGTCATCTTTTAAACTATTATCCCTTTTTTTTGAGGTTATGAACATTAACAGGCTTAAAGTATTTAAGTCTTATAGGAAGTTAATAGTAGAGAATTAAAGGTATATTGTATCCTTTCATTATGTTCTTACAAATTTTTAAATTAAAATTTTAGTTTACTTGTTATTAAATATAATTTTATTGCCCTATTTTTTCTTTTTTTAATACAATTTGTTTATGTATACAAAAAATATTAAGCACATCCTAACAAATACTTAACACTTAAATTAAACAATTTAAACCTTTTTATATCAATAATCATAACCCTTCTCTTTGTAGTTTGTATGCCCTCCTTTTAGCATTGATAAGTTCATCAAGAATAGGTAAGGCCCATACTTTGAGCACTCTCACCTTTGCAATACACTTCCTTCTCTTATTGCATCTCTTTCATTCAATCTCTCATACTTGAGGTTTTAGGTCAACCTTATTTACTATACTTGCAGATAACAAAAGACAAAGGAGGTAAGAAAAGGGGACATACATTTAAACTATCAATCTTATAAGCTTTGTCATTTTCTTTCAACTTCCCT
Source organism: Erythroxylum longipes (assembly GCA_027563885.1). Lineage (NCBI taxonomy): Eukaryota > Viridiplantae > Streptophyta > Magnoliopsida > Malpighiales > Erythroxylaceae > Erythroxylum > Erythroxylum longipes. The sequence continues at coordinate 22,260,370 of JAOQMS010000005.1, forward strand.
TGGTTGAGTATTAACTTAATCATTAAAGTGAAAGCAGCTTTTGGCATTATTTTGTAAAAGTTCAATAATTGATATAATAATTTTGCACTTGACATATGACTAAAGATGTGAAGTACATGTTTGCACTATTTGTGAGAATCCAATTAAGAATCCAAGATTAAGATGATGATTTTTTGAGATTCAATGATGGGAAGATCAATGACAATGAGAGTTCCTTGGAAGGAAATTGAGCAATACTAGTCCAAAGAATCAATGTTGGTCATATTCTTCAATCTACAAGAGCAAGTTAAGGGACTAGATAATATGTCTTGTCAGTAGCAGGAAGCTTTCAAGCCAGCAAAAGGAGTAATGACATCGACAAGCTTAGGAATTTTCGATAAAAAAATGTCTTGAGGATTATAGAGGGACCATAACATATCAATTTTAGAAAAATACCAATGAGAGAAACTTCCTCATCATAAGGTCATTGAAGGAAAGACAAATAGTTTCACTTATCAATGTCTAACAAGACAAGACTGGACCAACCTTGGACAACCTTTTCATACATGAGAATTTAAGTGAGCTATGCCTACCAAAATTTAAATTGCCTAACTTTGAGACATATAATGGTATAATAATCCAAAGAATCATATCATTAGACACTAAAAGATGATGGACTTGTAACTAGGCTTAAGGCATTTTCTTTTAATCTTGGTGGGAGTTGTGAGAGATTGATATAGACCATACTAAGGAAGTCAGTCTTAAGCTTCAAACATCTCAAATCTAGATTTAAGGTTCATTTTTCTAGCAACAAAAAGAGAACTACAGACTCATTTACTCTCTTTGATGTGATGTAAATATGAGGTGACTTGTATGAAATATGAATGTATTATATTAAGTATTTTGCTCTTTTTAATACTATATTACCTTCTTTTAATTATTTTTTGTTATATTTTTAGTTAATTATGCAAATTGAATATTTAGATAATATTATTCAAGAATTGGAGGCAAGTGTAAGCAAAAATATTAAGAAATTAACAAATTCTTATATAAATACATAATTCACAATTCTCGAGAGAAGCTAGTGAGTGGACCATAACTTAGATAGAGGGGTTAAATGAGGTGATTGTAGGGACCTACGTTATTTTTCTAATGTTGGGGTGAAACCTGCTATAAGACTATATAGAACTTAATGCATTTAAGAGGAGTTACCATAGGTAGAGATATAGGTAAACCAATCGAAAAGTAAATGGTTATAGATTAAAAGAGTGAAATTTAAGTGTCTAAGAAGTCTTACTAGTCCAAAACATTTATATGTTATAGGTTAATTGGATCATGAAATCAAAATAATTACTAGAGAAAGTAATCACCTAGATATAACCACTTTTTTGCATTTTATTTTATTAATTATCTTATCATTTATTCTATTGGCTATTGTCAATTATTAGATTTAGGTTTAGGTTTAGGTTTATTTTTTTAATGTTTTATTATTTATAAAACCATAAACTATCATTTATTTATTTCCTTTAAAATAGTTAATAGTATTAGAATTTTCTATGTATATGACTTCTTCATAAGATCAATACTCTACTTACCATTATATTTCTTACCAATGATATGTATACTTTTCTTGTTAGTGAGTGCATGCACTCATCAAGTTTTTGGCATGCTAGGAAGCAACTAGTTTTGGGAACTTATTAACTATTTTCTAGTTTTATATAATTGCCTTCTTATTTTATTTTTATTATATTCCTTTTTCTTGTTCATATTTTTATGTAAATTTTCTTTATATCTGTATTTTGTTTTTATTTAATTTAATTTAGGAGTATTTATAGTGTATAATGAGAAATTAACAGTTCATATTTCTTAAAAAATCCAAAACTTGAGAGAACCTTATATTGAAATTGAAGAAAGCATACTAAGTAAGAACTTAGATATAGATTGGGATTACAACCTGAAAGGGTGGAAGACGAAAAGAGAACTATGATGGAGTATGCTAAACCATCTCTCATAGGAGCATAATTGAGCATTGTGAGGTTGAAGATAAATACTTGCTATTTTGATATCAAACCTAACATAATCTTAATGCTTTCAAAAAAATTGTACAATTTGATTGATTACTTGATAAGAATCCTGATGCATACATCACCAACTTTTTGAAGATATGTGACACATTTAGAATCAATGAGGCAATTAAAGAAACTATTAGGTTGAGACTATTCCCATTCACACCAAGGGATTTAGCAAAGTAATGGGTGAAGACATAATTAACTGGATTAATCGATATTTGGGTGAGTATTATGAAGACGTTCCTTGCCAAGTGCTTTCTCCCATTTAAGAAAACAAAGCTAAAAAAAGTGATGTCTCTTCTTTTCAATAATTTGATAATGATATATTATATGAGATATGGGAAGAGATACAACAATTTACTAAGGAAATATCCATACCATAGCCTTTCAATATAGATGCAAGTCTAAACATTCTATAATGGTTTGCTAAATTCTACAAGATATATGATAGATGCTACAGTAAGCGGAACGTCAATTTTAGAGTAGAGGTTCCTCTAGAGATAATAAAAGAGATGGCCATAACAATTAAGAAGGGAAAAATCTAACATATATGTTGGGATTTAGAACATAAATGTTATGACTAAATTGATAGTTCAAATAAAGGTGATAGCGAGATAAATAGACAACTTAAGCTTTCTATTAAGAACATATCAAGTTACATGTTGTGAATTCTATGGGGAGGATAGTTGATTTTATATGAAGTTTCAAGAGAAAAACAACCTATACAATAAGGTATAATTCAAGATGAAGAAATCAATTTAAATCAATACCTTGCTTAATGACACCATACCTAAACCTAGGAAGTAGGTGAAGGAGGTTTTCCTAAGACAAGTTATCCAACAAAAAGAACGAAGAAGAGAGCAAGGGAAGGATACTGCTAAAGGAGTATAAGCCAATAATTCCTTGCCCTATAAGATTATTTTAGGTAGTCAAGAAGAAAGAGACTAGTACTTATGAGTGGTACAAAGAAAATTCAAAAGAAGAGTACCTTAAAAAGGAAGTTGTAGATTCTAAATCAAATGAAGGCAATATCAAATTCCTCCCAAACATCATACTAACAAAGATGGGTAGCCCATGGAGTTTTAATATTTTTTGCATAGTAGGTTATATTTACATTAATATGGCATTAGTAGATATAATAGAAAATATTAATATAACGCCTTATTATATGTTTAAAAAGATTATGATTAGGTGAATCGAAACTAGTATAAAAGTGACGTACCTTGATAATAATTTAATAAAAAGTCCTAGAGGTATAAAGGAGAATGAATGGTCATGATTAATATATTCCTATTCCCAATAGATTTTTATATTCTCAATATTAATGATGAAGAAGAAAATTCTTTATTTAAAAGTAAAACCTTTAGAGCTACAATAGGTATAATAATTCAGGTGACAAAGGTGAATTGATACTTAGGGTTAGAAATGAAGTATTTATGTTGTACAATGATACACCACTTATGCCTATGAGAGATGGCATTTATTTTGTGTTAAGAACTAATAATTTAGTTAGCAATACAAGGGAATGCTCCTATATGTATAAAATGACTTTGAAGAAGATTAGAGACGAAAGAATCAAGAAATAGGCCAAGAAAAAGCTTAACCATCATGTATTTATTGAATTGTGGTATTGAACATGGCCTAAGATATACTTATGTCCTAGACTATGTTGATTTATGAGTTCTGTAAAAGGATCCATACCTGGGCTATACTAGTTCCCTAGGCTGTGCCTTTAAAAAGTTGAAGATAGTGGGAACTATAGTTTAGGGATATGTTCATACCCTAGATCATGCATTTAATAATTGAAGATGGTAGGATCTATAGTTTAGGGATACGCTCATGCCTTTGGTCATTGATTTAGAAAAATGTTTACGGAGGTCCTTAGTATTTAAGTTATACCTATGCATTATAGTTTTGTATTCAAAATTTTCAAATCAAGAACTCCCCACAAGTTGTATTACAACTATGTCACAAACTATGTTGCTAAAATTTTAGAAGTTTAAAGGTTGCTAGACCCCATTTACACATCATTTTTCATCTTTCTTTCATTTTCTCTCAAGTATCAATAAAAAAAATTGCATTCCCACAGCATTATTATTAGAGTTTTGGAATTCTCCATAATTGTTCACCAAGAATCATCTATTTTTTGTTCTCTAAATCTCAGCTTTATCACAACTTAGGGCTCTAAATGAAACTTTTAGGATTTTTGTACTTTTTGGTTATTCATTGATTATTGTAGCTTTTAAAAACTTAACATAATAAAAATGATGACTTAGTTGCCTCTTAAAAATTTCCTATATAAATGGTTTGTGGATTCTCCTGACCTAGTGTGTTTCCATCTTGTGACATCTTCTTCATCACTAAGATAGGTATGCATAAGTTGTAACATCTCATCACCGATGGGAAGGGTAAGATAGTAATTTGGAACGAGTTAGGAGTGTTTAAAATTGTTTAGCTATGTTCATGCATTCATATATGCACATGAATAGTGAATTTTGCATATGTAATGATTGTACATGCATTCATGACATTTCCCGGTATATTTGTTAATAAATGTAA
>JAOQMS010000005.1:22265147-22294032 GCA_027563885.1 Erythroxylum longipes
TTCCAATGGCTCAAATTAATAAATCCTAAAATCATGTATCTAATTTCCAGTGCCATTGGACAGTGCTTTTTCCTACCAGTAACCAGTCAGTCTGTCACTTGGCATTTTTTTCTAGTCCGGAAAAGTACCCTGAAATTGCCAGAAAAATTTCTAAAATTCTCCAAAAATTCAAAACTCACAAAGACACACTCCAATTTAAATTTTCAAGCAAAAAAATCATATTTTTCATAACAATTACATTTATTAACAAAAATACCGGGAAATGTCATGAATGCATGTACAATCATTACATATGCAAAATTCACTATTCACGTGCATACATGAATGCATGAACATAGCTAAACAATTTTAGACACTCCTAACCCGTTCTAAATTACTATCTTACCCTTCCCATCGGTGATGGGATGTTACATAAGTTCTCTTTTAATATGGTTTGGTATAGGATAGTGATCAAACAATTGCCTATTGGATAATTTCACTGCAACTGGGGCATCATTATCAATCATTGTTTTCAACAAGTCCATGGAAACCAGATTTTACAGAGGTTTAGTAGACACAAGTTGTCTTGCTAGAATTTGGTTGTCTTACCATTGCTTATAAGATTGATTATCTATAATATGAAATTTCTCTTGTTTTTAGGACCACTTGCATCAAATAGGATACACAAGAGGAGGGTTGTAGCTTCAAATGCTTTTGTCCTTGAGATAATATTCATGTATCCATTTGGACCAGAAAGATTGTTTGTCCTTGTATAGTCTCCGCAACCTCTTAATCAACATCATTGAATTCAAGGTCCTAAGAGGAATAAGATTGAGACCACTTTCATTTCTTAGAGTGCACACTTGAGTCCATTTGATCATGACTTTACATCTAGAAGTATTAGATCCTGACCATAAGAAATCTTTGAAAATCTTGTCCATGTGCTTAGTAACAGAAACTAGAAAAGCCTTGTGAGCAGCCTAAAATTTTTTATAGAATTAAGAATAGAAGATATAAGCTACAGTCTAATATCTACGGATAAATTTTTGTTACTTTAATTGGAGATTCTAAAGTTAATTTTATCAATGAGGAACAGTTACTCCTTAAAAACCAACCTTGAACTAGAAATAGGAACCCTAAGATAAATCAGTGGGAGATGATGTAATTTGAAACCTATTCCAGGTAATTGGCGCTTTTAGAAAGTTAAATGGAACTCTTGGTGTAATTAACTTCATGACATGAAATTTTGTTGAAGATTTTAAGTGTTATCATCAAGGTTTTGATGAAGTTTACATCAGCATTGGACAAGAGAATTAAGTCATATGCAAAACACATATTAGAAATCCTATAACTCTTGCATCTTGAATGATATTTGAATAATCTAGACCTTTCTATCACCTTTTTCAAAAGTTTGTTGAAGACTTCTATAGCTAGTGTAAATAGATAGGGTGATAAGGATAAATTTTGCACAATTAAAAGAAAATTACTTATGTTTGATATGAATTTTTTTCATAAGGCCCTTTATATTTTAAATTCATTTTTATTGATATTTAATTAGTTAATATATGTTTTAATAATTTTTATTCAGCTTTTTATGTTGTTTTCTAACATTTTAGTATACACTGATTGACCAATATCTTAGTGTACTTAACCAGTGTACCTAAAAATTACGTCTCCACCCTTTTTTGACAGTTTGTTAAAGGTCTTAATTGTTTATCTAATCGCCCAAATAGCCACACTCTTTGACCAATATTCTTTAGATGTTCCTGATTTTATGACTTCTTTCTTTTTCAAGAGTTTGCGGAGAGTTTGGTTACACTCATTGCTTAACCAAATACCCTTAGTGGTCGACCAACATCAAGCATTAGTCAACCAATATCTTGTGATCCTCAAATTTTGTTTATTCCATCAAGTTTGCAAAAGCATTGTTAGCTATCCTTGGTCAATTAATAATCAACATTAGTTGACTAATAAAGTTGGGTTTCAAAACCAAACCAAATTTGTTAATTATGCCTCCACTACTCACTATTCCTTCTCTCTAAAACACTAACACTAGTCAACCAATCCTCATATTTTTAATCTCTTCTCCATCTCTTTTCTTTTATTCTTTTATTTTATGTTTATATCTTCAAAATCCTAAACAATACACTCTTTTCCTTCACAAAACATCATCCCCCATTTCACAAAAAATTATTAAATTATATTAAATTGAAATTTCGTTATTTGTGGGTTTCAAATTTAGGGATTTTCAATCTTTTCTTAATTAAAATCTATCTTTTCTAATTGATGCCTTCATAGTTAAATTATAAAAGGAGTTAAGGTTGTTTCCCTTTTAATTAGATCGATACGTCTTTAGTTTTGTTCAATTTTGATATTTTGTGAACTTTTTCATATTTGTATCTTGAAATTTTAGGGCTTTATAAATTATACATTCTTTTATGAACTTGACTGTTATATATTACAATTATGCTTTTCTTTATTACTATTTCAACCCATTAATTTTGTCAAAACTTGCCCTTGATTATTTAATTGAATTTTTAACTTAAGCATAATACCAAAATTTTAAATTTTAAAATTAGAAACAATTAGGGATATTTCTATTAAAATTGACCTTTTGTTTTGACTCCTTAAATATTCAATAATACGCTTTAGTGAAAAAGTTTGTCATTCTTAATTAGATATATTTTTGGATTATTTCTACCAAGTCAGTTTATAGCATGACACTTTACATTTTTGCATTTTTAGATAATGATTTCTTTTTAATGATTCTAAAACATAGGAAGAAACATTGATGATATTAGATTTAGGGGGAGGGATAACACTCAAGGGGAGTGATCATTTTGTTACTTTTTTATTTGCTTGGTTAATTTTATTATATCTATATGTATGGATATTTATTTCATATTAAATATCTCTTTTGTTTTTGATATTGAATTATATTCTTAATACTGAATTATGTTTTATGCATGAATTAAAGGGTAGCTAATCACCTTCTTGATATTTATTTGTGAGCTTAATATTATTTTTCTCTAATATCACAAGTGCTTTGTCATCATTAAGAAGGTGGAGATTGTTGAACCAAGAGAAGTTCCATATAGTGTTTTGAAGATAAAAGAACATATTTATTACTAATGAGTTTCTTATCTTGATGAAAAGCATTATAAGAACATATTGAAGTCATAAACTAAAGAAGATAACTTATGAAGTTGATAAATAGAACTTAAAGTTTACAATCGTTGAAATGAAGATTAAACTAATAACAAAAGAATATCAAGGGTTATCAAGGTCATTCTTTAGTTTGTAATATTAATTTTAATCTCACTTTGTTAATTTGATGCTCTAAAAGGCTCACAATACATAAATATTTTGTTTCATTTTATTACATGAGTCTTTACATTCATCAAGAGGCATTGAAGCTTTTGATTTTAATAGAAAAGCCTCTTTATCTTTCAAACACTTTTTAGGAAACATTTTGGGAAGTGTTTAAATCATTATTGCATTAAACAAATTGAGTTTGAACATTTAAAGTTGTTAAAATCATGTCTTTGGGGTGATTGATTGACCTATATGGGTTAATGATTGACCAATATAGGTTAATTTTTTTATATTTGGTGTACTGTGAGTTTACTATAACATTGGTTGATGTAGTGGTCGATTAATGTGCCATATTGGTTGACCAAATTGCCTACTAGTTGACCAATGTTTTGACGGCTAGTGAATATAGTGCTTTTGATGCATATTGGTTGACCAAGTTGCCTACTGGTTGACTAATGTTCTGACGACTAGTGAATATGGTGCCTTTGATGCATATTGGTCAATCAATGCTCTATATATAGCTAATGTAACAGCTAGTTCTTGGCTTGAATAGTTAGGAAGGGTCCCAAAACTTTATAAATAGGTGTTTTCTTATTAATTTTAGCATAAAGAAGGTTTTGAGTGTCTTATACGAACATTTCAAAGTGTTTTCAATCATTTGAGCATCATTGTCTCATATTTGTGTTAGTGAATCATTTTTGGAGTTATCAAGTGATAAAATGAGGAAACCTTGAGTTGTAATATTTAGTTTGAGGAATATATTATTATTCCTGGTGGTGATCCAAGTGAGGTTGGAGCTCCTCTTCACCTTGAAAAAAGATTGTAAAAAAGGTCCTCTTTATAGAGAAAGATTATACAAAGGTTATTCTTTGCCTTAAAAGAAGAATTATAGTAGTATTCCAAGAAGAGTATCAGGAGTGGATGTAGGCAAGAGTTATTTGTTGAACCATTATAAATTGGTTTGCAGCCCTCTCTTTCCTATCCTCTTTAAATTATTGTTCAATTATTTAATTGATTTACATGAAGAAGTTTCCTTATTCTTGTTTAAATTGATTGTTGTTAATTGAGTATATTGATTTGAGAAGTTATCGAATTTTTAAACACCCAATTTAACCCTCTTCTAGATCACACACTTAAATCTTTTCCTTTATGGTAAAAACACATTCATTAAGATGCAAATTTGGTATAAAAATAGCATGCACTTAGAGATGTTCTAGCTTAAAGCAACAGACATTCACTAAGATATAGATACATTCTACAACAATCGCACATTTAAGACGTTTTTGCTTAAGGAAAAACCTAGATTTCCTATATCATGATTGTTCACGTAAGACATTTTAGCTTAAGATAAAACACAATACTAAGACTTAGATATGTTATATCCATTAAACACATGTATACCTATGTAATAATCACTTAAAACACTACCATATGCATATAACCTCAATATCCCAAATGTATTAAAAATTTATTTTAAGATAAAAAAGAAGGAAAATTTTAATAAATAAAAGAATAAAAAATAATATACCTTTAATTAATAGAGGAAGATAGTAGAGGTATAAATAAAGGGTCAATGTAAAGAGCCTACTAGGGGATCTATATTGGTATGAGGAAGATTGCTCTCAAATCTCTCAACATTAGATTCCTTGCCTTAGTTCTTCATAATATCAAGAAATTTATTTAGGGCGGATTTGGCCACAAAATAAAGTTGGAGTAGGCAAATCATTAATGCTCAAGTCATTATTGGGTTAGGGTTAGGTGCTTAGACTTAATGAGCTTTTTACATTTTTTGATCCTCTTGATGAAGTAAGTGGCCAAGTTATCATAATTATATGTCTTTAAAAACTTTTTCTTTAAAAAATTATGGCAGACATCCTTTTATACTCTTTCCCCATGAGATACTAGCTTTGCTTATTAGACTTATAGTCTAACTTTTCATAATTTACAATCTAACTATGAACCTTCCTATTGAGAGCCTTTATACCTTTGTTGTCACCCTCTAGTTCTTACTCTAGTCCCTTTAGAGTCTTACTACAACAATTGACTATTCCTTTTAAGTCCAAATGAACCTCTCTCTCTCTCATCCTTAGGCCTTTCACTATAGATCTTTAAAGTTGTAAAAACCTCTATAATAAACGGTAAGCTATAAGAAGTTTACACATATGATAAGAGAAATAGAAAAAGTGAACCAACTTTATAAGGTTGACTTCAATTTATTTGCATTTCACATCCACTACAAGAAAGAAAGTTTTTTACGACGGAAATTACTAATGGAAAATAAAGCTTATCTGCCAGGAAACAAATTTGGTGATGGAAATTACCGACAGAAAAATATGTCAAAGAAATGATCGTTGGTAAATTTAATGACAAAAGCTTATGTATCCATCGTTACCATTAGCGACAGAATTTTGGATTTGCATCTGTAAGTTAAAGAAAATCAACCGATGTATTTATAGAAATTCGTCGCTACTTTGTGAACAGAATCCCATATTCCATTGATGAATTTACTGACGGTAAATCGTATGTCCGTTGCTAAAGTTACTAAAAGATATATATGTTTTTGTCGCTAAATTTACTGTCAAAAACATTAACCATCGCTAAATTTTTACTTATGGAGTGATATATTCCGTCGGTAAGCTAATTAATGACGAAATATTGTAGTTCCATCGGGAAATTTAACTTTGATAAATTTCTACTCCCATTTTTCACTTCTGACTCGAGTTTTTTGTTCATAATCTTATGATTTTTATATATTTAATTTTTGTAAATAATATAACATTGATTGATAAATATGAAATAAAATTATCTTAATTGTTAATATAATAAAAATTTAAAATGTACACGAATAAGTAATCATTGTAATTAACTGTAAGTTAAGAATTTATACAAAAACTTAAGTGTAGCAAAACATCAAATACCCTCACTTATACAGGTGGTGAAGGTGGATGCTTTGATTGCTACGATGAGGTATTGTCCCTCCCCTTCAATTGATGCATCTCATTACAGAGTTGGGCTATGTACTCCGTCGACTGTTAAAACTAAGTTGTCAGCCTCTTTACTGTGTTCTTAAGCTGGAGGACTCTCTCATTTGATGCGAATTGCCTACAAGATCTAGTTATAGTAGATATGGAGGATTGCAAATAACATGTGTTCACAAATGAACCTAAGCCAAAAAAATCCTTCCACGGGGGTCCCTATCACCCTTTGCATCAAGATATGCCTGAATCTCATCAACAATTTTAGATTTTTGAGATTGTCATTCAATGCTTTCTTGTATTTGGTCATGTCATTATAATTGTTTATGTTAATAAGTGATACTTTTTAACAATTAATATTAAAGTATACATTTTACATACATGAACTTGTATGCGTCGGGTGTTGATGAAGGTCACATCATCATGCTTCTTAGTGTGAGTGTGTAAAAAGAGCTGGCATGGTGTAGGCTTCCTACCCATAGAATTTTCCTGCATCAGAATAAATTGTTATAAATGAACTATAATTTATAAAAATTTATGTAGAATTTTCTCTATTTTTATGATATGTAGCCCCTGTTAGACAAAAAAATTTAACTAAACAACACAACCATTAATGATACTAGACAATTATAACATTATCATTCTCCATAATGTACATATATTTTCATTTTAAATTTCATACATCAAATTGCGTTGAAATCAAATTTCATACATCAAAGTACAAAAATCAGAATATAAGTGTAAAAGTTTGATGCTTACAAGTTGAAGTGTATGGTCAAAGATCCTCCAGTGCATATGGGTAGGCTCTCTCCATCTGGTCCTCTATATTTGTTCGTAAAATTACGCTCTGAAGTGGATATTGCCTCGGATGATGCCCAATACTGCTGCTAATGACTCCATATTTCTTCAGATATATATGATGGTCGTATACCATTTTTATGTATCGAAGTAAGAAATCTTCATAACGTGTATGAGCTCACCTCTCCAATACATTATAAATTACAACATCAAATTTTGGATCCCAAAATTTTTTTTCTGAAAAAAAGAAAAACATAAAATAAGTACTTATAAACGACAATATTTATCTAATTAATGTATAAAATTAGATAAAATAAAAAATATTAAAGAATATGTTTTGTGTTCCTCAAACTCTTGATAATAAAAATCCTTTATCGGCTGAGAAACATTCTTCTATATATAACCCTCAAAATCTATCCTCTCTTTGAACTAAGATGAGATATTTCTTGAGTATGTTCTAGACAGAACCAACCTAATATATAAGTTAATTTAGATCATTTTCAAATTAAAACTTATAACTTCAGTATAAACATATAATTTTATCATATATTACAAAAATTTTAAAATTTTACTTACAAATTGTCGACAATTGTGATGTATGTTCTTCCATTAACACCCTTAGCCCTAAGCTGGAGGTCACCTCCTTCATCCGCAACGTATATTCTTGATATCTCTGTCAGTATAGGGGTGGTGGATGGTGTAGGGTTGGTGGATGGTGTAGCAAGGCTACAGGATACTATAGCAGTAAGTATAGAAGGTGATGCCTTATCTGACTGTGCAGTAGCATTTGTAGAATGTGATACTTCACCTGGAAATGACTGGCTTCTCCAAATCATTGTAACTTGAACCTTGGTCGCATCATATCCTGTTTTCTATTTGGTGGCATATTTTTAACCTGAAATTCACATTTTATAAAATTTCTAGTAATAGAAAAATATAAATTCAATATATAACAATATATTGTTGATGCAATAATAGATTTATTCATATAATATTCTATCACAAACACAAATTAATCATTATCAGCACTTAATTGTAAATCAAAATTGTCATCATCTTTTTTTTCTTCGAAGAATTAGAATCAAATTCAGGTTCCTCTTCAGATCTCTTTCCCTCCTCATCCCCTTCAGATGAAATTTCAACATATTTATTATTTGGATCGTTCAAAGGTTTATTCTCGTTATATGTTGCACATACATTTATTTCATAAACATCTTCTTGAAACGCTTGGCTTTCAATTCTCTTATATTCTCCTTTTCCATCATTCCATGTAATTCAAAAACACCTCTAGGTTCTACATTGCATACGGCCAACCAATCTAATTTATCTCATCGTGAGCTGGGAAAAGAGACATAATACAACGAATCACTTGCATCGCCAACACGAAAGATTAAAATTGTTGAAATCTTCTTCGCTGGTTAATTTCAACTAGATTATATCGACTGTGCACTTTTGTATTAACATTAGGAATCGGATTAAACCATTCACACATAAATATCACACTCCATTTTATTGGCAATGCAGGGTACTTAATTTCAAGTATCACAATAATTTTACTATAGTAATCCATCAATTCTCTCTGCATGCAAACCCCACTATTTGTTGTTGCCATGCTATGACTATGATATTCTGTATGAAATTTATATCCATTAACAAAATACATCGGATACGATTTCATAGTTCACAAAGGTCCTTTCGCAAGATCACATATGAACTTATTATCTATTGGATTTTTTTAGGCCTACACAAAAAATAATTTATCATATTAAATAGTATAATGTCATCTAATCACTTTGATCTGATAATTCAATCAGTTCAATTATTACAAGTAAAACTTACATATTTTTCGAACCATTGAGGAAAGTGTCTTTCAACTTCTTTTTTGATATCATCCTGTGTTGTTTCGAGCATTAGCTCACGTAACCATTTCTCGTATAATCTAAAAGCATTATTATGTATCTTATTTGTGAACAACAGTAACTTTGGAAACTCAAATAATATATTTCAAATTCAACTTAAACTTACTGCACGAAAGGTTGTATCTCTTGACAATTCAATAAAATGTAACCATAGGCAGCCTCTATTTCTTCTGTTGTTATCATTCTTCTTGTTAAACATCCATATGTTTGTCTTGGATATGTGAAAATGGATAAGTTACCATCAACATCATCCGTTTCTCCCCCTTGTCATTATGAGGAACTTTTCTTTCTCTTTTGTACACATGCGAGTCAAAATAATGTGAACAAAATGTACTTGCTTCCTCTGTTAAATAAGCATTATATATCGAAACTTCAACTTTAGCCTTGTTTTTGACATTTTTCTTCAAGTGATGCAAATATCCACATTACAAATAGGGTTATTATAATTCTATGATTAAAACATGCTATAAATTTTATTTAAATATTAACTATAATTACCTCTCAAACGGATACATCTATCAATATTGAACCGAACCAGCAAGTTTAGCGTTGTGTATTAAATGTACGGGTAGATGCTCCATACAGTCAAAGAAGCTTGGAGGTAAAATCGCTTCCAATTTGTAAAAGATAACTGGAATTTTTCTTTCTAGTTTTTCCATTTCAGCCAACTTCATTTAAGATGATGTTAAGCTTTTGAAAAACAAACTTAATTCTGTTATAGTTTCCCAAATTTTATTTGGTAGCAACTCCCGAAATGCAATTGGAATTGGCCTTTGCATAAACACATGGCTTCTCATCCCAAATAATTTGTACTTCCTCATGTCCACACTGCTTGCCAAGTTCGAAATTTCCTTTTTTTGTCCAAAGTGTCACATTTTTTTGGATATTTACCAGTGCGAAGATCTTTACCTAACTCATTCCTTCTACAAAAAAGTTTCAAATAAGCTCGTGATTTTGCATTGTCCTTTGTCCTCCCTTCAATGTTCATTATGGTGTTGAACAAATGGTCAAAAATATTTTTTCACTATGTATCACATCTAGATTATGACGCATCAAATTACTTTTCTAATATGGAAAATCCCAAAAGATACTTCGTTTTCTACTATTACTTCTGTTAACTTCTTCAGCTTCAAGTTCTATAACTTTCAGTAACCCTAATTCATCAATCTCCTGCAATATCTCTTCACCAACTTTGTGAGGGGGAAGAGGTGTTTGTACTACCATATTCTTAATGAACTTTTGTTTAATGCATCTAAATGGATGATTTGGAGGAAGAAATTTCTCGTGACTGTCAAACTAAGATTTTTTGGCCCCGTTAAGAAGATAAACACATTAGAATTATAGCTATAGTAAGGACAAGCTGATTTCCCCTTTATGTTGTATCTAGACAACATATCATACGCAGGGAAATCACTTATAGTCCATATCAAAGTTAGTCTCAATAAAAAATTTTGTTTAAGAGACACATTATATGTCTCAACACTAAATTCCTAAAGATGATACAATTCAGAGACCGATGGCTGTAAAAATACATCAATTTTATACTTTGGATTCGCAGGTCCTAACATAATTATCGTCAAGAACATATATGCCTCATTCATACACATCCATAAAGGCAAAT
Source organism: Erythroxylum longipes (assembly GCA_027563885.1). NCBI lineage: Eukaryota > Viridiplantae > Streptophyta > Magnoliopsida > Malpighiales > Erythroxylaceae > Erythroxylum > Erythroxylum longipes. The sequence goes on from JAOQMS010000005.1 coordinate 22,275,755, forward strand.
TACAAGGAATAATTATGATTGGCCATGATGAATATTGTTGGCCAAATTGACCAAAAGGTTGGAATCCGTCAGTCGACTATCCTAGCTTAAGATTTTCACTTTTAGCTGTAAACTCAAAATGGGTGTTATTGAAATGTTTCCATGCAGAGTACACCTGATGGATGGATCATTATTCTATGTTCCTGTTCATGTTCATTGTGTCATCTCATGTGAGATGTAGTAACATCAGAGGCATATACTTTTTGAAGTCTCAGTGTTAGCGGGAAATAATACATCCGTTTATATGGTACTACTTTCTATTTCATAGAACGCTTTCTAGGTTTGAACTTAGATTGACCACAAAATTTACAATATTGTAATTCCACTTCATCTCCCTAAAACAACATACTTCTAAAATTGTAACAATCAATTTTTTCAACTGGCAAACAAGACCCTTAATGAGTTTCTTTATATTGTAGAAATTGTCAACTATTGTATGATCAGGAGGCAATAATTCATTATACCAAGCAAGAATTTTATCCAAACTTTGATCAGAACCCTTCAGACTTTATGTTCAATATTCGAGCAATTGAAGATAATTGAGTCATGGTCTCACAATTTGGCGATAATTCTTAGTCAACTGATTTTAACAAGTCAAAAAACTTTTTTGCATGTGGGTTTGGTTCTTCTTCAAGATTTTCTATATTTGCCTGAAAGGTATAATCGACTGCATCATAAACCATTTGAGTATAAGGATTTTTCAGTTGCATGCACAGTTTTTGTTATAAATCCAATCCCTCCTTCAAACCTATCCACATTTATTGATGAGTTTACTTCATTATCCCTTGATGTGCTACAAATTAATGGCTTCCTATGTCGTGTCCACTCAAAATAATTTGGAACAAACCCTTTTCTTAACAAATGGAGATTCACTTCATTAATAGGAAGAAAACAAATATTTTTGCACTTTTTACATGGACATTTAATCTTTGGACCATCCATATATGTAGGTTAAGAACATCTATAGTGAATAAAAGCTTCAACTCCCTTAACAAAATCAGCATTAATGAAGCTATCAAGTGTTAATTGTCTATACATATAAGATCTATCAACATTACTCATTTCTACAAAAATCTTATTTAAAAATAATGATTTCATAGTTAGTATCCTTCATTTCCCTTAAGTTTATAGAACATATAATCTAATTACTTTATAGAACATCCCTTAAGTTTTTACAGGTCTCAGGCTATTTTCCCTCTAACTTGAAACCAATCTATCCCACCATATGAGTTTAAAATTATACAAACTGAACATATGTGAGTATCAGTCAAATAAAACAATATGCCAACCAAGCACTATGGTACATGACATTTTTTACACTTATAAATAGAGAAAGCAAGTTTTCGCTGTGACTCCTAAGCTCGTGGAATTTTTTACCGATAAGCCTTATGGGAGCTGCATCATGAGTTTCCAGCCTTATAGGAGCTGCATTATGAGTTTCCAGCCTATATACTATCCTAGTGGTTTATTATGCCTCAAATCATCCATAATTATATAAACTCATTCAACATGATGTAAATACTTATGTATTAAATACATCTAGCCATCAATCATTCTAACAATATTCTAAAACAACAACATACAAAACCAAGATAACTATTTTTGCATTAATCACCTATAAGTTGATTTCCAAAGTTTGATTTTAAACAAGCACTACGGTATATGACATTGTTACACCATATGAATTGAGAAAGGAAGTTCTCGTTGTGACTCCTAAGCTCATGGAATTTTTTACCGATAAGCCTCATAAAAGCTGCATCACAAGTTTCCAGCCTTTATGCCATCCTAGGGGTTTATTATGTTAAGAATTGTCTTGTTAATTACGTCAATTTCTTATGTTAATACTAAGTTTGAATTAATCACCTACACGTTCAAGTCTTTATGTTTTAATTTAAACAATGCCCACACATAAACATGTAATCTATTAAACCCCAACCTAAAATCTCATCAATCATTATTATAGGTAAAATTACAAAGAACAACACAAAATCGATCACATTGTAGACATTACTTAGTTGAATGACTTACCTTGATAGACGGACAATTACAAACTATAAAGAAGATGAATGAGGTTGGACAATTATTGATGCTCTTCAACACAGAACACGACCTATAAGAAATACAATATTAATCCTTATTAATGAGTGTATTGTGTCATTTTGATAGCGTTTTTTGTTGAACTTTGAAATATAGTTCAACATTAATCCTTTTTAATGACTATTATCAAGTAAATTGACATAACTTAACTCATTTTATGTTTCAACAAAAGTAGGGACATGTGGACTTTTTTTTTAGTTTTATTGCAATATAATTGGCCTTATCTTGCTTTTTATACATGATATCTTTGTTCAAAATGATTTGTACTATATTTGATTGGTTAAGTGGAATATGGATCTTCATATTATAAATTAGAATTTGAATAGAAAAGATCTTTGGGATTTATTTATTTTCTCTTTTTGGCCCCTTAATGAAATAAATTATAATTAGATGAAGTATTTTATTGGTTTTCTCACCTTTTAGCACTATGTTAATTATTTACTTTGTGTTGTGTCCTTAAATTTATGGTTGCATGTTATAGTTGTAAGTTTATAATTTCTTGGGCCTCTTATTAATGTTACTATAAGTTTTAGTGTGTTGGTTAATGTTCATAATGAATTAGATGAAAATCTTGTCAAGACTTGATAGGTGATGTTATGTCACTTCTATTTGCTTTTGGTTATTTGGCTTGATGTTTCTTAGTATAAAAGTTCATGAGGTTCTTTATTAGAAAATTGAGTTAGATTTTTATTTAGTGACATGATGACTATACTTACAATATTTTAAGAATATACATTTTGTGATATGCATTATAAAATAATTTTAAAATTCCATTTCTTTTATTTTATGTCTTAGTTTGTCTAAAATTAAAACATCTCTTTCTTCAAGTTCCAAACTCTAGCAAACTCACTTCTTTAATTAGGTCTAATTTTAAAATATTTTTTAATTATAAAAAATTTTAGATCAGTTTTTTATTCATTGTTTAAGTACATTAAAAAGATCTTAAAACATAAATATCCAATTTCTATAGTCTTTATATTAATAGCTGATCATAAATTATTATAACTAAAATAGCATAGTTTTACAAATCCTTCCTGAATCTTTTCTTCCTTAAATCAATCTCCTCAATTCACTATATTTGTTTCAAAACCTAAATAACAATTGTGGAATCTTTAACACCTTTCATCGAACATTTCATCTTTATATAACATTTCATCGAACATTTTGTAGGCAACCCGAATTCATTTCTAAATAATAGAAAAACCACTGTATTTTTCCATCATTCACTGACATAAACACGTTTAAACACATTTAGTTTTGAAAAAAAAGGACATGAATAGTAGACCTAAATTTTTGAAAGCACTTCCAAAATGTCAAATGGATGTACCTATTTTATCAAATCATCAGGTTAACAGATGCCAATTTAACAAAAGAGAAAGTACTTTAGGAATTGATACATGGTACAAACCTTGTTGAAGAAATCAGGTAAGCTTATTGAGATGAAGGGGTCTAACAAAGCCAATGCAATCATTAAATACCTATACAAAACAATTGAAATTAGAACAATATGGGCAAAATTAAACATGTCAAAAGAAAAATAATTATGGAAGTGAGTAAAGATGAATATAAACAACTAAGCATAGAAGTGAGTAAAGCGATAGTATTCAAAACTTGGGTACTTAATAACTTGAATAAAATAGAACACCTACTCAAGCATCGAAGATTCTGAGTTAAGTCAAATCCAATATTTCATTTCTAGTTAACTACAACATTGTGAAAAAATTTAAGTACAACAACAATTAGTCTAAGTATCTCACAAGATGTAAATGAACTTGTAATCTAGAAATCAATTTGATCAAAATTACAAGACACAAAGATAAAAGGTGTCTTAGGAAAGATAAGGTATTACAAGAGATTTATTTAGAAATTTTCAATAATTATTGCATAATTAACTAGGCTTAAGCATAAAAAATGTCAAATTTAATTAGAGTGATTGATATAAAGAAAGCTTTTAGAGGTTGAAATAAAGCCTTATTATTGTAACAAATTTATCCCTTCCTTCTAAAGATGAGTAGTTTGTACTATATTTTGATGCTTCTTAAGTTGGCTTAAGGTATGTTTTGATGCAAAATGATAAAACATTACCTATTTATCAAGGTAACTTAAGTGATAAAAAGTGAACTATCTTGTTTAGGGCCTTGAGATAACACTCATGAGCAAGATGTCAAATTAAAGCAAAATCTTTAGAAACTTTATTTGTGAACTGTGAAGTATTACATGATTCTAAAGCAATATAGTATAATTTATTGGTAAGGTATATCTAAGTATCAAAATAAGATTTGACAATATTATCTCTATGGAGTTACCTCTGAAGTATATATTGATTATAAAAGTCTTTAAATATATTCTATATAGAAGTAGTTGACTAATTATCCAAATCAATATCAATGGGTAGTAAAGAAATCATAATGCATTACAACTCTATTTTGAGAATATCATAACCCCAAGTAGAAAATACTAACAACTTAAATAAGGTATATTACCACTTTTTAGAAAAGTTCCAATACTACAGCAAAGTTAACATCATTTATATTTAAAAAATACCACCACCATATGAAAAAAAATACCACATTGTATAAAAAAATATCATTACTTAATTTTGCAAATACCATATGCTTAGATTGAAAATACCATTACCGTATTTTAAAAACATCAATATTCTTAACAAAAGATACTACTACTCCTTACAAAATATAAGACTAGTTTTCACAAAAAAATAATAATTAGACTTAAAATAAATTTAGTATATTGCTTAAAAAGATATATGGATTTTTAAATAGTTTCTAATTAGATTATGTTCATATGTTTTATACAATCATATAAGAAAAATATGGGCAAGTACTAAATCATGTTTGTAGATCATTTTCTTAATGGAGCCGGTTTAGTGCATGCCTGTGTACCAAACTATGTTCATGAAATATTTTCTTAAGGAACATGGATGGAAAACACCCATTTGTTAAACTATGTTCATAAATGATTATCTTAAGGACACAATTTAGTATATGTTGTGTTTTAAAATTATGTTAAAGGAGTTTCCTAAAGAAGCTATATTGGTACATGATTATATGCCTAACCATATTGATGAACAATTTTCTTAAGGAACATTGTTTAGTACACATCTATATGGTCAATCATATTAATAATAACTCGATATGAGAAATTAAAAAATAATTTGTTCTATGTTGGTAAAATCTACTAATTTGTCTACAATCCCTTACATGTTCTGAGTCTAAGTCTATTTCTACCAAAATTAAAGCACTAGTTCAAGACATACTCATCCCATTTAAACAAATTTCTTAAAGTAAAAATGAATTAATGAAAATAAGGAGGGAAATGTACAAGCTGAAGTTCAAGGAACCAACTACAAAATAGGAAACAAGCTTGATAATGCTACACATAACATTAGTATTACAACCATTCATTCCTAATTAATTAGGTGCAAAAACTAACCGCTAATAAACACATCAACAACTTAAGCTTTGAATCACAAGAATAAATGGTTTAATAAAATTATATTAATTTCATTCAAACATCTGGCATCCAAGATAGTTTTAGGATTCATCTTTTATTCTCTAAGAGTTAGCAAATTTGGGATGACAGCTACTTGCATCTTATCTAAGAAACAATTTCTCTCTATTTTATTGAATACACTCCTCTAAGATCTACTACTTGTGTTTCTTCACTCCCCTAAAGCACATACGGTTCCTCTCCTTCCATATCTTATAGATGCATAAATTGAAACTAATATCATAAATAATCAAGTTACTTTAAACTACAATGGTTAACTTATAACTAGTTTATGAAACCTTCATAATTCATGACAAATCTTTTCTAAAGGATTAAATCTTAGATAGTGTTCCAAATTTTTTGTTGTGAAGTTACAATAAAAGAAAATATGGATTAAACCAATACCTTAATCGATGATTAAACCAGTACTTCAACCTAAAAAAAACAAAAATTGATGATTACCCATACAATCAAACCAGAAACAAAACCCATACAATCAAAGTAGTACACAAAACCTAGTAAAAAACAAAACCTAACGACGTCATAAAAAACAATCAAAGATGGACCGCTTACCTGATCCGATGATTAAATGAAGATGTCAACGATGGCACGCGATGGAAGAAGATAGGCGCAAAGAAGGACAAACAGCGAGGAAACCGAAGCACGCACAATGGAAGATGGAGAACCATAGACGACGACGACGACGTCAAGGAACCGGCGACGACGACAGGGAAGAAAACAAAAAAGAGAGAGAGAGGAGAAAATGAGGATGGACGAGGGGGTGGGGTTCGTGGGTAGGTTTTCTGTTTTATTTAAAACGTTAAAGATGAAGCTAACGAAGAAGTTTAGGTTTTAATTTTACCGATGATATAGTTATTATGTCAGTAAATCACCAACGGAATCTAATCCTGTCGGTACACCCTAACACTTATTTATGCCGCCAAGCATTCCGACTAATTTACCAATGAATATCGCTCTTTCGTTGCTATGTTCTATCGAAAAAATTACTGGGATAATTTCTCTCTACCTTAACAGATTGATATTTTGTCTGTCGCAAAATGAAATTTTTCTGACAATATTACTGACAAAAATTCATTTTTCGTCGTTAATTGATTACGGTGTTTTTACCATCAATAGTTTGTAATTTTCTTGTAATGATCCCGTTAATTCCTCTCTAAAACCTCCCAACCTCCAAGCAGGACCAACTTTTAACACTTTTAAATATTGACTATGGCCTTCTTACAAACAAAATCCTTGGATTTAACAACATATTTGAGGAACCTAAGTTAAGATTCTTGCCTTATCCTTAGCTATTACATATTTGGAAGTAGTTCGCTTAGAAGTATACATAAGCACATGAGCTTTCTTGGTCATTTCATAATCCACATCAATTTTGGACAATATGGTTGGCCTTAATAACCCATAAATTCTTTAAGGCCTCTTGTTATCCTTTCCTCTTCCTTTTTTCAAAAACATCCTCTCTATTGTGAGTAGTAGATATAAGTTTATATATATTACCTTTTAGTTGGTTGTAGCCTTTTATAACTAGTCTTGCTTTAAATTATTTAACTAACGTATTTACCTTCGGCTTGGTTTTAAATACCTATTTTAAACCAATAACATTTATCTCTGGGTTTTTAGGAATTTATTAACAATAAAAATCAACCAAGTTAATTATACATTATTTTCAAAATATGAATTATAAATAAAAAGAGAAATCGATCATTTTTATTAGTATTTTTACTACGTAATAAATAAAAATTTGATAAAAATTTAATATAATATCATATTAAATTAATAAAATATTATTAACATTTAATAAATATAATAATTAATTAAAGTTATTATATTTTAATATAAATAATGATATGTAAATACAATAAATCAGTAAAATTAATATATTAATCTATTTGACATATGCTCCTATAATTTATTATTCTAATTATTTTTTATGATGCCATTGTTTACATAAAGTGCCCTGTGTCCCAAAAATATTATGTTGTCAGAAGTTAACAAAAAAAGACTAATGAAATATATTGGCAAATATTTTTTTCCAAAATATAGGGACTCTTAAAAGATTTGTAAAATACCAAAAAATTTGAGTAGAATGGACAAAATTAATAGAAAATTTGATATCTTTTATTATTTTTAATTTTCATTTAAATATTATTTTATAAAAGTTTTATTAATTGATAAAACATGTCAATCCTTGACAAATGACTAAAGATGTGATGACGAGGATTGTATGAATGTGTTAAAAATTGAACTAAAAGTTAAATTGATAAAATAAAATGGTTTAATATTTAAAAAATTTAACTTGAATTAGATTGTTATAAAATTAATTAAAGATTAAATAAAATTAAAAAATTTGAAATATAATTGATAGAAATTATTATTATTTATAAAAGAATTTGAAATTTAATTAAGAAAGAGACTGTTAAATAAAAATTAAGTGATTTATTTTAGTTTATAAAAATTTATTAACTTACATAAATTGACTAATTAATTAATAAATTAAAAAATTTTAATAATAAAATTATTAAACTGAAAATTTAAAAATTTAATTAAAAATTTTGAAGGTTAAAATTTCTTTTAATCGTCATTTTATACAATGGCAGTTTTCCTAATAAAACGACAGAAAATATGTATCGTATGGGCAACAACTCCGGGCAAAATTGTAAAGTCGGTAGCCAAACAACGAAGTTTCTGACTCTAAACAGGTTTAGAGATATATCCACTTCCAAACATACCCTATAATTGAAACATTCTAATCTGAGCAAACAGACAAACCCCTGTTTTCGGCTTTTCTCTGTCTCCTCTGCCTCTCTCATTTAAGCTCATAAACCCTAATCATTTCCAGAATCCTAAAACCCTTCAGAGACCCTTAAAAATTAAAATGGCTTCAATTATGCATCGATCTCGCATCGTTTCTATGACTTGTCGATCCCAAAGGCCTCCCCGCGGACGATTTAGCACCGATGTGAGTTCCAATCCCAGCAAAGAGTCGATCATATCTTCACAGTCTATCATCGCCGATCAAGCGGCGGCTGAACCTCATACGGAGAAACCTGTGGCGGAGGTAACTGGTGGACAGGAGAGGAAAGCTTGGGGCTTTTTGAAGTATGCGATTGTTGGGTCTCTTACTAGCGCCTCTGTTCTAGCTGGCTACGCAACTTACGGTGTGTTAACTTTCTTTTTTTTCTTTTCTTTTTTTGGTTTTGATTGTTTGTGGAAATAAATTGGTGTTTTTTTTTCCCATCACATTCCATGAAAAGTATGATTTGGTCGTAAAATTTTTTATTTTGATTTATTTTTCTGTTTTTCTATTGGGTTCTAAATGGTGCGTGCTTGTGTTTTTTCTGAACTTTTATTCATAAACATACAGTTTGATGTGTCTGTTTTTATGGAAAGTTGTTTCCAGAAGTAAACTGATTTTAGTATATACGTTGTTGCAAAGATTTTTCCTTTTTCCTTTTTCGTTGAGATTATTTTTAGCTTAGCGAGTAAAATACTTTTATTCTAATTGCATGATCAAATGATTGTACTGTGTCGTTCAATCTTTGAAGGTTTTATCTTAAATGATCTTTTGTTTTTAGTTGGTTTTAAATTGGTGTGATTGAGTTATTTACTTTTAAGCGAAGCACGGTTCTTGCTTGATAAATCATGACGTGCTGAAGTTTAGTGGTTTCTGTTTGGTATGTGTTTATTTTGCTCTTTTGTTTGTTCAGCTTATTCACTGGATGAAATAGAGCAGAAGACAAAAACATTGCGAGAATCTGTGAATTATACTGCTGTTGATGATACTTCCTCTGTTGAGGTCAGTCAACTTTTAACTTTCTGATTGTATTCTTCATGTTCTTTTCCTATTAGTATTCTTGATATCTTTACAAACGCTGTTGTTACAACTTTTGGATAAGAAAAAATTGCTTTTAATCAATTCTTTGTTTTCCACTCTGTTAATCACTGGTCTGTGGTGTGAAACTATTTTCAAAAGTAGCAGGGTGTGTGTTTTTTATTTCAATGCGACAGATTTAAGTAAAGAAAGTTAGGATGTAATCCAGTATGTTGAGAATGAGAATTTAAATCTTCAATTTGGATGTCACTCCCGTATTTGGAGGAATCCAATCTCTCGATTCATCTCTTTGATCTTTACAGTGATGTTTTGCATAATTATTCTCATGATAGCTGAATACGCTAAAAAGGAAATAATACAATAAATTGATATTCACTTATCGAACTTCTGCAGAAATATAAAGGTTTCCTGTACTCTGCTGCAATGACAGGTGAGATCTCTGAAATGTTTTCTGACAACATTATTCACCTTCTCTGTAGTTTACATTCACGTTCATATAAAATTTTATTTTGCAAATTTATTAGAATATTGGCTATTACATGTTCACTTTGTTCCTGCCTTAATTTGGAATTGATATTCTTCTTTCTGTTTTTCTATTGCATCATTTCCTTAGTAGAGCTTAAATTTTCACTTGATTAGGTGCAAACCATTTCCAAAAAGTTCACATGTTATGTTTTCTTATAATTTTGGTTACGATGATCATGTCAGTGATTTTATATCAGTTGTGCTTGGATTTTTTTCCTTCATGTTGTCATTTGTCAACTAGATGAAGATCATCAACATAGCAATTGTAGTTGGTCACATGCAATGCCATTTCCATGACTGAAAAATTGATTGGTTTCACATCCCATGCAAGATGCGGGTCTTATTATGGCAAAAAAAATGATGGGTACCTCCCATCGATGCTTTTATTGTGGGTTATTTGGTCTATGGACAGCCAATTAGGCCATTTGTTATTCCACTATCTCTCATCTTGATCTTTAGAATGGAAAAATACAGAGGAGCTAATCATTGAACGCTTAATTATGCTGTGAAGTTTATAAGTGGACATGTAAGCATGTTTATGTAATGTGCTTCTGAAAATTGTGTGTTATTTATCTCAATTGGAAACAAAATCCTCATGTTATTTGCTTTCTTTGAATTCCAGTGCCAGTTAAAGCGGCTGAACTTTACCTGGATACAAGGAGAATGATTGAGGAGCAGGTTAAGGTGAGTGTGATTCAACTTCCATTATTGTTGCATCCATCAAAATTTTCGTCTTCTAGTTGTTAACCTTAGGGTTTGTGCTGTGTAGGGTTTTACTGAACCAACATCTGATAAACTTCTGCCTGATCTGCATCCTGCTGAACAACATGTTTTTACTCTTGTTTTAGATCTTAACGAGACAATAATCTACAGTGATTGGAAGGTAAGGCATCTACTGGAAACAGCTGCCACAATACTTCATTTGTATTATTTATTCGAATTTGAACTTCAAAATGTTTTTTGAGTTGTTATTCCTGCTGTTATTCTATTCAATATGTGACTGTAAGTTCCCCAGCTGGATCATATCTGCATAATGATTTTATATTGAATGATATTAGCTGGATCGTATCTGCATAATGATTTTATATTGTCAATGATATTAACTATTCTACGTTCATGTGTTCTGCTCTTTTGTTGTCTAAAGCGTGACAGAGGCTGGAGAACATTCAAAAGACCTGGAGTTGATGATTTCTTGCAGCATCTTGCCAAGTTCTATGAGATTGTTGTGTACTCTGACCAGCTGAATATGGTAATTGAATTTTTGTGGCCCTATGTTCAAATTTAAGTTATGTGAAGTCATTTGGTTATCAACTTTTTTTTTTTTGGTGCAGTATGTTGATCCTGTTGTTGAAAGATTGGATACAAACCACTGTATACGGTATCGGCTATCAAGAGGGGCTACCAAGTATCAGGATGGCAAGCATTATAGAGTATGCTTAGTATTGCCTTATACAGGCCATTATCATGTTAGCTTGTCTATCATTGTTCATCTGTGATATAACATATACAGTTTATGTTATTATGCATTCAAATGCAATCATATCAACATATTGCTTCCAGAATTCTTTTGGATGCTATGGGAATAAGCTGGCTATACTCCACATAATCAATAGATTTATAATGTGAGGTCACACTTGACCATCCTTGGGATGGCTGTTGGACAAAGAATTCTGTCAACTACTTCTATTGATTATGCTTCGCCAGTGGTTTTGCGATGAAACCATACTGTGCACAACACAGTACCTAGGCCCCCATTTATAGTTTCTGATGTGATCACAGAGGCATTGACATATCCTTTAACCTATGATTTAGTCATCTTATCTGGAATGTAGTGAAGTATTTAGGAATATGAGATCATAGCATATGTTAATCTAAACTAGTATTATTAGATCTGAACTAATGCCCTTACAAGTTTGCATAGCTAGAATGATTTGGTGAACTCTAGGTTTAGATCTTAGTAAAAAATCTGTATAGAGTATCCACTTCACTTCTGCTGGGTTATGTATAAGGCTTATTTGCGATGGGATGAGGTGGCACTAATTTTTATGATCCTGGGAACATTCTCTCTTCAGTTTTTTTAAATAAAAAAACTATTTCCAATCTTTAGCTCTTTCTAGTAAAATGCATTGGTGCAACTGTATTCACCATGCTTTTCTGGAGCCACCTTTAGTAACTGTTTACTTGAAACGGATTTGCTTCTATTTATATCATCTGGAGTCAATCCTGGGCTTTATTCTTCTAAATTTTACTGAATTAAATGGTTTTATGAATAGTTGCAGGTCATTTTATAACTGCTGCATATATTATAATGAAAAGATATCATTGTTCTAGTTGTTATTTTCAGGATTTCACGAAACTCAATAGAGATCCAGCTAAAATTATATATGTGAGTGCACATGGTTTTGAGAATAGTCTTCAACCAGAAAACTGTGTCCCAGTTAAGCCATTTAAGATGGATGAGAAGGGGGATGCACCTTTGGATACAGCACTTCTGGATCTCATTCCATTTCTTGAATGTAAGTTACCTGCTAATCCTATTTCTAGAACTCATGTCCACATAAATTCACTAAGGGGAAATTTTTTAAAGTGCCAATGCTGACAAGATAGGAGTATAGTTGTTGAAGTTCTAGATGCCTTTATCATTTCTCATTTACATCTTTTTGTGAAGCTTCAACATTATCCTTGAAGATACCATACTTGATCTTCTGTTGAATAATAAAGGACATTCACATGCTGTGTGCAGATGTTGCGCGTGCTAGTCCAGCCGATATCAGAACAGTTCTAGCTTCTTATGAAAAGAAGGACATTGCAAAAGAATTCATTGAGCGTTCTAAAGACTATCAGAGGTTACTTTCTTACTTGTCATAGCTTTATTAGAAATCTATGAGCCTAGCTTTGTTTCAGTGCTAGATAGTGCATTCAATCAGCATAACCTTTCTTCTTTGACTGGAATTATAAGTTACTCAAATCTTGGTGTAGACGCATGCAAGAACAGAGGCAACAAGGGCGTTTCTGGCGACGATGAGGTTGTTAGTAGGATATAGTGGATGAAGTTTTGGCGGGAAGATCATGATAAGACAATATTTACACTTGAAGGTGTCGAACCCTTTTTATTTTGCCAAGTTAGAGCAATTTGACTGTCGAGGGTTATTTTGGAAATCATAATGCTCTTCACTGCATCATTTATATATCGTTCGGAGTTTGTGGTCTTTTCCAGTCGTTGGGATCATATTACTAATCAATTATCTTGATAAATAATAATCGAGATTTTCTTCTAGTGACAAGGGGATTCATAACGTTATGTTCTCAGCGTTTGTAATCATCATTCATCTCAAGGATCGGTCATTCAACAAGTTTTGCAGAAAGCTACAATAGAGGTTAAATTCAGCCGTCTGATGTAAATAGACTACTTTGTTTTCTTTTGCTCTTGGTTGTGTCATGAAACCTATTTGAAAAACTATTTTATTTCTCATCGTGACCATGTACCATTTGGACAACATTTTGTTTGCTTTTGGGGCATCTGATTTGATTGGTTTACGGGTAGTTTCATCGTTGCTGTCTGGAATTTGTGAAGTCTTCCCTCCCGATCCTTCCTCACAGCATTGCCAAGTTGAAGTGGATCTCTCTTCTAATGTTCTCCGGCATATCACTTATATTGAAAAGTCAGCAAGTCCACCGTTCAGTAAGGTTTTGAATATTATATTCGCAGATTGGGGATCAACATGAACATGTATTTGCAGCATCATTCACTACTGACCACTGTGCTTGTAGGCCGTACAGGACTTATGCCTTCTACCTTTGTCTAAAATTTTGAGGAAAACGTTGGGGTTTTAGGAATTGTGGTTATTGTACACATGCCTATTACAGGTCTCAATCCCATCGTAAAAGCAACAGATAAACAAAGTCCATCAATCGATTTGCTGTGATGGAGATGTAAAACTTACCAGATGTTAGTTTGCAGTATTCTTTTTCCTCCTAGAATACTACATTTGTTATCATTTCAATGTGACGCTACTAACAGTAGTATAATTTAATTTAAGCATTTAAGTTTTTTTTTTAGGATGACAATTTTAACCCGGCTTGACTTTTTTTTGCCCGAGTTGGCCAGGCTATGGGCTGATCATGGTCGGCTTATGGCCCGGAAATGACGTTTTGTTTAAAATGACGATGTTTGGATTTTTTTCTTTAAAAAATTAGTGGACGGGTTGGGCTAGCTCGGCCTACTTGTGACTCAGTGGGTCGTAGGGAGGGCTATGGGCTGGTCAGCCCGTCGGTGAGCTTGGCCGTGGGCTACGGAATGGCCTCGGCTCGGGTTCAGTTCAGCCCATTGTCATACCGAAGCTTTTTGTATAATCTAAGAATCAAAGAGCTAAAACATGTAACATGTTATAACCGGAAACATAAGAAATATTCTGAGATACACTACTTTCCAACCATTTTCTTCTCTTTGAACAATACTGACTTTACATTCAACGCATGCTTGAACTATTCTTCTGTGATTTGGATTTTAGGTCCTGAAATTTACGTTTTCTCCAAATTCACTCCGTAATCGTTTCATTACAATCACATTTGCTTGAAAAGGGAAGTTTTTCAACATATGTTTTATACAAAGAGTAAAGAGTTTTGGTACTGAATTCAAATAAAATAGCCTGATTCATTTGTTCATATCATTAATCAAACAGTTGAATCATCAATTTGATGTTGAAATTTGTTTTGGTCATCCTATCGAAAAAACATAATCATAGTAACGTAAATACTATAATGACTTTTTGGACGATTTTAGTGGCAAAATCAAGCTCTTCATTACTTGAAGACATTTGTTATAGATATTTAACACATACGTGATTGCCGTAGTTGCTGAATAATTCATCATTAATCCATCGTCAACGACCATCATCTTCGTCTACTCATCCTCACCGTCTTAAGAAAAGATTTGGGGATTCGGAGAAGTAGGAGTTCAGGTTGGAGATTCTGTCGGGGTGTATGATTTTTTTTTGTTTTTGTGTGGATACATTGTTGTTTTAAGCATTTTTAAATATTTTAAAACTAACGTTTTTATTCTTCCATATCAGTTAAAAGAAAGGTTGAGGTCAACTCATATGATCCTTCACGTCACATTAACTAATGGAATGTAATATATATATGTATTTATATTATATTTGAAACACTTGGAAGTTGATATGTTAAATTGATTTTCTAAAAGTTGTAGGTAGTATCCAAAAACTAAGGAAATTTTTTTGATTCAGTAAGTAATTAACCTTATATTTAAGATTGTGAACAACCTAACAATCTTCAATCTTCACCTTGTAGTTCATTTAAATGAAATCCATCAAATTGATCTAACTAATATTTCCTCAATTAATTAGAGAATGAAGCTTATCCTCAACAACTTGTAACGTCAAACGTAAGTATCAAGGCCGTTCTTATCGTTTTATAGGCCCTGAGAGCAATAAAAAAAAGAATCACAATAAATTGACAATATACAAACATGTAAACTTTAAGTTTACATGTTTCTATAAAACAGAAATGACTCAATTTATAAGTCTACATACTCAACCAAATATTAAATGATCATCAGCTAATAATATCTTACAAATATTATTAACAATAAAATCTCGAAAAATAGTAATAGTAATAACAAAATAGCAATAGCAACAATCAAACAACAACATTAAACTGCAAAACACTAAGATAATTGTACTAACAAATACACAGAGAATTATGATTTATGAAAAACAATTTCTCCGTGCATTTCTAGATATAAAATCATTAATAATATTATCAATATTGTCCAACATGTCCTTCTCAATACATAACATAGCTAAACTATTCAACTTTTTTTGTGACACTGATATCCTCAAGTAGGTTTTCAATAATTTTAATTTTGAAAAACTTATGTCAGCTGATGCTATAGTCACAAGTATAATCAATAGAATTCGATAAGAAATAGAAACATTTGGATAACAATCTGCAGCTTTAACAAATTCTAAAATTTCAACTGATGACATTAACTCATTTGGCAAAGTCATTTACAACACTTTTAATTTAGAAAATGATAATCTAATTCGACATCTGACACAGAAAAAGTTGTTGTAAAATTAGTGCAACATTCTCTTAATTCATTATCATCCAATGACCTCAACTTCTTTTAATCAAATAAGAATAAAAAAATATTATCAAATTTCGTTAATTGTTCAAATCTATTCTTCAACGAAGCAATTGCCTTATCCACAACAACTAGAAAGTAATTAACTCTGAAAGAATCCTCAGCTGATTGTATTAATCTATTATGGTTAATTTCATCAAATTGTCTTTTTCTAATAATACAACGTCTAGCTGGAAATGTAGGCTATATATTCATCTCAAGTGCAAGACTTTTGACAATATTCATACTAGAACTAAACCCTTCATCTCTATATTTCTCAAAAAAAACCATCATACTTTCTAATTGCTTTATGGTAGCATTAATGCAAATAGATTTAGATTACAACTTTTTACTCACCATGTTAATAGCGAATAAAATATCATACCAAATAACTATACCAAGTAAAAACTCAAAACTCTCAAGTACACTAACCAAGCTTTCTACTTCACTCTTTGACTTGGCATCATCACAAGATCTAGATAATTCCATTAAAGCCAATCTTATTTGAGGAGCTTGAAATCTAATAGCTTTAACATTTTTTATTCGACTCTCCCAACGAGTGTTAGACAATGATTTCATAGTTAAGCCTAAAACATTATTAAGCAAAACCTTCCACCTTTTAGGAGAACTTGAAAATAATGCATATATATGTTGCACAACTTCAAAAAATAAAACAACTTTAACACAAGAATGTTCCATATCACTAAGAGTAAGATTAAGATTATGACAAGCACATGGCACATATAATGCTCTCGGATTTATTTCAAGTAATTGCTTTTGAACCCTTTGGTGTTTTCCCTTTATATTGGAACCATTTTCATAACCTTGACCCCTTACATTATAAACATTAAGATTAAGAGAATTAAATGCATTCAATAATTCATTGAAAAGTCCCAATTTCGATGTGTCATCTACCTTCAAGAACTCTAAAAAGTACTCCTCTAATTTTTTTTATTTGACATATTCACACATCGTACTAGCTAACTCATTTGTTCTTGATGACTCAAATCTGGGTACAATCAAGAATAATAGAAAAGTATTTTGCCTCTTTAATGATCCCTATGATAGAACTTCTAACACTATGGGCCAACAGAGAAATCAACTTATTTTGAATTTTGTGACCAAGATAATGATGATGAATTTCATGATTTTGAATACGTCTAACATGATCTTGCATTATTACATCAAATCCAGCAATCATCTCAATCAATCCTAAAAAATTACCATTACCATCTTGGTAAAGTTTCTCATTGGATCCTCGAAAAGCTAAATTATATTTAGCAAGATATTTCACAACAGAAATTATTCTTATCAAAACTTATCTCTAACATTTTTTCTCCTTTACAATTTCTTGTTGCAAATCTTTATGAACTATTTTATTTTTGCTCAATCTTACTCTTAATTCATTCTAAGTTCTCATATTAGTCATATGCTTAATGCAATTCTCATGTTCTTTGAGTCTCTCACTAAGATGCTTCCAATCTCTAAATCGATCATTTGCTAATCCACTTTGTTTGTTATTAGATTTGAACAACTTACAATAAAAACAATATACTTTATCTCTATGCTTAGAATAAGCTAACCATTTTCTATCGCTAATCTGTCCATTACTAAAATTTCTATAATAATAAAAATATGAAAAATGAATAGAGGTATTGTCTAAAAGAAATACAAGATTCAATTCTCTTACACGTCCTTTTTCAATTAAAATATCCCTTGCTTTATTATCAAGATTATCCCAATTTCTAGGATGATAAATATCCAATATAGGGCTTACTTGCTCATCTGCCTTTAAATGTTCTAAAGTAGATGCATTTGGTACATGATCATGCTCACTCAGATTTCTAATATCCTCATGAATATAAATCTCACCACTTAAGTTTTCTTTATGTTGTTTAAAACTACCTTCACCTAATTCCTCGGGACTCTCACTAGAGGAGCCTACTCTTTTAATAAATTTATTAATTGCTCAATTTTGGGATTCTATCAACTGTTCTACTTGTTTTCTTTTTTTTCCCCCTCTTTTCACTTTCACACAAATGCTTTTTAGGCAACATAATATAAACCAATTATAACACAGTTGGACTAGAAAAAGAACAAAAGCACCTGTAT
>JAOQMS010000005.1:22305119-22327239 GCA_027563885.1 Erythroxylum longipes
CAAATAAGATGATTCTTGATTTGGATTAAACTAGAGACGTATGGCTATATTTTTCATGAAGACTTCAAATTCAAATTTTGTCCTTAAGAGTCTTAAAAACTGGGTTTGCTTCTGTGGAAATTCGCCGCGGCAAACTCCTTGCTTCACCGCGATGAACTTGGATGAATTTGGATAGGATTCCCCTCGAGTAAAGCTCACCGCGGCCAACTCTAGGTTTCGCCGTGGCGAACTTGTGAAATTTGTGTGAGAATTCCTCTCTGGAGGAGTTCACCACGGCGAACTTCTCTCTACACTGAACATGTCTCGGTATTTTGGTCATAACTTGTTCAATAGTTACCCGAATGAGATGATTTTTAATTTAGAGTACACTATAGACATAGTGATACAAGTTTTCTGAATAAATCAAGTTTAAATTCAGCCCATAAGAATTTCAAGTTTTGGAAGGAAGTTGAGAACAAAATAGTATTTCAATATAAGAACAGTCCAAAAATGTTTGGGTTATAATTTTCATATTTCTTAACCAAATTGAATGGTTTGGGTGTCATTAGAAACTTAAGACAATGGGGAACATTTTTCTAGAAGGAAATATTATCAAATTTCTTCATTTACCTGATCAGAATAAGGAGTTAGTAGATGGATTAAATGAAAGAAGGGGTAAAATGGGAAGGACAAGTTAAATGAAGGGTAAACTTGGAAAACCAAGGCAAAATGTGGTCTTAAATAAGAGAGAAAGGAGAGAGTCGTGAGAAGAGAGAAAAGAAAGAAGAGAAAAACGTGGGAAAGAAGAAGAAGAGAAGGAAAAATCGTGGAGGAAGAAGAAGGAAGAAGGTTTTAGATAAGTTTAAGGTAATTTTCTTCATCTTTCTTCTTGTTTTGTTAGAAAATCAAAAGAGATTTGAGAAAGAGATGAGTTTATGTAGAAAGAAAGAAGAGAAACCCTAGATGGATTTTTATGGGTTCCTAAACTAGGTTTTAGTTTTTCTGACCTAGATAGACTATAGGTAGGTTAAGCCTAAGCCCAACTTAGCATTTATTTCATTTTTTGTGATTTTTGAAGTTTTATGAATTGCTATGGGAATGTTGTGTTGAATGAGAACTTGGTTGTTTGAAGTAAACCAAGGAATGCCAATCCAAAAGAAAGAGGAAAGGCAAGCTTGACTTGGATTTTGCAAGTAAATAGGTGGGTAATGTATTTATAATTATTGTGCAATTGTGCAAATTCTTGCTTATGTGTGTGTATGGATTTGCTTGCATTGGAATTCTTGAAATTGAAATCGTTGTGAATGTTTGAAACTGTATGATGAATTATGATTATGTTATGCCTTGAAAAAGTTATGGTGTTTGTATAAAAAGGAAAGAAGAAAAGTAAAAGAAGCATGAAATGAGGAATTTGTTTTTGATTGAATTGAGCATGAAATTTGGTTGTGATTGGGCAAGAGAGGAACCTGTTTCGTTAGTCACGTGCACGTTGACCTATAGCCTTCTCCCGGCTGCCTGCTTGAGGCCACAAGATCCTGAGAAATCAGACTCGTTTTGTTTACGGAGTAAACTTCGGTTTCTCTGTTTCGTCCCACGGAACTCTCGAGCCATTTGTTTGTGCATTGCATCTTAGAATTGTCAAATATGATGCATTTGAGTGTTGTGTTTAAAGGCTAAAGTCTATGTTATACGTTATGAATTTTGAGCTAAATTGGTTAATGCTCGAATTGATAGAATAGATTGAGAATGCTTGAACTGCTAGCTATACATGTACATATGCTTGAATTGTGGCCGATTGCCGATGGCTATAAATAGATTAGCTACTGAGTTGTGTAGCTCAACCCAAAATTTTCCCTCCTCAGGTGCAGAACGAGAAGATTAGCGATCCTTGCAAGGCATTCGGAACTCTAAGATAGCTAGCAATCTTTTGTACTAAGCTAGTGATTATTTTTGGATAGCTTTATAGGCATATCAAACATGAGCATCTTTTGTATTTTTTATTAAGCTTTGATGTGTATGATAGTATGTAAATAAATTTTGTTCAAACTCTTTAAATTATTAACGAGATTTGAGGAAGGTTCCTTTATATATGTTCATGTTGTCTTTGGATGAATTGCTATGGTTTTGTGGGAAAATTGTGTATGTGTATTACATAGTGTTGGATGTTGGGGTTCAGGTCTTTGATTTGAAGGTTTCACATAGTGTTGGATGTTGGGGTTCGGGTTTTTGATTCGAAGGTTTCGCCGCGGCGAATTCATAAATTGGCCGCGGCGAACCTTTCCCGAAAGGTGTTTTTATTTGATTTTGGTAATTTCGCCGTGGCGAATCCGAACCATTGCCGCGGTGAATTTTTTCCCAAGAGGTGCTTAAGTTCGAACTTAAGCACCTCACAGCAAATCCAGGAGTTGGCCGCGACGAACTTTTCTCGAAAAGTCCTTGAAAACATTACCATAGTTTCACTGCGGCGAACGTTTGATTGCTGCAGCGAAGTCCGCTAGTGCTGGCGCTGTAATTCTCTTTATAAGTTGAACCCTTCAGTTATGCTCTCACACGATCTTTACCGACCGTTCATTTTTGTCACCTCAGGATAAGCACAGTAACCCGAGGGTCCCAACATAAATGGACTAGTTAATGAATGAACCTAATTCAAACTAATAGAGATTGGAAGTGTGGCAAGTGATATGCACACCATGTCTTCATTCACGTTATTCACCAAATGGAAGACTACTTTCTTGTTAATTAGTCTTTCAATTATTATTCACTCTTTAATTGAAAGACCATTTAAGTGTTTTCATCTTGCTTTTCTCTCCCTCTCTTTGTAAGCTTCATCACCTTCTTCCTCTCTTTTTTCTTCCCGATTTTGCTTCTCCAACTTCTATACACGTTGCACCTAACCCTCCCATATTTCACTTACTACTCTTAACTTGCTCTCTCTTTCATTCTCATTAAATACCCAACCTTATCACTCTTGGATGATGATGAACATGGGTTATGTGGAGAGCTAAGTCTAAGTGAAATCTTGAAGATTTTGGAGCTAAATCAAGTAAGTTATGCTTTGATCATCAAGGGTATTTTTTAATGTAACTAATTTGATGAGTAATTTGAGATTGATGATCATGATCATGAAATTATTTGTGTAAAATGTGGGTGTAGAAATGATCGTGTAAATGTATTATTTTTACATAAATAATGAGTATGATTTGTACATTGAGGTAGTGATACTTTTGGGTTAAATTGATTATGAAAATGGTGTATAAAGAAGTGCAGAAAATTGATTAGTTAATGGATGTTTTTATGCTCTGTTTTTCTTATATTAATGTGGATTGCTTTAGAGATGAATTAACATGATTTTAGAGCTTATAATAAGGAGTATTATGATGTCTTGAAATGAGGTAAGTTAGGTTGATCAATTAGAAGTGAAATGAAGATGATATCTAAGTTGAGCATATGCAGAAATTTGGAGTTGAAAGTGTATAAGAATATGTTCTGTTTTGGTGTTTTTGATCAATCAGGGATTTTGATTTGTGTGTATAATATTGAGCTGAAAAGGAGCTATGAAGAAGAGGAAATGATGTTGTATTAAGCTAGAAAACATAGACTAAGCAAAAGAGATGAAAATGATGATGAAGTGTGCTAGAATTAGATGTAGTATTTTTACTAAACAGACCTTAGTATTTTAGCCATATATTGATTTGTGAATATCCAAATTGGATGGATTTTGATTTAGAGTAAACTAGAAACATATGGATACAATTTTCATGAAGAAATTGAATTTGAATTTTGTCTTTACAGGTCTTGAAATTAGCTTGAAGTTGAGTTCTAGAATAGGCTGCAGCACTATCCTTGACTGAAATCGTGTCTTATTTTTATCAAATAAACTGTATTGATGCAGGCCGAATCAAACAAATTTTTCTTCATAAAAGTTGTAGGTTAGTCTCTTATATTTCTATTGGCATAAATTTTGTAATTTTTTATATTAGAATTAAGAGATATGAGTTTTACAATTGGAGTGCATTAATTCTTCAATCATGCACTAGCCAAAATTTTGAACATGCACAGTATGTGGTTTTTTGAGCATAAATCAGGGAAACATGAACCAAATTGAATGATTTTTGTTTAATTTGCAACTTAAGACATATATGAACATTTGTTTAGATGAAGGTATTGCCTAAATACCTCATTTTTTAGGTCATAATTGTCATAAAAAATTGACCTGAAAATAAAGTTAGAAAAAACTGGAAAATGGGAATGCCTAACGAAGGCAGAAAGTTTCTGCCCACAAATCCCACGAATGTGGGAATTGGTTAAACATCAAATGCGCTTCTTTTATATGTGGGTTGAAGTAGCAATTGGTTAGGTACTTTCATGTGATGCAATTAGGCCTTAACGAAGCTTGAATATAGCCTAAAATGAGGCTTGAATAAGTGATAAAATGAGTGTTATGCTTAGGATGTTGATTGAGGATATAAATTTAAGAATAAATTGTTATTCATTAGGTGTTTAAATATGGAAAATTGGTGATGATATAAGAATTAAAGGGGTCTTATGATGACTAAAGTGATTCAAAAAGAATAATGATGTATATTAAGGAAAGATGAATGATAAAATAAATGTTTTATGATCTTTAATGCTTGAATAACTTTAATGAATGATAAAATGATAAACTTAGAATAATCTTGTACAATTGAGGTGTAAACCTAAGTTCAATTTAGACATATTTGAGTTATGAAATATGAATGATCTTGAGGTGTGAATTTAGGAAATATATCTAGAATTGTCATTCAACATACATCATACATAACACATACATATATGCATAAGTGAGTACTTTTGTGATAGGTGCAAAAAAGTAATGTGTAAATATGTGATTGCCTATTATAGGGGAACAACTAGATCGAGCACATCCAAACATTTCCGAGACATCTAAGCAATAAACTATATGGAGTAAACTATGAGTAACCTAATATGGTCTCACATTGAATTATTGTTTGTTTACATTTTGTATTGAATTATTATGTTAATGTGATTATTTTGATTCTAGACAATTGATTGTCTGAGGAGTTCTACATTTGGGACTGTATTGGAAGTAATACTTGAATGTGAATATGACTGACTATTTGTTCTTAATTTCAATGTTGAATGCCAAACTAAAAGTCTGATGACAAATATGAATAAGAAAGAGTGTGAATGTGACTGAATGAGTGTATTCATTGAATATGCATTATGCATTTCATTACACGATTGTATGAAACGTAAAGGCAGTTGTGACCATAGTTGCCAGTGGAAAAGAGATTAAAGCTCAGACTGTGGTAAGAGCCAAAGGCTCACTAAGTAAAATGAGACATGTATCTCCAACAGTTAAGGGACAGTATTAGTGAGCTCGGTATCCACAATGGATACAGAACAGTATTAATGAGCCCGGTATCCACAATGGACATGGGACAGTGAAAAAGGCACTTGGTTACAACAATAAAATAAACAATTGTGAGTCTTATGAACATTGCAAACACACATGAATTATATGATTTGAATGATTGCAACTGAAATGTGAAATCAAACTAATTGAAAAATGTGAACATATATGTACAAAGTATTTTATGATGATACATAAGAAATTAAATGTTATTGCAACTGAAATGTGAAATCAAACTGATTGAAAAATGTGAACATATATGTACAAAGTATTTTATGATGATACATGAGAAATTAAATGTTATGAATTACGTGTTGTATGTATTGATGTGATATATGTGATATGAGTGAACCGTCAAAGATGGTTACTTAACTGAGTTCGCAAAACTCACCAAATGCACGTTGACTTTTCAGGTATGAGAGTGTCAACTTAGCTGCTAATATCCCATAGAAGGAATCTAGTATAACTTTTTAGTAGACGACATGGCTTAGAGGTCAGTCAGCTAGGACTTAGGATTTTAGATAAATTTTTGCATGTTTCCTTATGTATGTAGCATATTCTGTATACGGAGATGTGAACTCTGGTTAGTTTTGAGGATGTACACATATGGATGTTAATGTAAAGCTACAATGTATATATTGTTTACGAAATGAAATGAGGAATTTTTAGGTCTTAGAAATTGTGATATTTATGTTGTAATTTATGATGCCATGCGATATGTAAAAGTGATAAAGTTAGCACGCCATTTCCGTCAGGCATGTGTACAGACGTCTCCAAGAGTATGTGTATGCGTCGGATGGGAGTGGGGTGCTACAACAGATATGCACTTCCTCCTTAATACATTTATGTAAACATTTTCTTTTCTTTTCTCTTTTTTTCCTTTCTTTTCTTTTCTTTTATAAAAATTAAAAGAAACTACATCAACATGGTAATTTCAATGATAAGATATAAAATAACATCCCAACCTTATAACCAACCACAAATATGTACACCCTCACACTTATACCTTTGTATATCCATAAACTCAACAATCAACAAATGTTTCACTAGCTTTAAGGCTTGAGAAGGACATTTGGTTAGGATTAAAGCATGTAACATGGTTAGTACACAAAGAAAAGGCAAATAAAGCTCAAGGGGACTTATAAAAAAAGGAAATCATATAATAGATAGGCTATTTGGCTAATGTAGTTCGAAAAGGCAAAGAATGCCTGATCATTTCCATGTTAATTCATATGATAAATGTGGTCTCGAATAGAAATTCAAGGCAAAATTAGGATGTACATGTCATGAAGGTTATACAATATCAAAAGATAATGAGAGTGATATGAATGTGTAGGTCTAATAAGGCTTAAAATCTCACTGGCTTTGTCTACCACTAGTCACTACTCTTATAATATAATGCACATCGACCAATCACAAGAGTAAAAGTACATGTTAAAGTTGCTATCAAATTCTCTAGTCAACTTATTCTTTAATCATGACTATATAGTCCTAGAAGTAATAGAAAATGAGAAAATGTTTGTTTCATTTGTTTTATTCTTTCTCTCATTTTGATTAAAACCTTAAAAACAAGTAAGAAACAAATTAACATAGAAACACACATGCATAAAGGAAATAAATGCAAAAATTTAAAGAAAAGAAGTAAAATTTCCTTGGGTTGCCTAGTAAGAAGCACCTTTATTTAGGGTCATTGGCTTGACTCCTTCTTCTCCTCACGTGAAAAAATTGTGATTTTCAAGTATCACATATACTTCCTCCATTTGAGGTTGTTCCAGATAGGGCCTTAGTTAATAATCCGTCATATTCAGCGTCTTCCTTATCCTCAGACTCTTGATCTCTACTGAGTTCCCGCATACTAGAAATATCTCGAATCTCTTTACCTTTTTTGTCTTCGTTCACTTTGTCTAACCTGTTAGTTAAAAGTAAAGAGTTATTCTCAACCATAATTATAAACTCTGTACTTACTTCTGAGCTAAAAGTTATGTCTTTTTCTGCCTCGAGCTCCTCCTCTACTTCTTCCATACAAACAACTTTTTAAGTATTACACTCAAGATTCTTAAGCTCTTTATCACTTTGTAAGATTTCCACACTTACGTTCATAGGATATGCCTCGGGTTGATATGACTGCTCTTCTTCCATTTGTGATTCTAGGTATTCGATCCTCGCTACCATTTCTCCCATCTTGTTTAATAAGTTCTATTTTCTAGGCGTTATATGCCTCGTTTCTTGTTGGAACTGTTGCAACTGCTGTTGTAGGCTTTGTTGAAATTGGAGATTATTAGCAATCATCAATTCTTCTAGAGATGTGCCTGAGTTTTTTTAGCTCTCCACATCTTGGAAACTATACCAAGATTGCCTTTCATCCTGCTAGAATTGTAGGGTATCCTGTTGAAGTTGTTACATACTCTCTTGAAGTTACTGCATGCCATGTTGAAATTGAAGATGGCCAGCATTACAGGTCTTGATATAGTCGTCCAAAGGCGTACTTGAGTTGTGATAAGAAGCTTCTAGTCCACACGGGAATTGATGTATGTCCTGCAATCTATCATAGATGTAATTCTGATGGTTGTCCCATCCATAACCAAAGTTACGTTGATCAATCCAACCTTGGTTATAGGATTGAGAATAAGAGTTATAAAAGAATTTACTTCTATCCTTGTCATATTTTTTCACACAAATACTAATCAAAAAGTGAAAAGATCAAAAAATAACTGAAAAGAAACTAATTTAAAACAAATATGTATAAAATACCAATTAAAAATCACAAACAAAAAATAAAACATCGCAATCCCTAGCAACAGTGCCAAAATTGACAGCATGTCATAACACTATTCAAAATAAACTAGACCTACTACTATAGAAGTGGTAAGTCTAGGTCAATTCCACAGAGAGTATGTGTGAAGTTATTAAAATGAAAATAATAAGTATCTAGGTTTAGGGGGTTTTGGTTTTAGAAATAAGAAAATAAAATAAAACTAACCTAATGAAAACAAATTAATGAAAACATACGAAAAACGAAGAAAGCGGTGAATTCGTTAGGAATCTAGTTCTTTGTTTCAATCTCGGCCTATACCCTACTTAAACATTTTTCCATGATTTATTGATCTCAAACCTCTCCTAGAGACTATTAATCGTGGGTTAATAATTAACCCAAGTTTTCCCTTAGGTAGTGTTTAATCAAGATACGATCATTAATCAAACCTAACTACCGAATAACCTACAATATAATCTCTAGATTCAATTAGGTAGTAGCATTACAAATTAGGAAAATTGATTAATCAGGGCAACAATCACATACAATGCACCATTTAACCTAGGTTATGTTATCCCTAATGATTACGAATCATTAGTCGCTAAATGTGAATTTCAAATATAACAATTACAAATTATATCGAAATTCTAGTAATGGGTTTGTAAATAAATGATCCAATGAATGCTTTCAAATCATCTTTTCACAATACCCATTGGGTTCATACACAAATAATCGAACAATAACGAGAATACGATTATCCATACACAAAATCCAAATCAATTAACATAGCATAACACAATCAATTTCTAAAGAGAGAAAGAAATAACAAAAATAATGAAAGAGTGCTTAACCTGGTTATTGGTGTCGATGTCGCCTCTGAACCGGCATCAAGAAGCTACCCCACCATGGGTCTCCTCATGTTGGAGAGCTTACCTCTATCTTCATGCTCTCCCAAAGCCCTCGAAGTTCCCCCTTGATTCATCCCAAATCACCTATTTTTATTCTCTATTTGTTTCATCTGAAATTCCCTTCTTTTCCTACACTACTGTTCTGATTTTTTCTCTATAATTTTCGTTCCACTATACTATTTAATGCACCACCTTAAACCCTTCTACCTAATGTTAGTGTTTTTAATTTTCTTGGCCTGTACGTCTGCGTTTCTGCTATTCCTGCCTTATGCGTTGCGTTTTTATCTCCTTGTTTGTCCACCTTTGCTACACGTCAATTTAGCCCATGCCTCCAGCTGCTGTTTTGTCATTTTGTCATCTGCTGCTTCCCTTGGCTGTGTCGCTTTTTGTTCAACGTGTGTATGTGCATGAAACACACACCTTGCTTGCATGTTGGCCCAACTTTGTTTTCTTCTTCTGCTGGCATTTTGTTCTCACTGTACTGTCATTTTACTGCTCCTTGCCTCCCATTTGGTGCGTTGTGGTTTTGGTTTTTGCTCCCCATTTACTGCAGCGTTTTAGCTCTCCTTTATCCATTAAACTCTACCGTCCATCATCCTTTTCTATGTTACCATCAATTCACGTTCTTACATGCAAAAACATGCACATGACTATTGATTTTCTACTTCCTTATGCTTCCAACTTGTGTTGTCCATTAAATATGTTGTCAATTAAATCATTATCTTGCATGGATGTCGTGAGCGAGTGATTCTTCTTCTTTGTGTTTTCATTTTTCTTGTCTTCTTCTTGTCTTTTAATTTTCTTCTTCTTACTCCATGAAGACAAGTGAAAATTAATCTTCGAAAAATGGCTTAAATATCGTGCTTTCGACTCACTTTAACTTCTTTGCTTCCGAATTGTGCCTAAAATCACATATGAGTCAAAGTGAGTATCTTGAGCAATTTCATATCACTAATCGCTAAGTGTTTTGGAATATTTTCATAATCAATTAAGCACTTATCAGACATCTTATTTGATTAATCTTACTCATAATTTTCAAGTATAAATAATATTATTTTGCCCAATATGTTTATAAGATGAGTTCTTAAGAAACAATTCCAACTTGTTTAATTGTGTGAATAATTTTGATGTTTTTCATAAATTACCTAATAAATTTAAGCACTTATATGATTTTGGTTCTTTTGTTTTTCTGATATTCATTTTTGAGATGATAGTAGATGTTCTTGGCGAACTCTAGGCTCGTGGTTCTTGTGAATATTATACTTGACATAATAAAATAAATAAATATGCCTTAGCTGTCTCCTATAGTTTTAATGCATTAAGATATATTGTCATTGTAACAACCTAGACGTAATAATTATCACCATAAAAAAAGATGGTGTGACATATGTAAAAAATGTTTTAGTTTACATTGTTTATCAGGTATTGTGTTTTTGGTTATCATTTTATATTTATATTTTAATTTATTTTATGAACTCAATCAATTCATAAATTCCTAAAAATAAGTGATCTTATTGTAATTGTTATCATAGAACCAAAGAATAAATGAAAATTTTGTATATTTTATACCCTCTTTATAATAGAGTTTAAGTTTGATTAGAAAATTAAAAACATATGCTAATAATTTATAACTAATAACTTTTATTGTCTAGCCATCACTAAAATATACTAACTATTTCTTAACATCTAGATATAATAAGAAAAAAAAACTTTAAATAATTTCATAAAGACTTGATATTCAATTATTTAGTTTATATGCAACTGTTAAGACACTTTTGCAACATTTTCTCATTTTTGCATGCTAATTACTTTAATATTTATCCGTCCATTAATAAATGGCAAAATTGTACAAAATCACATTTTCTAAAGTAAAAGACTACCTTAATCTATAATTTAATTCTACTACTTATGTTAACATTAAGGGATATTGAGTGGATCATTAGATGTTGACACCTACATAAAAATGGTTATTTAGTTTTACGTAAATCTTCACAAATAGTTAGATTAGTTAAGATCCCCTTTTTTCATTCTTATCATATTTTTGGATGTGGATTCTAAAAAGAACAAAATGAACTATTGAGACACATTTTGTTTAATTGTATCATAGTTTCATATTTTTAAAAAATGAAAAAATGACACTTTTATTTAAAAAAATAGTTTTTGTGCTTTCACTATTTACTGTAACTATCTTTTTCATCAATCTCTATTTTTCCCCCTTCTCTAAATCTCTCTTTTTGCTTTCTTTATTTTTTGTTTATGAGTCTTTTCCCTCCTTCACCCCGCCTTTAACAAGTATGAGGTTTGGTTTTTGTTTAAAGTTTCCTTCTTAGTTTCTCTTTTATATACACTAGTCTCCCGCCTCCTGCTACGACATCTGTATTGTGTCTAGGCATTTGTCACTATGATGAACCCTTGATGACTTTTCTTCATTTAATTCATACATCAAATAAGAAGTTGGAAGGGGCACTAACTAGAAAAATAACCAATAACAGGCAACATTTGAAATTTTCTACCGAAATGGTCAAAAAATGGGATAAAATATGCTAGTATTACACCAGTTTCAAGTACTAGATGGTACTAGTCATTTCAATCAGTATTAGCAATATCAATGAAATACCAAGGTCGAAATGTAAAATTGAAAAAGTTGATGATTTAATTAAAAATACCTTAATTTTGTGGCACCCATCCCTTAATTTGAATCTGCCTCTACATGCTCACTTACTCGTCTCTCTTACGCTTTCCCTCTTTAATCTTATCTTATCACTCTCAACTCTCCTTTTCTGTACTTTACCTAACTTAGTTGTCCTTATTGTCGGCCCGCTATTACCATCTGCTCATTGTCGCTAGCCATCACCATCTACTCTTTTGGTTTTTGGTTCTCATATTGGTTGTCATCCACCATCCAGACCATTTCTTGGTTCCTGGTCTATTCCTTTATGTTGTTCACATACACCTCCTTAGTCTGGAGCTCCTTTGTCACACAAAGCTGCTTCATCCTTTTCTTTCGTCACCGATTTGTTCTCAAATCTATCGTTGTTTTGTTTGTTTGTGATTTGTGTGGTTAATTGATTTATAAATTGTGAGTTTGTATTGGCACTTGGTTGATTCTTAGTCGGTGGTTGTGGGTGATTGATTTCTTTAGTGGTGGATGATTGATTTTAGTTGGTGGATAGTGATTGGTAAATCACTTAATTGTAATTTGTGAATTTGTCAAATTGTGTCGTGTATTTCTAATTACAAATTACAAACTAAGGGTACACTATTATCTTTTATGCATTATATAAAACTTTATTTAACAGTTAAAGTTTAAATTATTTTTGGAAATTGTTTGTGTCGCTAACTCATTATGTGTCTTATTAATATGATTTTTTAAGGATCAAAGGTGACTTTGTCAACACTATTGTTAAATATTAATGAGTATTTTTGGGAATCACTTCATGAAGATATAATGATGAAGTCTTGTTTATTTGATTATTCAAGTTATTTTTATTTTAATAACCATAAAATGAGATGATTTAATTTGAGTTTATTGAATTAATGTTTGCATTTTTATATTATTGTCATTAGACAATAGCATTACAAATATGCAAATTAAACTTTAGAAAGGAATATTTATAATATGATAGTAAAATTTCAAATGCACATTCATTATCCTATCTTTTGGATAATTAAATACATAATATAAAATAGTTCATAGGAATAGAAAAGAAACACTTTAGGTAATTTAATTTCTCATTTATTATATTTAAGTTAACCTAAGGTAATTATATTTCTTTATAATTTATTAAAAAGACTTTTAAGATATGCCTGAATTTATGAGATTATACCATTACTCAATAGAATATGAAATGTTTAAGTCATGATTTTTTTCTTTTTATTTTGTATAATAAAGTCATTTTTTCAATGTGCATTACCAAAAGAAAGATTTAGTGATGTTATATAATTATGTACTATTTGCTTTGTTATGTAATGATGTTATATAAAAAATTATTTTTTGAATATGATGTTTTAAATTTAATTTTGGCATAGGTCTATTTATTTTTACAGATAAATGGACGAAAGTTCAACTTGCAGGTAATTCAACCGCTTCAAGTTTAAAAAGATTCAATGATCCAACTTGGGCTCATACTAGATTAATTCCTAAAATGAAGATTCATATAATTTGTTTGTATTACAACAAACATTTGCAACGTGGAGGAATCACTGGATTAAAAAAGCATTTGATTAGGATCAAAGGTGTTGTGGAGCCTTGTAAGAATACAAGCCATGACATGAAATGGAAAATGAAAATGTTGTTTAAAGAGTATCAGCAAGAGAAAGATAGAAGGTAAATACTAACATATAAAATTGGTAGATGGAGTTCTTTTTCTGGTGGTCTGGATGATAGTAGGGATGTTAAAGGAAGTTTTCATTCCTAACAAGAAATGAATGTTTTACCTTATGTAAGGAAAAGAAGAAGATAGGAATCTAACATTTTTTCACTATGAACAACTCTTAGAGCTTAACCTTTAATTCGTAGTACCTTGCAATCTAAAGAAGTAACTTATAATGTGAACATGGTAATGGCTAGATGGTGGTATAATTCAAGTATATTATTTAATCAGCCTAATCTTTTTATTACCAACCTATGGTGGATGTTATTGCCTTTTATGGTCTAAGATATAAAGGTCATTCAACTAATAACTACAAAGGTCAACTTTTGAGCAGCTCTCTTTATGAAATAAACATTTATTTAGATGAAAGAAGAATGACTTATGCAACTTATGGGTGTTCGATCATGTATGATGGTTAGACAAATAGAATACGAGAGCCTAATATCAATTTTTTGGTTTATTCTACCAAGGGGAAATGTTTTGAAGTCTATTGATGCATCTGGCCTTGTTAGAAATGATGATACTATGTTTCGTATATTTCATGAAGTTGTGAATGAAGTTGGGTCAAAAGATATTGTTCAGTTAATTACCGACAATGATTCTACTTATAAAGTAGTTGAGAAAAGATTGTAAAGTAGGTATAATTCCTTTTATTGGACTCCTTGTGTTCCATATTGCATTCACATAATGTTGGAAAATATAGGAGATGCTAGATACTTCCCTGTCATTGATGAGACTACCAAAAAGTGAAAAAAGTGACCAAGTTCATCTATAATCATATATGGATTCTGAATTTAATGAGGAAGGATTTCACTAATGGTAGGAATTTATGTTGTCCTACTATTACAAGATTTAACTAATTTGTTATCACTTCAGTGTTTTTTTAATGAAAAAGGAGTTGAGGCAAATATTTACTAGTGATAAGTGAGTTACATCTTAGTATGTCAGATATAATGCAAGAGTGGAGATTTCTAGAAATATACTTGAAGATCAAGAATCATGGTCCGAATATCAATTTTTAATTTAATTTTGTGATCTTTTGGTGAGAGTACTTCATTTGGCTGATAGTGATGAGAAGGTAACAATGAGTTATTTTTATGATGTCATAGAGAGGACAAAGGAAGTAATCAAGGCCAATACGAAAAATAGGCCTTTTTTGTACACATATTATCTTGCAATCATTAATAAGAGATGAGAAAGACAACTTTATTCTCTGTTTTTTGCAGCCGGGGCCTTTTTGAATCAGAGTTTCTATTTTAGACCAAGTTTTACAAAGAAAACTAAAGTTAATAAGGGAATTTTACTAACTATTACAACAATTATTGCCCATAAGATGATGTAAGATCTCTTAAGATCACAAATAGAGGTTCATAAGGATGCTTCTGGTGATTTTAAGATGCCCATTGCTATTTATCAAAGAGACAAACTTAATCCAGGTATATATTTTTTCACTTTTGTTACTTGTTGAAAATTAATTATCACTTTATTTTGTTTATAAGATTACTTTTGTTATCTTACAGTTTGTTCAGTGGGACCAATTCAGAAATGGTGTTCTAGGATTACAAAGGTTTGTAATCCAAATTTTGAGTCAACGAGTGCGTGCATTAGGGTGTGAAAAAAATTAGAACACATTTGAATTCATACATTCCAAGAAAAGAATATATTGGAACAAAAAAGATAAAGTAACTTGGCCTTTGTTCAATATAATTAAAGCTTCAAGAAAGGTATATTATTATCGTTATTTAGTTGACTATAATTTTTTTAATTTATTAATAATTTAGTTTTATTTATTTACTAGGAATCTTAATAGAACAAGTAATTCTTTAGGTTCAATTTTTCTTAATCATAGTGATCTTTTAATAGGTTGAGTTTCTAAAGAACCAAGTTTGTTAGATAAGAGTGACCTAGAAGATAATCTTGGATGGGAAAGTATTAACATGTCATCTAGTGCAATGAATTTGAATGATGGTAATGATGAGGTTCCTTTTAACGATGATAATTTTGTACCAAATGTAATTGAGGTTAATGTGATTTGAGAGGACATTTGATTGGATGAAATTCCAGATTTTTCATTTCTTCTTTTCTTTTAGTTTCACTCATAGTTGATGTATATCTTAAATTCTATATATGCAATATAAATATAAAACTTTTCACTCTAAATAATTTTATTCTAGGCTTTGCTTCTACTTGGTTATGTTCTTCAACATGAACTCTTTTTATAATACTTATAGAGTCATGAAACTTTATTATTCTTTTTATTTGATATCTTGATGTAATTATTCTTTATTATAAAATGAAATTATAACATTTTAAATACTTTTTATTATCTTTAATTTTATATTTGAATGATGATTAAATGATCTTTTTCTTATATTGATTGTGGTTATTCTTTACATATGAAATATATGAAAAGCAACATTAATAGAAATAAATAGATATTTATTATTTTAATTTCTATTATTATGACTTTGAAAATATGGTTGATGTAAAATTAGAAATTATGTAGTACAATATATTGAAGGACTATTTTGTAATTAAAAAATCAAATACTATTTTATAATTTTTTAAAGATTACCTAAAATGGTACTAAGTATTGACTGGTATCGATATAATATCGTACCAAAATCAAATCTAGTACGTGTAATAATACGATATTCATAACATTAGTAGTAGGGATAAAAAGCCCAGGAAAGATGTATGGGGAGAGATCAAGGTCTTGGTTTTCTAAAAATCAATAGTAGAGATATTATTATATATGTTATCATTATTTTAGGATAAAATAATTCCTTTACTTTCTGAACTTTGTATTTAGTGCATTTAGTATTATATAACCATATTATGGAAGAATTATTATTACATCTAGTACTATATGGACCATATTGTGTCTCTTGTAAAATCATTTCAAAGAGCAATTTGTATAGGTATACATTCAAAGTGAATATACTATAATTGGAGTTCCAATGTGATTAAATTAACAAGCCTAAGATTGATGTGTTTTAAGAAAATGAAAAACTTTAAGTCCATTTAATCAATTATAATGATTTGGACATAGGTATCCTTGTATGTACGTAATGCACATATGTGCACACTTGTATATTAGTTTTCATTATTTATCTTAGTATATTGCATAGTAATCTAAAGCAACAATGAATCCTTATTACAATGTATCTTTAATGTTGACCAGAAAGATATTTATTGACTAAACCCTAGTGCTTCTATATGAATTTAGTGGTGGAAAGTGATAAATGTTCTTATTTCTTAATTACAAATATTTTTGAAGTATTGATCATCTATTAACTTGTTTAAATTGAATGGTCATAATGTCATCTATACTACCATACATCATATTGGATGATTTGAGACTTTATACATGTGAGATTTATTTATTACTATAACTTTTTATTTCATCTTGGGCTCCCATATTATATGTATCTAGTAGTCCTATATAAAGTCTGGTTCTTTGAGCCTTAACTTTTCTCCATCAATAAGAAGTTAAAACATATAGGTTCCTTGAGCCTTAACTTTCTCCATAAATAAGAAGTTAAAACATATACAATTCTTTGATGTACTTACATTAAAAGTGTGAACATGTCTCTGGCTTCCTCTCCTTGTTTCTTCCTTTAACTTTCATATTTGGCAGGGGTGTTTTAGAAATCATAATACTAAAGGATTCTTGTTTATAATTGAGAGTATTCCCTAATTATTCAAAGAAAATGGAAAATATGAATATTAAGGTTATGGCATCATGTTCTGTAGAGTAACTTCAAGCTCTTGTAGACCTACTCTTGTAGACCTATTTTTGCATTCACTGCCTGAGAAGCATTTCAAGATGAAGGTTCTTTTCCAAATGCTCTTTTACATTAATAGTCAAATGAGAGGATGTACATCTTAAATATCATTTCTTTTTTCCTCTTCCTTTTCCTTGCATTTTCTTAATTAATTCATTTTATTCTTATGAGTTAAAAATTTTATAAGCATATTGTTTATCTAGTTATGACTATAGTTTATTCTTTATTTATTTAAGTTGCATTGTCCTCTTTCAATACTTCACCTTTCTTACTTATTTTTCAAAAAAGAAAATCTTAATTAAATGGACTTAGAAATGATATTTTTAAAGAAAAATTAAAAGTGTATTTCTAAATTCCAATATATAAGCTAAATGTTTAAACATTGGATAAGGTAAAATTTACCATTTTGAAAACTTTGGATTAGGGGTAACAATAGATCGAGTCAAGCCGGACCTACTCAATTCCAAGGCAATCGAGCTTAAGCTCGAATTTGGCCAGTTCGAGCAATTCAAGGCCCCACTTAAACTTGTTGGCTAGGTTTTTTTAAAGTTAAAAAATAGAAAATAAATTTGTTTTTCTTATAGCTAACGTGCCTTGGGCCAAGTCGGGCATGAGTAGCCCAAGTTTGAGCCTAGTCTAAGACCCATTTTTAAAAGAAATTAGATCTAAAGCTTGGCCTAAAATTCGATCAAATCGTGTTTGACTTGTTGACTTCGTTTGACTTGTTGACTTGTAGTTAGGTCAGATTGGTTTATCAAGTAGACACTCATTTATTAAAATTGAAAACCTTTATGGATATATTCATTTCATTTTTTAAAGATTTAAAGGTAAATTATATTTGAATTTATAATATTAATTAAAATATATAAAAATATATAAAATTTAATTTATAATAAATTAGTCTAATGATGAATAGTAAAATAATAAAAGATTTATAACTCCGCAATTTTAAATTTTATCGAAATACAAAAATAAAATTATCTTCAATAGAAGAAGAGTTTCTACTTTCTTCTCACTTGTTAATTAAGCATAATATTCGCTGATTCATACGAACCTTTTCCAATAGAAAATGAAGAAATTTGTCAAACA
This sequence comes from Erythroxylum longipes, assembly GCA_027563885.1. Taxonomy (NCBI): domain Eukaryota; kingdom Viridiplantae; phylum Streptophyta; class Magnoliopsida; order Malpighiales; family Erythroxylaceae; genus Erythroxylum; species Erythroxylum longipes. The sequence continues at coordinate 22,323,422 of JAOQMS010000005.1, forward strand.
ATTCGAAAACAAATAAGATGCTTCTGTGGGATTTGATACAGAGGAGATGAGCAGACACACACACACTCGTACCTGAAGAAAATAGTTAATTTTGTTACTACAAAACCACTTGTCCGTTCAACATAAGAAAGCTATTGGGCCAACAAAATTTCTTCCTTTGTAGTGGTTCTAGCCGCGGTATCAAGGACTCTCTTTTGTGATTGATTGGTTTTAGAGCTCGTAACAATGGCTGGTATAGCTATAGTATTGGATCTGTTGAAGAAAAATCCAAACTTTTACTCACCACAGTTATCTGCCTCCTCTGCCGTCTCTGTTGCTGCCGCCTCCATCGCCGCCGCGGCCAGCACCCCTTTTGCCTCTAGATTCTTATTGGGGTAATCTCTCTTTGCTCGTGTGCGGATTTTAACGGGGCTTACTTGGATGACATAGTGCCGTGGGTGTTTTTCTTTTACATTTAAGATTTTGGACAGATTAAGCTGTTACTTTTAGCTGATTGAGTTAGCGAGCTATGTTATGGGTGCACAAGGCCTGTGAATAGATCGCTTAGATGGGGATCATATGGTGTTTTTGAGTTGTTGGTTTGGAAGCCAGATAGTTTGTTTGGATGCTTGTATGTTTACGCGATTGAACCAAGTTTTTCTAAGCATGTTGCAAATGAGTGACTAACCAAGCCTTGCTACACTTGAGAATATAGCTTCATAATTGGTGGGTTACGTCTGACAATGTTCGAGATGCAGGCTGAGACTATATTGCAAACACTGTGAAGATGGTCTTCATGTGGTTTTATCTGATGTTGGAAGCTTATGTTTCTCCTGCATTTATGGTGGATTTTACCATTCATGTTTTAGTGCCATTAACAAGCATATGGATCAGTGATTTGGTTGAAAGGGATGTCTGCTTTTCAAATTAGTTTACTTCGTCAATTAGTATGCTACCCATGAATCTCTTTTTGCTTAATTATGCTGAAGAATTGAACTTGCTCCATGAACGAATTGTGTCATATATTCCTACAATTTTAAAGGAAACAATTGGAGAAGGAAAAGAGAACGAAAAGAGAAGTTTATGTTGAGGAGAGTGGTTTGAAGGGGGTAGACTAGGATTATTGCCTTACGTTGGACACTGCAGATTCTTTCAAATTCTCATTTCTTAACAAATTTTCTGTTGGCTACTAAAATTTTGTAATCTTAAGTTTCAGACTTGACTGTTCAGATTCTTGTTACTGCTTATGTGAATTGTAGTGTATTTGTAGTTTGGTTTTTGCGATGAGGTTGATTTTCTAGTGGTACTGCCAGTTATCCGAGGATACCAGTTGCTCATTGTGATGCCGGTGCAACACCTACTGATGATTACATTTCGAACATACAAAGAGTTTCTGGAGATATTTTTAAGTATAATTCTCTGAGATATACTACCAAGGAGTACCATATTGAGTTAAAACCTGTATTTTCAGCTTTTGAGTGGAAGCAACTAGCTATAACTTCCTTGAGATCATTTGTGCTCCACTATTTACCTCTTTTGGAGCCTCGTATAATTTCAGACGAGGATGATGATGACTTCCTGCAGGATGTTCAAGAAGACCACCAAGTAGACTTGGTGGTCCCATTTCAAAAATCTTTGAAACAAATTGTTCGGGAAGTGAGTTTTTCTTTCATTGATTCTCATTTTTGTGAAGACTAGTCACTAATTTCTCATCTTGCCTCAGTGCTTTCTTAAATTTTGCTATTGCGCAAATTATAACTGCATTATTTTGTGCAGGCCCTTTATTAACTTCATAGCAGCGTTTTCTTATCAGGGATTTATCTTTCTTTGTTCTGTGTAATTACTGAAACATCAAAATCTTTCATTTGCTCTTCCTCACTTCTTAATCGCCTTACACTGCAGTATTCATGTTGAAGATAGTCAGCTATAGAACAAAGGGTCTAGTTCATTCACAAAGCATCATCGTTCAAGGAACATTTCAAGGTTTAGTTTAACTAATCTCTATGTTGCTGCTATTTCAGACAACTGTTGTAACTACGAGGAGGATTCTGGAAAGACTTGCTGTCCATTATGTCTCACAGCGAATAGCATGGAAACTTCTAAAAGGTAGTTTCTTTCTCTATATGTATCATGATATTCTCATGATTCACCATGGCATAGAACAAGAACAAACGACATTGGGCTTTTTTACAATTTGAAATTATTTGCAACATTTAATAATTTAGATTTTGCACACAACTGAGGGATCTGGTCAATATTCACAGATGTTCCTAAATCAACCACACGAAAGGCCCAAAGAAGACTCCCTACTGTGGTTTACATATTCAAAGTTAGCAAGACAACTCTCAGAGGTCAAAATTTTCCTTCTTTTGCTCTGTACCTTTGTCATGGTTTGTCACTTCGTCTATCCTCCTAAGTCCATTTCTGTTTCTTTAAACAGGACACTTTTTAGGAGTTGCTGCATCGTGGATTGTCCAAGTTGGAATTGAAATTTTCCGATTCTTTTCTCGTCTTTCAAAATCTGACGGAGAAAAAAGTCCAGTTAACAAATCAGAAGTTAGAATTCTTGGGAAGAAGATTACAGGAGTTACTATTAGGTGTAGTGCTTCATTAGTTTTTGCCTCCATTGGAGCTGGGATAGGTGCAACATTAATACGCCCCTCGACAGGGCAATGGATTGGTAAGCACGTTTCCAATAAGCCAAATTTGTTTTCTGGTATCAGAATATCGCATATTTGTGATTAATTTTTGAAGGATTTTGGATTCCGAGGATCTAATACACAAAGCTCTCTGCAGGTTGTGCCGTTGGGGATTTGGCTGGGCCTATCATTGTATCGATTTGGCTTGATAAAGCATTTAATGGTGAAGTTTAGATTATTGGGAATGGGAAGGATATCGAGATGCATTTCTTGCACCCTTTTCACAGCTGAATGCTTTTAATGATTTTACAAGCATATGCTGTTATCCTTTTGTTGACACCTTTAATTAGAAGGGGCTTCATTATAAAGGCACTTAATTTGTTGAATCCTTCTTTTTTCGTTATATTTCAAGCAGAAACTGCTTCCTTCTTGTTGGGGATCCTCTTTGTGAAGCCACTATCATTCACTTTATGCCAACCGAATCGTATTATTTCCTCAACTGCTGATGAAGGGGAAGGATAATAGTATTTCAGTGCCTACTATCTGATGCTATCGGAAACATAACTTGTTGCGATTTCCTAGAACTTTGTCTTGCTGTTGAAAACTTTGATATATTGATATAGTCTTCGAAATCCATGCGATCCAAAACCTTCGATCATACAAGTGTATCAACTGTTTCAATACTCACGGAGCAAATAAGAGCAGTTCCAACAAGGCTTTGACCCCAAAGGAAAATCCAGGCGAAGATGCTGTCTATCTTCAGCTCAATTGTCCCATATCATCTACAACAATCACCCCAACAACCAACAGCACAGCCAAGAACTTGTGACGGAGAGTGTCAACTGAAATTATCCCCTCAGCTGTGTAACGTTCGGACAGTAGATGGTCCATGGATAGTCGCATGTTAATCCCATTGATTAGCAAATGTCCACCCTACCACAAAACCCTGACTAGTGTCATCTACAACAATCCCAAAACTCACAAATTCTAAAGTTTGAAATCTCCCTGGAATACGTGCACCGGGAATTGATGGGTTGGATTGCTGATGGAGTTATTGCTAGGCCTTTACCTAACAGAAATGGGCAAGTTAATGTGCCCTTATCCTACGTTTGGTTGCTGTCCTCATGGGTGGGGACAGAAGACAGGGACAGAAAAATTCTGTCCCCGACCTGTTTGCTTGCTGTCCCCACCAATTTCTGT
>JAOQMS010000005.1:22335613-22361221 GCA_027563885.1 Erythroxylum longipes
CCAACGATGCCTTATTGACGAAATTAGGTTGGGATTTGCTTACCAAACCTAATGCCTTATGGGTCCGGATTCTCTCTGCCAAGTATGGCTTTGATGCTACCAATATGCCCTCCCATTTGGAGGCTAAGGGCGGCTCAATGATTTGGAAGAGTTTAAAAGCCATATGGCCCCTCGTGCTCCAAGGTATGTCTTGGCAGATCGGCGACGGTACGCGTACCCGCTTTTGGCTCGACCCATGGCTGGCAGGATTCGGACCGCTGATCTCCCATGTTACTTCTCAGGTCCCTCCATCCACTCTTCAACTTAGTGTCTACCATTTTGTGGACGCCGCTGGTAATTGGCAGAGGGATGCATTTCAGGCGTATCTCCCCCCGCCAATTTTCCGAGCACTCCTTGGCACATTTCCCCCGAAATCTTACCTCGGTCAGGACAAGATCATCTGGGGACACTCCTACACTGGCGCTTTTACGGTGGCTTCCACTTACGCTATGCTCCGAGAAGAGGGAGGCGATACCTCACAAGGCTTTTGGAAAGCTATATGGCAATGGCCAGGACCACAACGAATAAGGTCATTTTTATGGCTTCTGGCCCATGATCATTTACTTACCAACCAACAACACGTCAGGAAGCATCTCACTAACGATGGAGCTTGCTACCACTGCCACCTCGAGGAAACCTCTATTCACGTGATGCACGATTGCGAGAAAGCCTACCGTGTGTGGAGCCACTTTCCTCCTTCCCTACTTCCCCATGCCTTCTTCACACTGCAGCCCCGGGAGTGGCTCACTCAAAACCTCCGTCACCACCGACCGGTCTTCGGGCACGCCTGGTCGATCCTTTTTGGAACTACTTGTTGGTTCCTTTGGACTTGGCGCAATCAGTCACTCTTTGATGCGCATTTTACTTGGCCTTCATCACCTCATTCTCTTATATTATCTTTTGCAGGACTGATTTTTCAAGCCGCTGAGTGGCATTATCGAGCTGGTACCGGGCCCCGACCTCGCCAAGAGTACATGATCGGTTGGAGCAAACCGCCTCCTGGATGGGTAAAACTCAATACTGATGGCACAAGCAAACAATCCACATTCTCAGCCACGGCAGGAGGCCTTATTCGAGACTCTGAAGGCAACTGGCTCAGAGGCTTCTCTCAAAACATCGGTTGGTGCTCATTGCTCAATGCCGAACTTTGGGGAGTCTACACTGGCCTTACGCTGACATGGAATCAGGGATACCGCCGAGTGGAACTTGAAGTGGACTCGGCAGCAGTGATCAACATCCTTTTCTCAGTAGACGACCGAGCTCAGACCCACAACTCTATCGTCCTGGGCATCGACGAGCTGTTCCACCGGAACTGGACTATTGTTCATCGACATGTTTATCGAGAGAGAAACAAATGCGCTGACTGGCTGGTGCACTACGCTGAACATGTGGATGTTGGGGTCACCTATTTTGACACTACACCTATAGGGTGCCACCATTTCCTCACAGAGGATAGATCGGGGATCTGTTTCCCTAGACTCATTATGTAATTTTCAGTTTTATTTTCCCTTTAAAAAAAACCTTGTGCGATAAATGGTCTTTGTTCAAATAGAAGTAGAAGTAAAAGAATCAATGCTTGTCAAAGCTTAGTCTAGGAGCCCATTAACAAATATTCTGTAGTGACATGCAGGTGGCATGCGGGTGAGAGTGTTAGCAATGTCTTGTAATGAAAGGGTCTGTGGAGAGAGGCTGTTGGAGATATTGAAACTATCACGCTGATACAAAACTGACTAATTACCTTGTCTTATAAAGGAAGACCTGTAATGGAAAAAAAAAGTGCAGGGTACCAATGGGTTTCTGTAGGAAAAGATTGATGGCCTTTGTGGCAGTAGTAGATTTGTCAGGAGGCTCGATGCTGCTACCGGAGAAAGCGAATTAACTACCATAGAATAAGAGACCTCGCAGCTCCTTCTTGTACAATGGTCCTGAACTGTTTGAACCATACTATCTTGTTCGTTTAATCAAAGACACCCAGACCATGTTCATGTTAAAGCCATGGAAAAATTCAGGGAAAAGGAAGAACGTAATAGGTCCTAGCTGCAAACCTCAAAACTGCTAAACGATGCCACCAAAATACATACCACACAGAACACATGAACAGAGTAATGAACAAACATCACAAACTAAAAACAGATAATCCGCAGAAAAGAAATACCTCATGAAACTATAAGGGTGGCTGGAACTGCCACCTGTTACCTTCACACATTGTTGGGAACTACTGGTGCATGTCTTGCCACTTAGAGACAAAAAAAAAGTTGTTTCTACTCCAACATCAATGAATAGTTGTCGTGAAAATGTAGAAAACACATACCTGGTTCGACGAACGTGGGAACCCACTGGCGAGGAACGCTCTTGACGCTCCCATTGTTTCTGCCGGTGACTCCTGCATAAACTTAGCAATAACGCAAACGTACAGAAGACACAAACATCTCATCATAAAAATACACAAATCGAGCATTGTTTGTTTTAAAGAGAAGTTGTCAGAGACGAAGTCGTGTTCTGTTGCAGTGTCCAACTCTCCCTTGTGCTCTCCACTGTCATCCTTCTTCTGCTACACGGCCTCACTATTCACATCCATTCGCGATATTTCAAACACACAGAGACCATCGCCATGCTGCCGTCAAAACCAGCGCCATCTTTCTGATCAGATCAATAAAATCTATTTAGAAGGGTCAGAACAACTAACTAATATGGCTCTGCACATTGGTGCTATGACCTTGCCTAATTATAAGGTGACTACTTAACTGTTGTCATCCGATAGTTATTTAAGTAGGAATTTTCTGAACTCAAGGATAACTAAAAATATCTTTAAAAAAACTGAATAATGCTTTCTTAGAATGAAAAAAATATATCCATTCCGAGTATCATTACTGTTTTTGGTTGGCGGAGACATTGATCTTCAAATAAAAGACAATTGTTTTTGCAAGGAAATAATGGAGATTTCAGATTCTATGGTAATAAGAGAAATAGAAGAAATGGGATACAAGTCGCAAGATAAAGAAAAATGATGGATTATATTTTTTTAGAATTTACTAAAATAATAAATTCACAAAAAGCTATGATTAGATGAGCTGTGATGCTAACTAGAAGAAAGGAAACATCATATCATATATACTAGATATTATTATATAAGACAGGGTCAATGATATTGACTTCATTTTGTTGTCTGAGCTCACCAAAAATACGTCAAATCTATATCGAATGATGCGAGCAGATCAGGAAAAAAAATAGAGAAGGAAAAGATGAGGGTAGGAGAAGAGAGAGAAGTAGAGAAGGGAGAAAAGGAATGAGCAGATAATATTTTTCATTGTCTTTCTTTCAATATTTTGGGTGTACATATAGCAGTACCAATCATTAGTTGAAGCCTACTAAAGAACAAAATTCATAACTGCTCAACAATATCACTTACTTAATAGTATAGTCTTTCATCCAGCCAAGTTTAGAATCAAGTACCAATCATTAGTTGAAGCCTACTAAACAACAAAATTCATAACTGCTTAACAATATCCCTTAATTAATAGTATAGTCTTTCATCCAGCCAAGTTTACGAAATTGACTCTTAACCTTTGCGCTTGAGGTCTCGATTTTCTTCGATGGGCTCGTAACATTACTATCTCCTTCAGTTGCAACCTTGTCCTCAATGTTAAAGGTAGGATGATTCGACTTCAAGTATTGTTCCCATTTTCAAATAGCTTCTTCCTTAGTTAATCCTTTCCACTGAACAAGCATCTGAAACAATTCTCTACGTTGATGCTTCACCACTCTTGTTTTCAAAATACTAGCAGACTCTAAAAGTGGGCGTCCATCAATGATTTGAGCAAGCAAAGGGAATTACTCAAATCATTGATGTCATGATGCCATGATACTTCTTAAGCAAGGATACATGAAAGATAAGGTGAACTTGTGATTTAGCAGGTAATGTGATTTCATAAACCACCTTTCCTATTTTCTTAGTGATCTGATATGGCCCAAAAAATTTCTTGGCAAGTTTTTGACAAGCTCTTCTCACCACAGACTATTGTCTGTATGGATGAAGTTTAACTAACACCCAATCTCCTTCAAATTGTCTCTCCTGCCTATGATGATCTGCTTGCATCTTCATTTGGTTTTGCGCCTTAGCCAAGTTAGCTTTTAGTTCTACTAATATGGCTTGACGGTCTAATAAACTTTCTTCCAACTGAGAACTTTAGTGCTTCCAGGAAGGTAAGTGGTAATTGAAGGAGGTGGATAACCATAAACCGCTTCGAATGGGATCATACGTATAGAAGAACGGACAGAGGTATTATAAGACCATTATGCCCAATGTAATACCTTGACCCAGGATCGTGGATGATCTGAAGTGAAGCACCTGAGGTATGTCTCAAGAAACCTATTTAGAACCTCGAATTGCCTATTTGTCTAATGGGTGAGAAGAGCAACTGTGTTTTAGTTGAGTTCCTTGAAGTCGAAATAGTTCTTTCCAAAAGCCACCTATTAATAAAGGTTCTCAATCACTTATAATGGATCGTGGAAGCCCATATAATTCCCCAATTTCTTGAGAAAATAAAGCAGCCAACATTAGAGAAGTAATATCCGTGGGGAGAGTTACAAAGTGTCCATACTTGGATAGTCGATCGATTACAACCCAAATGGTCGTTTTGCCATGAAAAGAAGGAAGTTCTGTGATAAAATCCATGGCTAAGTCTTTCCATAACTTAGAAGGAATTGGCAATGGTTCCAGCAGCCCCCTAGGTTTGCTAGGATCATAGTTGGTTTCTTGACAAACACGACAAGTGGCCATGAAGTGAATTACTGACTTTCGCATCCCTGTCCAGTAATAGTTGGCTGATAATCGAGCCAAAGTTTTGGCTATTCCAGTATGTCCACCAATTATGGTGCTATGATTTTCATAAAGAAGAGCTTGTTGTAATAGGTGATGGTCTGGAATCACAATTTTACCTCGTTTCAAGATAAGTCCATCCACATTGGTAAACTCTAGATGTGCACCTAAAGACTGACTCACTTGTTGAAAGTAAAGTTAACTTGCAACATTAGTGTGATAGTATGCTCGAAGCTCATCTAAAAAAGAGAATATTGGACTAGATATTGCATGTAGATTTCCCTTAGAAGTATAAGAGCAAGAGAGGGCATCAGCCACTCGATTTTGGCTGCCTAGTTTATATTGAATAGTATACTGAAATCCAAGTAAGTTGACAAGCCATTTCTGTTGTTTTGGAGTTTGAATCGTTTGATTCATAAGACCTCGCAAACTCTGTTGGTCCGCATAAATGATGAGAGGTTGACCAAGTAAGTATTGCCTCCATTTTTTTACTACCTCTATAATAGCATACATATCGCAGATATACATTGAGGTCGATTACATTTGAATTCCTAATTTCTTGCTAAAATAAGCTATAGGATGGCCTTGTTGAGAAAGGACAACCCTGATGGTGACATTAGAAAGAATATTAGAAGTCCCAGTATTACCCGTGTCAAAATCGTAGATCAACCTCGAGGACTATTCCTCTATTGTAAATACTTTAAAGTCTAGACTCAAGTGGAGTTACAATATTCGTTACTAATATACTCAAAAAAGATTCATAGAAAAAAGATAAGAGAAGAAGATGAATAGAAGCAAAAAAGCAGCTTTAGTGCAACATCAACTGGGAATGTAGACAGTGGAAGTATAATGTATGATAATGTCAATATCTCAAACAGTAGAGACGAAGAGAAGCGTGTTTTGTTTCCCACAAAGAAGTGAAAGGAATTGACATACAAGTGCTTAAATAAAAGAAAGAGGGAGGGGAAAAAATTCAAGCTAAGTTAATGAAGCAAAAGAGTGTAGTTGAGATGTTGCTTAGGCCAACGAGGAACAACCCAGAAAGTGAAAATAGGAGACTAAAAACCTAAAATTTGAAACTATGAAAAATGATGTTCCGAACAACTTCATCAATTATGTAAATATGATTTGATGATCAATTACCTTTACTTTTCTGACGAATGATTTTTGTTAAAAGTTAATTTTCCTACTTTTGGGCTCACTCATGAAGTTTTGTAAGAAAAAGGATAATGCTATGATATCAAAATTCGTTTAATCCTATTGCATTGCGTCGCCTATATGATACATGTTCATGAAGCTCAAAAACAAAACTTCCGAAAAAAGAAAAACAATATCCTGGGGAAAACGAGAACGCGACATTTAGCAAATAACAACTAATTACTAGCTAGCTTCGCAAGTGTCCTCAGACAAGCAAGGTGAGTCCGACACAGAGTTAAGAGTTTTGTGATAAGGTGACACCTCGACCCCACGTATTTCCTCAATCATCTTCACCACGTGGCTCATCCTGGGTTGTTGCTCCGCAGCTGTAGCAGTATACGCCATAGCTATCTACAACAACCCAACCATCCCTCCTCAATATCCTTATACCTCATAAGTTCCAAGTCAAACACCTCTGCCGTCCACTCCTCCCTCACCACTGACTACACCTACCTCGGCAAATCCACCACGCCAGTATAGTCCAACACTGACGGGTACTTCCTAGTCATCAGCTCTAATAATAACATCCCAAAAGAGTAGATGTTGCACCTTTGCGCCTGTTTGCGTCCATCGGAGGACAACTTCTGCACGTTGTACCCGCTAGTTCTTGTGGTGGTGGAGGGTGAAGTTAATAGGGTGATGTCGAAGTCAGAGACACGTACATCACCGATTTTATCTAAAAGGATGTTTGTGGACTTTACGTTGCCATGGGCTAGTTTAAGGGCTTTGCAAGAGGTGTGTATAAAGTTCAGTCCACGAGCCACTCGGGCTGCTATCTTGAGTCGTGTGTTCCAGTATAGTGGGGTCCGACCTGGTCCTCGATTACCCGTGGAAGTTTCAATAGTATATATGACAAACATAGGGTCACCATCAGGTTCAGATGCTGGAGATCAAATTCCCAAATTGCAGATTTGGCTTCATCTTAGCCAGGGTCTAGCTGGCTTTGATGGCTTTTTCTTGTTTTAGTATGTCACAAACAGTAAAAGTATTTACTTACTGCTAAGTCTTGCAGGTGTGCCATAGCTTATTATACAAAGAAAGTGAAGACCCAACATTAACATACCACTCGTTTCAAGCAACATGTTATTAATTAATAACTGTAGAACTTGCCTCAAATGTTGTAGATACTCTGAAAATGACTGGCTATATAATGATATATCATCAAAAAAACCAACACAAAGTACAATAAAAAAGGTCGAAATAGATCATTCATGGCAGAATGGAATGTAGAAGGAGCATTGGTTAATCCAAAAGGCATGATCTAAAATTCATAATGCTCGCTAGCAGTACGAAAAGTTGCCTTATGTATATCCTTAGCGGCCACCCTAATCTGATGGTATACTACTTGTAAATCGATCTTGGAAAAGATTTGAGCTCCATGAAGGTCACTGAGAAACTCATCCATTGTTGGGAATGGGAATCGATCCCAAATTGTCACTGCATTCAAGGCTCGACAAATCAACGCAAAAATGCCAAGAGCCATCTTTTGTGCAAACCAAGAGCAAAAGAGAAGAGAATGCGCTAGTGCTTGGCTTTATAATACCTTCTATCAACATCTATGATATTAAAGATTCCATGTCTTTTGTGTGGCTATCGAGGTATCTGCATGGTTTTACATTGATAGGTACAATTTTTGGTATAAGAGTTATGTGGTGATTATGAGCTCTTTAAGGTGGCAAGCCTTTCGGTGGTGCAAATATTGATTTGAATTTAGAGAGGAGTGTTTGCAATTCTGGTATAGCAAGGGTGATGATAGCTGACAAGGATGAAGTTGGCTGTAGAGAGAGTAGATGGGTTGAAGCTATAACACAAGTTTAGGTTAGCCTTTTAAATTGACTAAATGATAGGATGTTGGCCTTAATGGGTTTATCTCCAAGCAACGTAATACATGATCCATTAAGCATAAAGGTAATGGACAATTGGAGAGATCAGTAAGTATCTAGCCCAATTGAGCTAGCCACTGAATACCCAGTATCACATCTACCCCAAAAACATCCAAAAGACGGTACTAGGCCCATGAAATTGGGGGTTTGCTCATTACCCACTAACATAGAAAATGACGGTACCGATTGAATGGACAGTCCCAAATAACGAATCACTCTTGGTTGTACTAAATTGTGAGTACTTCTAAAATCAATCAAGATTGTAACAATGTGTCCTGTAATTATATCAGCCAATTTCATGCAATTATGAGATGAATGACCATAAAGAGCATGAAGTGATACCTAAAATCTGTTGGCTCTCAATTAACAAAGGTTTGTGACAGTAGTGGTAAAGACAATGTGGAAAGTGGATGCTAGATCCCAGAAAGTTCTAAAGAAGGGGGATCTAAGGAAGGATCCTCATCGGCTTGAAGTAACAAGAAAGAAGCAGTATGACACCGATGTCCTAGTTTATACTATTAGTCACAATTAAAACAGAGCCCTTTAACTCACCTTGCTTCCCTTTGGCTCGCCTTGCTTGCGTTTCCACCGGGGTAAGTCATTTAATAAGAATAGATGATGGGGATTTGATGGATGTGAGAGCAGGACAAAGCAAGGATGGTTGACTGTGTGATGTGTAACAAGAATCCAAAAATTTAGATTCAATAAGCTTAGCCAAGGCTAAAGCTTGGGTAAGAGAGTGTGGCTTCAGAACCAATAACTCATGCTAGATATCCATATGCAAACTCGAAATGAAACAATTTGAAAGATGAATATCAAAGAGGCCAGTTACCTGTTTAGAGAGGATTTCAAACTCAATTTGATATTGAGTGACAGTGGAAACTTGGTGGAGCTTGAAAAGGGATGCCTGAGGATTAATGAAGATTAACTAGCTAAATATTAGTTCAAATACTCTAGTGAAGGTGTACCAATCAATAAGTTGGTTGTTTCAATGTATCCACTGAAACCAAGTTAAAGCTTGTCTCACCATAAAGAATGTCGCTATTGAAAGTCGCTGTGTCAGGGGAATCGAGTAAAAGGAAAAATATTACTCTGCTTGAAATAACCAAGCTTGTGGATTAGAGCCATCAGAGGTGGTTAAGTAAATCTTGGGAGTTTTTGGGTAAAATGAGGAAGGTGGGTTTGGTAAAATGGCTCTAGATGGTTGAAAAACGGGAGCAATGATGGGGAAGGATAGGTTTGGGAATAGTGGTTGCACGATCAAAGATGAAGGGTTGGAAACAACTTCAAGGCGCTAGAGTTTAAGTTGGAATTCTTTCATGGGGGTGGAATGGTCAAGAATGGTGGAATCCAGTTTGGATTCCAAGAATTGTTTAAGCTCTTGGTGTGAGGTTAGAAGCTCTTGAAATTGGGCATTAAAGGATTCAACCACAGAGTGAATGGCATCAGCCAATGTGGTATCAGTTGAGACATTGGGACAAAACAATGAAAGCACTAATGATCTGAGCAGATCAGAAAAAAATAGAGCAAAACAGAGATAAGGGTAGGAGAAGAGAGAGAAGGAATGAGCAGAGAATATTTTTCATTGTCCTTTTTTCAATATTCCAGGTGTACATATAGCATGATCATAATGGTTTGATTTTATGATTAAGTACCAATCATTAGTTGGAGCCTACTAAACGACAAAAATTCATAAATGCTCAACAATATCCCTTAGCTAATGTTAAAAAATGTTATTGAAGTTCAAAAATTTTTAGGATTACTCAATTATATTTTTGATCAAGGATTTTTAAAAGACTTAGCTAAAGAAAGAAGCAATTACAACTTAAATGTAGTACAAAATATCAATGGACATAGACAGATGAAGATATTAATAATGCAAAATTGTTAAAAAATCTTAATCCAAAACAAAATTATTGTCCTAAAAAAAACATGTAAATGTTGGTTATGTAAAGAAGAAAGACGTTATGCTAATAATTGTCCAAAAAGAAATCAAAATTAATATAAAGAAAAAATTAATATTCTCAATTTGGCCTTTAAAAATAACTTAGAACCTATAGAATCTGAATACGAAACTGACTCCACAATCTCTTCTCTATATGAACTCCAAACATCCCCAACAACATCTAAATCCGAACATAACTTTTATTCAAGTGATTATTCAGAATAAAAAAACTAAAAGCTTATATAGATACTAGTGCAACTATTTTTATAGCATCTAAAACAGTAGTATCAAATTGGAAAAAATTAAACAAACCTTTACAAATAAGAATAGCATATGGAAGTATTAAATCTATTTGGTATGTAAGTCATTATAACAATATTATTATTGAAAATTATACATTTATTGTTCCTTCAATATACCAACAAGAATTAGGATTACCATTAATTTTAGGAAATAATTTTCTAAAACTGTATAACTCTTTTTGTCAATATTTACGCCATATAACATTAAAAACACCAATAATAAAATCTTTAAATAAAAAATAAAAAATTCTCAAAATTCCATTATATCATACAACTTATTATAAAACTTTAAATCTTATAATTGAAAAATTAAATCAATTACAATTTTATCTTCTTAATAACCTTACTTTACAATCAGATATCGAAATATTAATCGAGAAAGTTTGTAGTGAAAATCTATTAGATCTTGACAAAAATATTAACAAACAATTAGTAGAAATAAAATTAAAAGATCCCACTAAAGAAATTAACATTAAAAATAATATTCTATAAACTCAACAAGATGTACAAGAATTTATTATCGAATGTTCTGAATTAATCAAAAAAAATCTAATAACTCCTAGTACAAGTAAACATTCAACTCCAACTTTTTATGTAAATAATCATTCCAAACAAAAAAAGGAAAACGACGAATGGTAATTAATTATAAAGAATTCAATAAAGCTACTATAGGAGATGCCTATAAAATACCTAGAAAAGATTATACTATAAGTCAATTAAAAGGACATCAATGGTTTATTACATTAGATGCAAAATTTGGATATTGACAATTAAGATTACACGAAAATACAAAACCATTAATAGCCTTTACTTTTCCTCCATAAAAACATTATCAATGGAATGTGTTACTAAGCTCCTGGAATTTATCAAAGATTTATGGACAATAATTTAGAAGGATTAGAAGAATTTACTTTAGCATATATTGATGATATTATTATTTTTTCAAATAAAACTAAAGAAGATCATTTGAAAAAGGTAAAAGAAGTAATTACGAGATGTTAACACAAAGGATTAATTTTAAGTAAAAGTAAAATTAAACTAGCACAACAAAACATAGAATATCTTGGTATAGAATTCATAATGGATTTTTAAAATTACAACCTAATATTCTTAAAAAGTCATATCAGTTTCCTGATATGTTAAAAAATGTTACTGAAGTTCAAAATTTTTTAGGATTACTCAATTATATTTCTGACCAAGGATTTTTAAAAAGACTTAGCTAAAGAAAGAAAGCAATTACAACTTAAATGTAGTACAAAACATCAATGGACATAGATAGATGAAGATACTAATAATGTAAAATTGTTAAAAAAAATCTTTGTAAAAATTTACCGAAATTATATAATTATACTGAAAAGGATAAATTGCCAGTACAAATTGATGCAAGTATAGATACATGGGCTGGTTGCCTAATGGAAAAACCACCCAAATCAAGGAATTATCTTTTATGTAAATATATCAATGGGTCTTTTAATCCCACTGAAAGGAAATATCCAATTCATGAAAAAGAGACATTAGCATGTCTTAAAACTTTATGCAAATGGAAAGTGGATTTATTACCTGTTGAATTTCTAATTCAAACAGATTCAAAATATCTATGTGGATTCACGAAATAAAATATTAAAACCAATTATAATCAGGGACGATTAATTAGATGGCAATCAGAACTAGCTTAATATAATTTTCAAATACAATATTTCAAATCTACTGCTAACAGTCTTGCAGATACATTGACTCGAGAATGGAAGCAGCCATATTAAGCCTGAAGGACTCACTCATAAAGAAAGAAGTAGAACTATTAGACCTCCAGCAGCAAGTAGGAATAGTAACAAAAGAAATCAATCAACTACGAACTACCATACAGCTCCTTGAAAAACAAACCATTTCAAATATCCAACCTATTACTCCACAACAAATAACTTAAGCATCTACATCTACTGTATAACCTAATCCCTCAATCACTAAACCAGAACCCCTCCTATCCCAAAAACAAGAAGACTTCAAAGAAAATAAAACCTATGTCATATTTAATGGACCCATGGCTTGAATTTATGACGAATGACTTAAAGCTACAGTCCATATCATTGGAAAACCCTCAATTATCCATAAAAGTTATTCCACTCGATCAGAAGCAGAAAAAGCCTTGTCCGACTTAAGAAATCCTGTACTTAAGCATCAATACAAACAGGCCTTGGAAAAATAACCTTTTGAGTCTAAGATGAAAATATTGGGTAAACCTATAAATATGGAAAAAAAATCAATGCTATATCTACAAAAGCTCTTAAGGAAGAAATGAAGTGAATCACTCCATACATTTTTTATGATTGTTTTTAAGCCCTTAATGGATGGACTGAAGAACATAATTTTTTTCAATATTATCCACAAAATCGAGGAAGGTGTGGACTCAAAGCCATTATTTTTCCAAAAGCTGATCCACTCACCAATTATATGTTTTTTCATAGCGGTTTAGTAGACACAATTTATTTAACCAATTTACATGGCCTGGTCGAATTTTCAGCTGGATTTACTCTTGCAGTCAAAAACTACAAAGATAGATTTGCTAAGGAAAGAGAAATTTTTATAAAAGTCTTTAGTACCTATCCTATCTTCATTAAAGCATAAAACTTTAAGGATTCAGAAATACAACTATCACGCTTAGCTTATGTTCAGATTGGAATTAGTAATGGAATGTATCCACTAATAGATAAACCACCAAAGTATGAAGTTACTTAGGATTTAATCAACCAGTTCAACCTCCAATGCATCGAGGGAGTCTATCAATAGTGTTTGAAAATTACTTCTAAGTCATTAATTAAACTCAATTATCATGGACCTAACCTTCTTATGACATCTGCATATAAGACCCTAATAGCGGCTGACTCTCTACAGATAATCAAACATGTTGAAGCCCAATTTTCAAATAATGCTGGAGTCTTCGATGATTTATCTAACGATTGGAAACAATCCATCTGTAAGCAATTACATCACTATCCAGCTTATAAGTGTCATCATTGTCCTTCCACCTCAGCCACCAAAGATGATAGCTCGTCAAACGATGTAATTATTGAAGATTGAAAAGTATTGTCGGTTATAATTATTAACAATATAATCATTAAAGTTATGTATCCATGGTCGACTATGTGGCCGACATCTTTTTCTTTTTCTTTTTCAAAAGTTGACTCCTCTTAAAAAAGAATCTACTTTTTTAGCTTTTACTTTTTTGCTTTCTCATTTTTACTTTATCTGGTTTGGACCTTTTCGGTTCTATAGAATGTAAGAAGCACCAAACCTTTAGGGGTATGAGAAAATAAAACAATCTTATTGCTTATCTTTTGTCTCTCCTCTAAAATTTCTCTGTATAAAGCCTAAGAGAATTGGCGTTGAAGAAGAGAAAACACAAAGTAACAACACAAAAGGTATGAATAATAATTGTGTTTAAAAAATTTTCATCCTTTCTACTTATCATTAATCAATCCTATTTATGTTTACGTCTGTTGTAATTCATATCATATTTTCTTTCATTATGCTTGTTTGCACTACCTGTCATAATATTCATCTACTAATAGTTCATACTGAGAAAAAAATTATCTCTTAGTAAACAACTTGTTCAGACATTTACAAATACTTATATTCAATTTGAACATATAAATGCTTTTGATACTGCTCTCTCTAAATTTCATGATATTTTACCAAGACATATCGAAATATATAATCAAGAAAAGTTAAAAAATAAAACAACTATATCAATAGTTTCAAGAACATTATAAAATCCGTTATATATAACAAGTATGTCTTCTCCCTTAACTAATTGTATATATTGTAATCAACTATTAACATTCTTCATCTCGAAATATTAATTAACCAATATAAAACTGAAAAAGAATATTATGAAACTCGTTATAATTATCTTCAAATTTATATTTTTAATAACGGTCTAGCTCTAATAAAAGAAAGAATAGATCTAGCAACTCAAAAGTATAATTTATATAAACACCAAGCTGTTCATAACCAAAATCAACTTGCAACGCACCTACAAGTCTCACATGGCCGATTTAATTCTAGACTCTGAAGCTACTAACAATATACATAATAATAGTATTTTAGATATAGATACTTTATATCTAACCGAATCTACTGGTATTTTTCATATTAATACTCTTTTATCATAAGAAAAACAAAAACAAATAGCAAAAACACAATTAAACCTTAAAGATGGACAAGATATTACTCAGCATCCATTTAGATATCTAATTAATAGAAAAAATATTATTTATTATGGAAAAATCATTCATGAAACACCTATTAGAATAGAACAATGTAGTGGACATATTCTTATAAGTTTAATAGATCAAGAACATATTTATAAGCAATTACAAAATATACCTGAAGGAAAATGACATAAAATTGGATATATACATCTTTCTACTATACAAATTTTATTAAAAGCTACATTTCAAGGAGGAATAGATTTGCGTATAAGAATGACTATAATTGATGAATGTATGACAGATTTAAAAGACCAAATAATTGGAATAATGAATGGAAATTTAGCTTATGGAAAAATAAAATTCAATACCCGTATTAAGCTAGGAATTAATCTACAATCACAAAATATAGATGAAACAACTACTATAGCTTACAAATTTTATCGTGAAAATTTAATGACAACTGGACAATATCCTTTTTCAATTACGTACCAAATTAGTTATACTTTAACAAATTCTCATCATAGTGTTGAATTTAAAAATACAGATCGAATATATATAGATCAATTATTCTCTGCTATAGGTAAAGTGGGAATACATTTAAAAACTAGTCTAAGAGAAATCCCCAATATTAATTATCCAATAAAACTACAAGAATTACCTCTTTATAGTCTTTCATCCAGCCAAGTTTACGAGACTGACAATTAACCCTTAGGCTTGAGGTCTCGATCTTCTTCAATGGGCTCATAACATCGAAGAAGGTGGAGGATTCAATTACAACTTGATCACCTTTTTTACTTTTTGTACAGTCTCATCAATAATAGAAAAATATCTAACATCTTTTATATTTTTCAACATTAGGTCAATACAATGTATAGTGCAAGGAGTCCTATAAAAAGAATTATACCTGCTTTGCAATCTTCTTCCAATTACTTTATAAGTAGAATCATTGTTAGTATTGATTTGAATAATATTTTCTGGTCCAACTTCATTCACATGTTCATCAAATATCTGAAATAGAGTATCAACATTCCTAACAAGTCTAAATTCATCAATAAACTTCAAAAATATTGTTCCCTTTACAGAATAAACCAAAAAATTAATAATAAATTCGTCTTTTATTTGTCCAATTATCACACATAATTAAATACCAAAAAGTACCCAATTCATTCTTCTTTCATCTAAATGTCTTTTTATTTCATAAACATAGTTACTCAGAAGTTTACCTCTATAGTTATTAACTGAAGGAACTTTATATCATGGACTCTAAGAGGCAATAATATTTACCATAGATCGATAATAATAGGATAAGACAATATTAATTGTTGTACCTAAATCATACTACCATCTAGTCATTTCCATATCCACATTATAAGCCACTTCTCTAGATTATAAGGCACTACAGATTAAAGGCCAAGTTCTAGAATTTATTCATATTGTAAAAAAATTAGGCACTTGTCTTCTTCTTTTCCTAACATCATATGTAGCATTCCCTTATTGTTGGGGGAAAACTACCACCTTCAACATTCCTACTATCATTCGAACCACCAACAAAAGAATGTTCACTACCAATTTTGTAGTTCAATCTTTGCCTTCTATCTTTCTTATGCTGATATTCTTTAAGCAAAGTTTTCATTTGACATTTTACATCATAACTCACTTTTTTACAAGGCTTTACATCACCTTTGACCCCAGCTAAATGCTTCTTTATATGGTGATTTATGTACCTTTCAAATTCTTGTTACAAAACAAATAAATGGTATGATTCTTCATTCTAAGAACCAATCTAGCATGAACCCAAGCTAAATTATTGAATCTTGCTGAATTGGTTGAATTATCAGGAGTATTTGAATTTCTTCTATTTATTTATAAAAATAAATGGTCATATATCAATATTAACTTAATAACTTCATATCAAAATAAAGTTGTGTAAAAAAAAGGAGAAATAGATCAATAATAATTTCTTAATAACTTATGTTTCTTTCTAAACTGTAACATCAAATATATACATTGAGTGCTACATTTTCACAACTATAAGTCATTTTATTTGATTACATAATTTAAACATAAGATCACAGCTATAAACTATTTTGTGTAATTATATAATTCAAAAATAAACTTACAACTATAACTTATTTTGTATGATTATATAATTCAATCATAAACTTACAAGTCAGAACTATAACTCATTTTGTGTTATTACATAATTCAACAATAAACTCACATCTATAATTAAATTTGTATAATCACATAATTTAACCATAAAATTTCAAATATAACTTATTTTTTGATTATATAATTTAAACATAAACTTAAAACTATAACCTGTTTTGTATAATTATGTGATTCAACTATAAACTCTTAAAGATAACTTATTTTTTATGATTATTTGATTAAATAATCCAATCATAAACATAAACTCACAACTATAATTTAATTTGTATAGTTACTATTCATATAATTCAACCATAATCAACTAATTTATTTTGATGATTTCAAAATTCAATTTATAATATATAACCCAATTTATAATAAACACTAATCCTTTATTCAAATTTTAATGTATCTTAATCTCAAATTTTAGACAAGAACAATTTTAAATTCATAATCCAATTCCAAATTTCATACAACAAATGAATAATCTCAAACATAAATTCATAATCTAACTTAAAATTCTATTTCCCAATCATAAAAAAAGTTAGAAACACAACCAATTCTAATTTCAAGTGAACATTGTGATAATTTTTACGAATTACACAAATCCAAACTTCCATTTCACTATCCCACAATCACAAATTCACAATTCATAAGTCATCCATGATAGATGACACACCATATCCACAAGTCCACAAGCCTACAATACAATTAATCACACACACATACTCAAGGTTCAGTATACATACACACTAACAAAATGCAACCTTAGCTTAAGCTCACAAGTGATAAGTGATAAGTGACAAGTCACAACATGTTTTAGAACACAAACACAACACAAGAGGGTGATGGCTGGCAGCGACTGGTGACTAGCAAGTGGCTGGTTTGACTAGCAAATGGCTGGTACGACTAATGACTGGCAATGACTGGTGCGACTGACAGCTGGCATTTGGCAATGACTGGTGCGATTGATGGCTAGTAGTGACTAGCGATTGGCGATGATGGGTCTGGGATTGGTGACTAGTGGAGGAGAGGAGCAAGAGAGCTGCGGCGTGTAAGGGGGAATGGCCGAATGGGTATGAGGAAACAAATGAGTAGTTTTTTATTTTTTTTTACATTTCAGTCCTCCAATTTTTTGAAATTTACAGTATCAACTGATATTTCAAATACCAGCCTGTAAGGTACAAAATTCAAATTGTTCATATATCAGTATTGTCATTATTAAACATTTTTTTCTTAGAATATCATTGCCTTTTCTTTTGCAAAAATATAGATTATAAATTTTAATAAAGATATGTCCTTTTTTGTTGCAACAATTTTATGAAATTTATTTAGCAAACATCACTATCGTTACCAGGACCACAAACTCTGAAGACAATAAAGTTCCAAAGTTTTGATTCACATTGCAAATTATTTCTGTTCTCAAAGATCCTGACTTGAAATTCCTAGAACAGATTTCGAAGGGCACTTGAGTGCACGATAATATAAAATCCTTGATGAAATTTGGTTGTTTTCGAGGATTTTAACATTCAGATCGGTAAATTTAACTGACAGGATTTCAACAAAAAAAAAACTGACAGGAGGATCAAAATATGAATTTGGAGGATTTAAAGAAAAAAGAGCAAGCTAAGTAGTTTCTCGAGAAAATCCCCACGTAGGTCCAGCCCATCATGTGCAAACAAAATTCTCTTAACTCTGTCTCCGAAATCTGGTATTGCATTTTAGCTCTTTCTTTTCTGGGGATTTCCCACCAAGTATACTTGTATTGTATCGCTTGTTTGATTGAGCCTAAATTTTAAGAAGGCTCTTTTTTATTTTTTTCATTTTGCTACCCTTTAATTTTGCATTAACCATAAAAGAAGTGATTCCAATACTTCTATCTGATTCGCTATAGCCAAATGTTGGATCCATATGGTTCTAGATGTACGAAAAGTATTGGTTTGATGTATCTTTTTTACATTAATAGATGAGCTCTGATATGTTGAGTCATGTGAAGTGGAACCGTTGTTTCTCTTGACTTCATTATTGAGTACATGCACTGTTTAAAATTTTTTGTACAAGAGTAGTGAAGGTGGACAATTCTCAAGCTAGTTAGACTACCTGAGTAAGAGTGAATGGCTAGAAGTATACTTAGTGCTAAAGCCCATACAATTGACCATAAACCCTTCATGCCATCTCAATACCATCTGCATTTGTATAATTTGAAAAGTCATTTCATTCGTTTCTAAGTTTCTATAGGAAGATATTATGTAGCTGGGTCCATTAGACCTTGTAGAAATGGGAGTCACCGACCTCTTGAAAATTACGAGGACAGGAAGAATTTGAGAACTACCAAAACTTGATGCTGTTCGAAGTAAAGAAAACGAATCAATACAAATGCAAACGTTGGGCTACAGACAAGTTAGATTGTAAGCATCGCAAAACTCCAGAATCCAAATACTGCAAGCCTGTAATGTGGAATATACTTCGATTAATTCGAAATCAAAGAAAGCCGCGAGTCTCCTTGTAATTAGACGGATTCCTCAACACCAATTGACTGTGATTTGTGTTCAAGATAAAAGCTAGTATAATTTGAGATATTACAGTCTCATTTCTCCCGTAGATCAAAGGATTGTGTTTTGCAGCAATGACTTCCTATCATGATTACTTCTTTATATTTCTCTTTCTAACTGGACTTTTCTCAGTGCAAGCACAATCGGGAATGAATCCTCTAACTTGCTCTTTACGTATCCTGAAATGCACTGCCCAACTTTACCACATCAACAGAGGCGTGGAGGAAAAACAACTGGCTAGTCTCTACTCAGTCAAATCAACCCAGATCAGGCCTATCTTGTACCAAGGTAGACAGGATTATCTCATAACAATACCTTGTTCTTGCAAGCTCATAAATGGCACCATAGCATACTTCTATGATACGTTGTATCAAGTGCAACAAGGGGACACCTTTTTCAATGTTTCAACTGTGCTATATAGCGGTCAGGCTTGGAGAGTTGGAAACGAACAAGGGTCATTCGTAGCAGGAGAAAAAGTTCCAATGCATCTTTTATGTGGCTGTGGAGGTATAAATTCACAGGAAATCACAACCTATACGATTCAGGCGCGAGACACCCTTTCAGGTATTGCTAGCTTGCTATCATCAACTGTGAATGGCATACAGGAACTGAATCGTAATCTGATTCAAGCTCCAGGCCTTATAGACGAAGGGTGGGTGTTGTTTGTGCCCAAGGAAACTGGAAGTCCAGCTCCAAGTCCAGGATCTCTTTTTTTTTAGGAACAAGTTTCTGTAATCGTCAAATATAATTGTATTCTGGAACTATATCCATTATCTTGCAAAAAAAATTCCACCCTCTTCATTTCCATGATATATTGAGCCTTAATCCAACCCCGATCTCACTAAAACTAGACAGGAATGTTAGAGGAATAGATTAAGTAATGCAATGAGCTTCTATGTTTTGTAAAGATCCACAAACGTTAAGCTTTTCTATTGCTTCCCTCCAGCAAATGGAGGACTTTTTATGGTATAAAGCAAAAAGCTTCAATGTAGCTACATGGGTTTAAGAACAATGTAAATGATAAAATGAAAACGAATTAGGAATGACCATCAGAAGACAAATGTTCTAGATATTGTGTACTTTCAGGAGAGGATCGTTCATTTCCCGATGGAACAATGGGCATATGATTGTTGGATATGTTTCTATAACATTCCATTAGTAGAATTAGTAAAATATATGCTTAGGCAACCCTTAACCTTATATTCATATGGTTGTAAATTTCAAAGATAAACTTTCTTCACAAACTCCACACTCAATTATTTGCGAGGAAAATCTTTTGTAGTATGTAGATAGGAGGCCATATGTGACAATTACTTGTTATTTAGGATTAAAAAGTAAATTGGACACAACCAATGAATATTATTATTAAATAAGAAATTTTTATTTATTAAAAATATTTTTTTTTACTATTTATGATAGTGTTGTCGCCAGATAGTTACCAAATTTTTAAAAAAGAATTATGAGACTACTTATATGTTATGTAGTATTAGGTAATAAACAAAATTAAAATTAAAATTTTAAGAACAAATATGTCAATTAACCCCAAAAAAGAATGCTCTCTCCTCCTCCCACATTTATCATTGTGTCGAAGTTTAAAATTGTGAGCCTCTGCCTTCTATTTGCAATCAATTTTATGGATTTTGTCATTGCATCTGTTATCAATTGTTGTCTTTGTATTATTTATCAAATATGCAATTGAGATATCAAGCCAAATTTCCACACCATTTGTAAATTTTATCCCTTGAAATATTGTGGTTGGAATAAGCTACATTGTTAATTTTTTTTAATCGGAATCATGTATTATAACTATTAGTCCAACATGGAAAGATGTTTTCATTAGTTGTAATTATTTTGGTATAATAATGTTTTGAGAACTGCATATAAATGTATGAGAGTTAGAAATAGTAACATTGTTACGAGAAATGAGATACAAAATTTTAGAGGCTTTTATTATAAATTATTTATAAATTGTAAACCAAATTGTAAACAAAATTGTGATTAACATGGTTTCGACATAGTTCGTATTTGTTTAGAGTGAAAGTTGACATAATAAGGAGAGAAGAAGAGTTTAAAAAGAAGAACAAGAAAGAAGCTCTTATTCTAGTGTTAAAATTCCACTCTAACACCATTCCATTTGATGTTTAGTATAATTTGGTATATATATTAATAACTATTTAACATATATTGGTATCTATTATATCAACTAATGTTATACTTTGTGTAATGCAGTGGCGCTTTGGAATAATATTTTAGTATTTGTGGTATAATATAGCAGTGTATTCGAGATGAGTAATGAAAGGAAGAGTGAAAAGAGTTCTATAGATTTAAAGATATCTTGTAGTAGGATGGAGGACATAAGACAAAGGTTGTAATTTATATTGGAATGAAGTTTGAAAATTCAAAATAATTTTTTATTTGTATTAAAGTATCTAAGGTTCACAAGTTTATAATTGTTACAAAGGGAATAAAGAAAGATAAGAATGGAGACTCTAAGAGTAAAATATTTGTCTTATTGGGATGGCCTCACAAATCACGAGGGTAAATGAAACCTAGAAATAATAGAAGATTTGGGAGCAATGCTTGGGTATATTATCAGTCAAATGAAGGTATTTAGAGCATAATCAAGTTTAAAGACATGCACAATCATAAATTGATTCCAAGCAATCCAAGGTTTATGAGGTAACATTAGGTTATGGTTAGTCAAGCTAGACAAAGATTATAAATGAATGATAATTGTGGGATTAGGTTGTGTACAAATATATGGTCTATTATTGTAGTCACAGGTGGGTATAAAAATATAACATGTTTTAAAAATAATTGTCTTAATAATATATATATACACACACATATACATATACATATATGTTAAGAAGGGTGAGGTTAGAAAAAGGAGACGAAAAAGTGGTGTATAAGATATTTATTACACTGAAAAAGAAGGATATTAGATTTCTTTTTTTACAGAATTGACTATGATGAGGAAGGAAGGTTGAGTAATACTTTTTCTAAGCAGATGTGAGGATTTATGCGATATATGTTGAATTTAATGATGTGATCATGTTTGATACCACTTATATATAAATAAATATCAAATATTATTTGCTCTATTTATTGTTGTAAGCCATCATATGCAATATATATTGCATGTTTATGAACTCTTACATGGTAAGACCATTGATAGCTTTTATTAAATTCTCTATATGGATGAGGTGTATGAATGAGAAGTCATTTAGCAATATAATTGCAGATGAGCATAAGAGTATAAATAATACCATTGAGGTAGTATTCCATAATACAAGACATATGTTGTATTTGTTGTATATAATAAAGAAATTACTTGAGAAATTTATGCCTATAAGAGTTATAAGAATTTAAAAGATAAATTTAAAATGTTTTGTATGAGGGCCAAAAATACTAAAGAATTTATGAAAAAATGGAATGAAGTGGTTGTGGAATTTGACTTAACAAAGTCTCTATTTGATGATCATATAAGGTGGATTCCAACGTGTGTTAGGGGTTATTTTTAGGTGGAAATGTTGACGAAATAGAGAAGTAAGGGTATGAATACTTACTTTGATGGCTATGTGCATGCTTATAGCATGTTGAGAAAATTTGTTCAGTAATATAAGAAAGAAATAAAGGAAAGAACTGAACATGAAATGGAGTTTAATTATGTATGGAAAGTAGTGAATCGTTGATGACATGATTTGATATTAAGGAGTTTTAAAAGGCATTGAACAATACATTGCTTCATATTGTATAAGAAGAACTAATAAATGTGATGTATTGTGAGGTGAACAAAACTTAGACTGAAGGGAATAACAAGTTATACGAGGTAGAGGAGATCGATGAAGGTATTAATATGGTCAGATTGCACACATTTACTGTAATATCCCGCTTCCATATTGAGGGTTGGAACCCTGTATTTTTGAAAATGAGGAATAGCAAGCAGAAGTTAGAAAATGCATTTCTTTTTCATGCATATTATTAGCATACACAAACGTGAATTTGATTGTTTTGCACACAGTGCAATGATTGTTCATGCACTCAGTTGACATTTTCTGGGTATAATTGATTCTAATGCGATTATGATGTGAATAGTAAATGTTTTGTGTTGAAAATTGATTTGATGAACTATATTATTGATTTAGAAATTTTTGATGAAATTTGGGGGAATTTATGATAATTATGAGTAATTTTGGACTAGAAAAAATGTTAAGTGACAAAATAATTGATAAATGGTAGTAGAAATAATTATCAAATAGTAGTAGAAATTTTTGATAAGTAACGTTAAGATTTAATATCAAAGGTTATAGAAAATTGAGAGACAATTAGAGTAGAAACTGGAGATGAATGGACTAGTTAAATAAGAGAACTAAGTGGAGAACCATAGAAAATGGACATGTGGCAAGTGACAAGTGTCAATTGCCATGCCATTCATTCACCTATGATCTTTCTCCCAAATCAAAGACCATTTTAATTGTCTTGATCTCTTGCTTTCTTCTTCTCTTCGTGACCTTCTTCATCTTCTTCATTATCTTCTTCATCTTCATGACACTTACTCTCACCCTATCAACTTTGAGACTTGCTCTCATCTTGCACTTGTTACTTTCATTTTATTATCTTCTTCATTGTCACTAAAAGACCTAACCCTACCACCTTTGATTGATGATGATCATGTGATATTGGGAAGCTAGGGTTAAGAGTGATTTGAAGATCTTGAAGCTTAAACAAGTAACATATTTCTCTTCATAATTTGTTGAATGAGACATATATGTTGATAGTTATAAGTTAAATGATTATAAAATGAGGATGTATATTTGCTGAAGCGTGAATGAGAAACTTGGGTATATTCACGTCTTGTTTTTGTATATTTGATGATCAATATTTCATAAGTTTTTGTTGAGATGATTGTTGAGATAGAAAGATCATTATGATGATATAAAAAGAGCGCAAAAATTTTATGAAGAGATGATATGCTCATGTTCTGTTTTAATGCTTAATCACATGAATTTTTGGGTAGTTATTATATGGATGAACTAGAATGATCTTGAGGCTAAAGAATGGGATAAAATAGTGTCTTGAAATGAGGTGAATTAAAATGATAATTTAGGGATAAAATGAAGGTGTTAAAGAAGTTGAAAATATGTAGAATGTTGATGAGGAATGTATATATGTAGATGTTTTGTTTTTGGGTTGACAACCAAACATAGATTATGATTTTTTAAAGAATAATATGGTGCTGAAATAGAGATGAGAATGAGGTAGAAATGATGAGGAAATAATCTAGAAATGATAGACTAAGCAAAAGAGATGAACTAGGATGAAAATGGTGATGAAGTGTGCTGGAATATGTTAGATGGAGTGCTTTCAGTAAACATGCATCATTATTTTGGCCATATCTTGATCTATAGATATTTAAATGGGATTATTTTTAATTTATATTAAACTAGATACATATTGATAAGACTTTCATGAAGGAATTGAATTTGAATTTTGTCCCTAAGGGTTTTGAAATTTGGCTTGAAGTTAAGTATTGAGTGTTGCCGCTGTTTGAGAACAGTTTATAATATTTTGGGTATAACTCTTGGAATAATGAACCAAATTATATGAACTTTAGTTCATTAGAAAATTAAGACATAGAGGAACATTTTTTAGAAGAACATATTGTTTAAAAACCTCAGTTTCTATGTTAGAATGACCATACAAAACTGATTTGAAAATCTGTCCTGAGAAAAATTAACAAATTGCAGGAAAAATGGGTGATTATTTTCTGTCACAATACCCCACGATCGTGGGTAGTGGTTTTACATGGTAATATTCAATTTATGCAATGTTTAAACTAATTAAGGATAAGGTACTTAACTATGATGTATTTAGGCTTAAATGAAGCTTGAAATGAGCTTAGTTTGATGATGGAATAAGTGACTAAATGAGTGATATGTTTAGGGTAATGATTGAGGATATAAAGTAAGAATGAATTGTTATACATCAAGTATTCAAATATGGAGTATTAAGATGTTATGAGAATGAAAGTGAACCTATGATGGCTAAAGTTATTCAATTAAGATGAATGATGTGTATTAATTATAAATGAATGATAAATTGGATATTTTGTGATCTTATAATGTTATAATGACCTAGATGAATGATCGAATGATGAACTTAGAATAATTTTGTACAAATGAGGTGTTAGCCTAAGTTTAAATTAGACATATATGACTCATGAAATGTGAATGATCTTGAAATGTGAATTAAAGAAATATACCTGGGATTGTCATTGGGCATGCATTATACATAACACATATACATATGTATATGATTGAGTATTCATATGATTGTGCAATTAGTAATGTATGTGCAATGTGTGTATTTTATAGTTGTGTATTAGTCTATATTTTTCTAAGTAATTGGCATGTGTTTCTTGCCTAATTGTTGTTATTGTTGTAGTTTAGGATTCATTTTGTATGTTTTCATTTAGTTTGATTTCCATTGTTGTTCTTTTATGTTTGATG
>JAOQMS010000005.1:22361321-22381003 GCA_027563885.1 Erythroxylum longipes
TCATTTAGTTTGATTTCCATTGTTGTTCTTTTATGTTTGATGTTAATTTAGGGTAAGAATTGATTATTTTTATGTAGTAAGGAAGATTGAGCAACTTGGAGATTGAGCTAGAGATTAAAGAGGAGAAGAGAAGAGGAGACTCTCTGTTGCCAATTCTCACGATCGTGAGAATTATAATCCGAGATATTTTGTAGGACTTCATTAAACTTAGGATTTATATACTATTAAAAGAGAATTAAGCTTCCATGGTTAGGGAGACGAAACCCTTTCTATAGAAAGAGCCTCCTTGAGTGAAGAATACAAGTTTTGAGCCTTGAGGAAGGTGAAGATTCAAGGATTATCATCAAGATTGAGGAAAATAGCCTATCAACCTCCAAAATTCTAGATTTTGACAAAGAAGAGAAGAAGTTTCCATTATTCAATTTTCTTTGTTTTCCTTTCTTATAAAATTTGTAAGATGGATTATTTGTGTGTTGATGATGTTATGGAGACTATGATTGGCTGATTTAGTTTTAGGGATTCCTTTTAAATTATTTTGTTAAAACTCTTATTTTATTGAATTAAATGAAAGTGTCTTTGATGATTGTTGATTTTATTTTTATCTTGCAACAAATCGAGAGGGTGAGTAAGATTATTTGTGTAGGAGTGTACAACGAGAGTTGGCAACCTATGGACGTACAATCATCACGTTAATTGATTAGTTAGAAGAGAGATCTCATCTATTTCGATTGATCACATATAGGATAATTTAATAACTAATTAAATTGATGGAGTTATTGGGTAGGTTGAGAGATCGTTCAATTGATTCCATTTAATTTGATTAGGGACGATTAATTACACCTTGAGAGAGGGTAGTTGATACATTTGAAATCTCAGGTGAGACACAATTCAATTAATAAAATAGGAGGGAGACAAAATAGTGAAAAAGTAGTCTCTAGTCTTTAGATTCTTAGGTTTTAATTTTCTACGCTTTGGTATTGTTTATTGTTCATTATTAGTCTTTCAATTTTAATTTAATTTTCTAAATTCTTTCCATTACACAGTTTCGTTTCTTAAACAAAGTTTGATATGAATTAAGTGGTGTCTGTGCATCAATCCCTATGGGATCGATATCTACTTTTTAACTACAAGTCAGGTGTACACTTACGATTTTTAAGCGTAAAACTAGGAGTTATTTTCCAATCAACAAGTTTTCGGCGCCATTGCCAGGGATTGATTGTTTAGCATCTTGTTTAATTTAGATTACTTTGATTTAAGAATTTTGATAATTTTCCTTGTGTATTTGCAGGTGCATGAACACAAGAAGCACGCGAAGAACGAAAGAAGTTAATGAAGATGAATTTCCCGACATCAAGAGACACAAAAGAGAATTAAGAAGGGCAAATCATTTAAATTTTTCACAACAAGATATGGTTGAAGAAGGAGAACAAAGAGGACCGGAAAGGACATTGATAGATTTCATGAGGCCAAGATTTAGTCCTCAAAGAGTGGTGAGACCGGTGGTCCAAGCAAACAATTTCGAGGTAAAGTCAACACTCCTCAAAGTTTTACAAAACAGTGTGTAATTCTACGGGCTATCCAATGAGGATCCGAACACCCACATTGCCAACTTTTTAGAGATCTATGACATTTTATATTCAAGGAAATGTTCGACGATGCAGTGAAGCTGAGATTGTTTTCAATCACGTAGAAATATCGAGTGAAGGCGTGGACAGATTACAACTTGGGAGCAGCTTGCCCAAGCATTCCTCGCGAAGTATTTCCCACTAACGAAGACTACGAGGATTATCAAGGAAATCACGAACTTCTAGCAGAACGATGGAGAAACTCTCTATGAAGCTTGGGAGAGATTTAAAGAATTGTAGAGAAGCTATCCCCATCACAATCTTTCGAGGGAGTTCCTGCTTCATACATTTTATAATGGTGTGAATCCAAGCACGAGAGGAACAATAGACGCAGCAGCTATAGTTTCATTAATGAGTAAGACTGTAGAAGCATCTCATGATCTTTTGGAGGAGTTAGCGAGCAACAGCTACATGTGGTCTACCGAGAGGGGCATGATAGTTGTGTAATTGCATATGTTTTAGAGTTGAATTTTTTATTTATTTAGTGTGAATTTGAGCTGTGTGTGTGCATTTAGGGTGTAATTATGTTAGCTTGTGTATTTTTATGTTTTTATGGGTTAGATTAAGTCTTTGAGCTTAAATGTTATATTTTTAAGGTTTCATGATGCGTTTATTAGTGTTTCAGGGTAAATAGGGAAGAACGACGAAGATTTGAGGAGTTTTGGCCCAAAGCTTTAGGCCATGATCATGCACAGTAGGCCATGATCGTGATAACTATCGTGATAGAAAGGTTAAATTGCTGGCCACGATCGTGGTAAGCAGGGCCACGATCGTGCCCTGCATCGGGTTGACAGAAAACTCAATTTTCATGAGATTTTGTAGACCGTCTCAACCTTGACTTTGACCTAAGACTTCTACAGAATAAATAGAACATGATGTGATAGCCACCAAGAGTCTGGAGAGAGCTTAGAGAGTCGTACAAAAGAGCGAGATTCTGTCAAATCTGAGAGAGAGACCTAGAGAGAGATCAAGAGATTGAGGAAGGAGACGAAAGAAGAGAGACATGGAGATGTGCTAGACGCGAAGTACTTCCCAGAACAGGTGGTTTCCCACCGTCGTCGTTTCCAAGATTCCATTCCCGACAGTATTTCCATTTATTTCAGTTTTATTTATTTATAGAATTGAAATAGGTGTTGAGATTCGTTGTGTTGAATGTTAAGTTTATGTTGTACTCACCTTCGTACTTTGACTCTTGAGATTAATAAAATTTATTCAATTGTGTTTTTTTATTGAGTATATTGTGATTTCAATTCTATTCTTAATAGTTCGGCAACAAACTAAGAGGGTGAGATGGGTAAAAATCATCAATTTGGGCTAATGAGAGTTAGGTGAATCGATAGGTAGAGAATTGAGTCAAACTGGTAGTCGTGTAACGAGAGATTGAGCATAGATTCTCGGTAGGTTAATAGGCAATTTTAGAACTAATTTAAGTTTTGGACCAATTGCAGATCGAGAGATCGCAATTCCCATAGTTTGAATTAGGGATTACTAATTAGGGTTAATAATTATAACTCGAGAGAGAGTAATTCACCCTAGGACCGCCTAGACTTATTAATTCAGTAATTGCATAATTGGTTAGGTTTTCTTAGTTTTGAATTAAAATCCCCTTTCTCTCCCTTGGTAATTTCTAGGTTGATTTTGGGTTGGGCTGTGATATTGCTACTTTGTTTACTCTTTGGCACTTTAATTTCTCATATTTGATTAGTGATTGATTTAATTTCTGCATTAGTTGTTTAATTAGGTTTATTGCAAACTTAACTGCCTTAGATTTTAGGACCAGTTTGCTTCTTCGTGGGATCGACACCTTAGGTATTACGTGAACGAACCGTGCACTTGTGGTAATTAGCAAGGTTATAAATAGTAAAACTTAGCGCGTGTAACCTTGAGCGAACAGGTTTTTGGTACCGTTGCCAGGGAAGGCAATTTAGTTCTTTAGTTTAGGGCGTTTTTCCACTTCTTTTGTTTCGTAAATTAGGTTTTTTAAAAAAATTGGAAAGAGTTTAGAACATAAAGTAGAGACACATCGTGACATCTTAGAGTGAGAATGAGACAACTGAAGAGTTAAGCGGTAAGAAGAGGTAAAAAGAACGGTCATGGAGGGTGTATATTATAAGGAGCAAGGGACTCTTACAAAATTCAATAAGCCCCAGTTTAGTTGGGAAAGTCATCATCCTTATATTAACCAGTACATTTCAGGGTGGCAAAATCACCCAGATTTTTATTTGTCCAACAATACAAGTAATCACATGGGACATCAAGATCCATGTGAATTTCAATATGATGAATCCAATTCATTGGATTCTAAGTTGGACAAAATTATGGATAAGCTCACGGACATGGAAGAGAGCCAGAAGAGACTGGAACAGCAAATTGATCAAGTGGCGAAAAATCATGTTGCTTCTATTCATAACCTGGAGATTCAAGTAAGACAGCTTTCCCGTGAATTTGTAAAAGAAGTGTGGAAAACTTTTTGAGAAATATGAAATTACATCAACGAGAGCAATATGGGGCTATCACACTTAGGAATGGGAAGACCTAGCAGAACCAAAGGAAGCCCATTCCGAACCCTAACTCATTGACGACCAAGAGACGACAAAAGTGTTTGAAGAAAAGAGTGCCAAACCTCCCTTCTATTCACCAGTTCTGGATAAACCACATGTGAAAATAAAAAAATCTCTAGTGGACGTCCATGCAAAGAACCATTTGGATTGATGATGATGATGAGACATTCAACATGAACGATGTATTTAAGAATCTGAAGGTTAATAGCTCATTCAAGATAATAAATGTTTTTGAATCTTTTGAAGAACAAGAGGACGAAGAACAGATAACAACAAACATCGAGTTTGAAGAAAGCATGGAAGTCTCTATTTGGGAAGCAGAAGAAGTAGAGGAAACGAAGGTGATTAAGGAAGAAGGATAGCAATTCACCTTCATACAAGATAAGCTGTTGGATTTGATGGAAGATTTGGGGAGTTTCATTATTCCCTATTTTATTGGAAGTTTGTTAATGAGAAGGACATTGATGAAATTAATTGGTTTTCTCAACTTTATTAATATTATCCTTCTACTCATTTTGCAATTTGTAGCTTACTTACAGGCTAAAAAATCGATATTGAATGAAAGGGGTGGAAGCAAGCCACTTATAATTGATCCTGGATGAGTTTCCAAATAAGAGCGTCGAGCTACCGATGTTAAAAGAAGCACTGCATGGGAGGCAACCCATGGAAAATTGCTTTCTTTGATTTTTTGTGTTAGAACGTTTGAATTCCGTAGTTAGGATTATTTTTTTCCAAATAAAATTAAGAAGGAATAAGATTTTGGGATAAAGTGGATGATTAATCAAAGAAGAATATGGCTAGAAGGAAGTTCTAGATGCAACAGAACACTTGTAGAGATGGCACGTACACAACGACGCCAGAGCCGAGATATCCGACAGAACCATTAGTAGTTTGAGTCTTAGGGTGTTCAACTGCCACCTCCGACACCATCACCACCTCCATCTCCTTAGGATTTCTATCTAACCCAATTTTTCTTTTACAAATTAGTCTTCAGTTCTATTTTGTTTCTATTTTTATTTTTATTTTTTATTTTTATTGTTAATTTTTTTTGTTCCTTGTTACTTTAATTTTTTTGTCTTTACCCTTCGTTCATATGTTTGTGTGTGTTTCCTTCTCACATTGAGGATAATGTGTTGTTCAAGTGTGGGGAGGGATTGTGTGTTTTGTTGTGAATTTGATTTTGCATACTATATGATAGTTATTAGGTTACATTGTGTGAAGTGTGTGAATGTGTCAATGGCTTAGATTAAGTAAAATTCATTTAATTTTGGACATAGTCTATTAGATTGTGAACGATCATTAGCCTGTGAAATTAGTGAATTAGGGGGCCTTTGGATAAATATACAACTTAGTTAGGACTTAGTGTAAATTTAGCACCCTCTAGATTGCCACATTCATTCATAATTTGATGTCTTTTAACTTAATTAGCGTTAACTAGTTT
The DNA here is from genome assembly GCA_027563885.1 of Erythroxylum longipes. Lineage (NCBI taxonomy): Eukaryota > Viridiplantae > Streptophyta > Magnoliopsida > Malpighiales > Erythroxylaceae > Erythroxylum > Erythroxylum longipes. The sequence goes on from JAOQMS010000005.1 coordinate 22,366,949, forward strand.
TTTTTAAATGAAAACGAATAGCTAAAAGCAACAAGGTAGGGAAAAAAAAAGAGTTTTGTTAATAAATTACTATTCCGCTGACCTTCAGGTTATGAATAAAACTAGTAGCCAGTTGAAAATGTGATGATAGCTGAGTAACCATATCGACAAGCATCACAAATGTGTGCCTTCACGTAAAGAGTCCATGATGACGTTTCAACCAAGCTGTTTAGCAAAATGACTTAGTTGAGTAACTGGATCGACATTCATCATAAATGTTTGCCTCCGAGTAAAATACTAAGTTTGGGTTTAAAAAATAAAAAAGTGTGTTAGCTTGAATTTTCATGAAAATGTACTTAGGAACAGTTATAAAGTCCGAGGGACCAAAAAATTATTAATGTGTGGGTACAATTGAAAAGGATAAATAAGTTAACACTTAGGTCTCGATTAAGTTATATATTTAGTTCAAGCCCCTAGGCACATATTTTGTTTGTTAATGGTTTGACATAATTGAATAATTCTATTCTAGATTAAATTTATTTCATGCAGTCAGAGCCATTGCCTCATTATTGCATTGTGTGTTGTGTGTTTTTTTATGTGTTTTGTTGTTTTGTTTGCTTAAGGATAAGCAAACGTTTAAGTGTTGGGATGTGATAGTTATGTAATTGCATGTGTTTTAGGGTTGAATTTGTTATTTATTTAGTGTGAATTTGAGTGGTGTGTGTGCATTTAGGGTGTAATTATGTTAGTTTGTGTGTTTTAGTGTTTTTATGGGTTAGATTAAGTCTTTGAGCTTAAATGTTATATTTTTAAGGTGTTGTGATGCATTTGTTAGTGTTTCAGGATAAATGGGGAAGAATGGCAAAGAGTCGAGGAGTTTTGGCCTAAAGCTATAGGCCACAATTGTGCACAGCAAGCCACGATTGTGACAGAGAGGAATAGCTATCAGCAGCTAGGCCACGATCATGACAGAGAGCGTCAATTCAAGTCACGATCGTGCACAGCATGCCACGATCATGATAGAAAGGTTAAATCACCGGCCACAATCATGACAAGCAGGGCCACAATTGTGCCCTGCATCGGGCTGACAGAAAAACTCAATTTTCGTGAGATTTTGTGGACTGTTTCAACCCCAACTTTGACATAGGTCTTCCACATAATAAATAGAACATGATGTGACGCCATTAGGAGTCTAGAGAGAGTTTAGAGAGTCATTCAAAACAGCGAGATTCCGTCAAATCTGAGAGAGACACCTAGAGAGAGATTAAGAGATTGAGGAAGGAGACGAAGGAAACGAGACACGGAGACGTGCTAGATGCGAAGTACTTCCTGGAACAGGTGGTTTGCCACTGTCAGGGCTTCCGAGATTCCATTCCCGACAGTATTTCCATTTATTTCAGTTTTATTTATGTATAGAATTGAAACAGGTGTTGAGATTCATTGTGTTGAATGTTGAGTTTACGTTTATACTTACCTTCAGATTTTGACTCTTGAGATTAATAAAATTTGTTCGGTTGTGTTTTTTTATTGAGTTGATTGTGATTTCAATTATGTTCTTAATAATTTGGCAACAAACTTAGAGGGTGAGTCAGGCAAAAATCATCGATTTAGGCTAATGAGAGTTAGGTGAATCGATAGGTAGAGAATTGAGTCAAATCGGTAGAGTAATATAATGAGAGATTGAGCATAAATTCCTAATAGGTTAATAGGCAATTTTAGAACTAATTTAGGTTTTGGACCAATTGTGGATCGAGAGATCGCAATTCCTGTAATTTGAATTATGGATTACTAATTAGGGTTAAGAATTATAACTCGAGAGAGAGTAATTCACCTTAGGACCGCCTTGGTCTGTTAATTCAATAATTGCATAATTGGTTAGGTTTTCTTAGTTTCGAATTAAAATCCCCTTTCTCTCCCTTGGTAATTTCCAGGTCAATTTTGGGTTGAGTTGTGATATTGCTATTTTGTTTACTCTTTGGCACTTTAATTTCTCATATTTGATTAGTGATTGATTTAATTTCTGCATTAATTATTTAATAAGGTCTATTGCAAACATAGCTGTATTAGATTTTAAGACTAGCTCCCTTCCTCGTGGGACTAATACCTTAGATACTACACGAATAGCCCAGGCGCTTACGGTAATTACCAAGGTTATAAATAGTAAAACTTAGCGCGTGTAACCTTCAGAGCTGACAGAGGCAGAAAGATAAAAAATGTATGATACCTATTAACTCTGTTACTAGTTTGCAGGCTCAAATTACGGCTATTACAAAGCAGCTGAACAACGTGCAAGGAGCATCCTCCTCTACAGCGAAGGCGATGCAAGTGAAATGTGAGTTGTGTGGGTAGAACAACCAGGGCTTAAAAGAGTGTTTTCTATTGGGAACTGGTGGTACCGAACAGGTACGTTACATAGGTCAGCCCCCAAAAGGTAATAACCCGTACTTAAATAATTATAATCTGGGATAGAAACACCATCCAAATTTTTCTTGGAGCAATAACAATGCAGGTGCCCAAGCGAGACCACAAGGACCTCCAAAATTTTAGCAAGATCGGATCGGAGCGATGAAAAGTAGAATGGACAAGTTTATGGATATTTTTGGGTCCAGACTGACAGCTCAAGAAGAGAAGCAGAAAAAGAATGTTTGCTAGCTAGGAGGAGAGTCAAAAGAAGATGAAGACAAAGTTCGATCAGATTGTAAAGAACCACACCTCATCGATCCATAACTTGGACGTTCAGGTAGGTCAACTTACCAATGCTTTATTTTCTAGAAGTGCAGGTAGCTCACCGAGCAATATTGAGGTCATTCTGAGGGAGCATCTTAAAGCTGTTACACTTCGAAGTGGCAAGCAGATGGAAGAATCAAGTGTAAAAAAGGATAACCAAGAAAAAGAGAAAGGTAAGGAGATAGAAGAAGAAAAGGAAGAAAGAAGGCCATATGTACCACCACCAACATACAAACCCAAACTCCCGTATCCACAGAGAGTAAAACAACATCAGCTGGACACTCAGTTTTCCAAGGTTTTGGAAAAACTGAAGAAGTTATAAATTAATTTGTCATTGGTGGAAGCTTTGGAGTGCATACCTAAGTATGCAAAGTTTTTGAAGGATATACTCACACATAAACATACTTGGGAAGATAATCAGACAGTAATGTTAACGAAAAATTGCAGTTCCATCATCTCAAGCCAAATGCCTTTGAAATTACAAGATCTAGGGAGTTTTACTATTTTATGGGTTATTGGTGATTTTGAATTTTCTAAATGTTTATGTGATTTAGATGTAAGTATTATTTTAATGCCTTTGTCCATTTTCAGGAAACTAGGACTAGGAGAGGTCAAGCCAACATCCATGCTGATTCAACTTACATATCAATCCATAAAAAGGCCATTTGGATTTGTAGAATACATATTGGTAAAAGTGGATAAATTTATAATTCCCATTGATTTTATTGTGTTGGATTTTGAGGCTGATAAGAATTGTCCATTGATTTTAGGTAGGCTCTTTATAAATACTGGTAGGGCATTAGTTGATGTGCATGAAGGGAAACTTGTGTTGAGAATTGGTGATGAACATGTTAAGTTTAATATGAGAAAATCTTTGAAGAAGCCAGTGGATAATAATGTTTTTTATGAAAATTGATGTTGTGGATAAGTGTGTGAAGGAGATTAAAGAAGGAGTCGATGAAGTGAATGAAGTACTCAAAGATGAAATTATGAAGGAAGAGGATTTATGTGAGGAAGTTGAGTTAGAGAAATTGGAGAGAACTGATACACCTACACCACCTTCTATTGATAAACCTCCCACATTAGAGCTTAAACCCTTACCTTCCCATTTGAGATATACCTTTTTAGGGAAGAACCATATTTACCCATCATCATGACGAGAAAGTGATGGAGGCCATTAGGAAGAGGATGAGAGTTGTGGGGTGGAAATTTTCTGATATTAGGGGATTAGCCCTAATGTGGTGATCCATAGGATTAACCTAAAAGAAAGATGTAGAACTATGAGAGAAAGACAGAGAAGGTTAAATCCAAATATGTAAGAGGTTTGGAAGAAGGAAGTGGTGAAACTTTTAGATGAGGGGATTATTTATCCCATTTTAGATTGTGAGTGGGTGAGTCCAGTGCAATGTGTGCCCAAGAAGGGTGGCATGACAGTGATAAAGAATGAAAAAGGTGAAAAGGTTTCCATGAAGACCATTACAGGTTGGAGAGTATGTATTAACTATAGGAAATTAAATTTAGTCACCAAGTTTTCCTCTACCTTTTGTGGATCAAATGATTGAGAGGGTAGTTGGTCATTCTTTTTATTGTTTTCTTAATGGATATTTAGGGTACAATCAGATGTTTATATACCTGGAAGATTAAGAGAAGACCACTTTCACCTGTCTTTATGGGACTTTTGCGTACTGAGGATGCCTTTTGGTTTATGCAATGCACCTGCCACATTTCAAAGGTGCATGATGGCCATATTTGCATACATGAATGAAAACTTTATAGAGGTATTTACGGATGCCAAGTTATTGTTTTTACAGAACATGCTGCATTACGTTACCTCTTTGTGAAGAAGGATGCTAAGGCATGGCTCATTTAATGGGTATTTCTGGTCTAAGAGTTTAACATTGAGATTAAGGACAAGAAGGGAGCAGAAAATGTCGTAGCAGACCATTTATCGAGACTTGAAGGAGGACATCATGAAGAGGAAGAGGAAATTGAGGAAAGTTTTTATGACGAGCTTAATGATGGTAGATAATCCTTTCCTTCCTTGGTTTGTAGATATTGCAAACTACCTTTCAAGTGGTATTCTTCCGTCTAATTTTTCATATCAACAAAGGAAGCGTTTTCTATTTCAATGCTCTCATTATATTTGGGATGAACCTATACTTTATAAGATCTGTGCTGACAGTTTAATTAGTAGGTGTGTCCCTGAAGATGAAATGCCCAAAATCTTAACACAATGTCATAGCTCACCTTATACAGGGCATTATGGAGCTAACAAGACTGCTGCACGAATCTTAAAAAGTGGATTCTATTGGCCGATAGGGACCCTATTTAAGGATGCTTGAGATTTTGTGCTCAAGTGCGATAGATGTCAAAGAGTAGGCAACATATCAAAGAGACATGAAATGCCGCTTTCCAACATAATAGAGGTAGAGATATTTGATGTATAGGGCCTGGACTTCATGGGACTATTTGCATCCTCCGAAGATAACACCTATATATTAGTTGGAGTAGATTATGTTTCCAAATGAGTTGAGGCAGTCGCCACTCCAACTAATGATGGCAAGGTGGTTCAGAAGTTTATTAGGAAGATTTTTACTAGATATAGGGTGCCTAGAGTGATCATAACAAACCATTTGAGAACCTTATGAGAAGATATAATGTTCATCATAGAGTGGCTACCCCATACCACCCCCAAACTAGTGGCCAAGTAGAGGTGGTGAATAGAGAGCTGAAAAACATTTTGGAGAAGACTTTGAGCACTTCAAGGAAAGATTGGGCATTGAAGCTTGATGATGCATTGTGGGCTTATAGAACAGCTTTCAAAACTCCCATAGGCACAACATCATATCGACTTGTGTATGGCAAGGCGTGCCATTTACCATTGGAGTTAGAGCATAGAGCTTACTGGGTAATTAAGAAATTGAACATGGATTGGAAGCTGGCAAGAGAAAAGCGATTGTTATAACTCGACGAGTTGGTTGAGTTAAGATATGATACCTATGAAAATGCCAAGCTATAAAAAGAAAGGGCTAAGAAGTGACATGATGGCCAAATCAAGAAGAAGGAATTCAAGAGTGGAGACTTGGTACTTTTGTTTAATTTAAGACTTCGACTATTCCCCAGAAAGCTCAAGTTAAGATGGAGTGGGCCCTTCACAATTCTTCAAGTGTTTCCCCATGGAGCTTTGGAGTTAGAAAATGACAAGGGAGAAACATTCAAAGTTAATGGGCATCGTTGTAAGCCATATTATGGAGGGACATATCCACAAGAAAGGGAAGTTATCTCTTTCTTTTCTTCAACTCATTCATGAATGTATGAGGAATGATCAAGCTAATGACCTTAACTTAGCATGTTTATTTTCTTTTGATTACCCTTGTCTAATTGTTTGTTTGATTTATTCAGTTATGATTTTGGTTTGAATTAAGCTTGATTGATGCTAATTTGGTTTTTGTTTGAATTTCAACTTATTTTCTTTTCGAAATTCTTGTTGATAATATTAATTTGAAGTGTTTATAGGTTGTAGGATCATGGAGAATACATACCAAGCTTAGAAGAAGGTTTAAAAGTGGAAGAATCATCCCATCCCATAATCGTGAGAATGGAGGTGATTCCCACGATTGCGGGAAATCTCTCCAAAAACTTTCTAGAGAAAAAACCCACAGTCATAGGAATGGAGGTGATTCCCACGGTCGTGGGAAATCCCTCCAGAAACTTTCTGGAGCATAATCCCACGATCGTGGGAATTATGGAAATTCCCATAATCATGGGAATTCCATCCAGAGGGAAATTTAAGTTTCCCTCCCCTTTTCTTTTTTCCCTCATTCTTTAAAATTTCACTCATCTCTCTAACCCAAAAAAATTCTCCTCCCACTCTATAAAATTCTTCATTTTTCCTCTAGATTCTTGGTATTTTCTTCATCTCTTTTCATTAATATTACAATCGTTTACTCTTTTCATGTATTAATCATTTAAAACACAAGGATTTGGTTAAGATTTTTCTTCCTTTCTCTCAAATACAAATTTCACTCTCTTTCTCTCTTTTTTTACAGATTTTTTTCTTATAATGGCACCAAAGAAGATGATGGCTCAGAAAACGACTGATGAACTGCATCTTCTAGTTTCCGATAAGCGTAAACCCGATTTAGCGACAACTTATCGTTCCGTATTTCTAATTTATTCGGAAGAAGAAGGTATGCGTTCCCGAGACCTTAGGGATAGAGAATTAGTCACTCCTAGGTATTTTGATTTTGAATTGTTAGAAACCATAGGAGTGAGGCGAAAAATTGAGCGATAAACTGCAAACATATGTTGGAATAGGTTCATTAGGTGTGATGTGCCTATTCACCTTATGATGACCATAGAGTTTTTCACTACAGTCCGATATAACCTTAAAATGGACGTTATCTGGTTTAGGTTATTTGGCAATGTTTATAAATTGGATTATACTATCATGCGTGGTCTTTTTGATTTACCAAACACTAAAGCTTTAGATGATCACGATGATTTTTATTTAAATGATTACTGGAAAGCTCTAATGGGGGAAGAAAATTTTGACTCTAGGAATGCACCAAATTCTTTAATCTATAGTGCCGAGCATTTACTTTTACACAAATTTATGTGTTTAACTGTGTTTAATTAACACACCTTTTACAATTTTTCGATCAATAGTGAGTGTTGTAAATAAAAAGAGTTCATATTTTGGCATGTCTCATGTTATTACTTCATTAGCTCTGTTTTGTAACCTTAATGTGGAAGATGTGCGCACAACACCATTTGATATGTTTGACATATCATATTTGAGGTGCTCTGAGATTTTGGAGTTCCATTCTATGGAACTCTGAAACCCTCAGACGCTTACTGCAGTGAAGAACAAGAGGGGCACAGACACAGCCGCTTTCCGACCCTCCACATCCTGAGGAGTCCCAGAGCCAAAAGAAAAAGTAGCAGAGGAGGAACTGAGTTCACCAGCAGAGGTCGACCGATTTCAACAAATCCTCGACCAGATGGCCTTCGACTAACAGTAAATGATTCCCAAATCAATGAACTCGACACCCAAATGCGGCAAGTCCACAAGGAACAGTGTAGCTTGAAGAAGAGATTTCTCAAATTCTATCAGAGGAATAATTTTAAATCTCCTTCGCCAACATCGTCGCCACCACCATCTCAATAAGCTTTTCTTACCCCTTTTACTTTTAATTTGTGTTATTTTCTTTTGTTTAGTTTCATGTCATTTTCTTTTGTTGGTTTGCTGTCATTTTATTTAGTTTGATGTCATTTGTTTGTTTCAATTTCTTTTGTTTGGTTTGATGTCATTTTCCCTTATTTGGTGGTTGACTTATCACATTGAAAACAATGTGATCTTTAAGTGTGGGGAGGTGACATTAACTTTCTCAATTACATTGTTCGCATTTTGTTAAATAGGATGCATGTTTAAGCATATCATGTGCTTTATTTCAACAATGGAACCCAACTTGAATCATTTTGATGAATATTGCCATAATATTTTATCATACTAGTTGGAATTAGATTGAATGCATGCTTGAACTCGGATTAGGCTACTTGAGTAGAAAGTGAACCATATAGAGTGATGAAAAGTAGGTGGTTACATAAGCTTAGTCACAAATTGACATTTGAGCAATAAGGTAGTGTAGAGATGCATAATGAGTTTTCATTTGAGCCAGTGTGAGGATTGAGCCCATATGACTCCATCCATAGTCGTTCTACTTTTTTGTTGAGTGATACTTCCTTAGGTTATTACCTTCAGAACTTGCTTTGAATCAGTTTGAGTCTACTAGATGCATGCTTAATAGAGATGATTAAGGCCCTTTTTGTTTTAACCCTTGGCTTAAATGACCTACCATTTAATTATCCCTTGCTACCCCTATTGAGCCTTAACCTTTTGTTTCTTGAAAACAACCAAAAAAAACCATAAACCCTATTAACCTACCCATTTATATGCTTAGTAGAGTATTAAGTAATACATTAGATGGGATTGTTATGAAAATCTTTACCGAGAAGAGTTAAGTATATTTTTGCATGTGGATTACATTATATATAGCTGCTATTATATTCATTCCATGTATTGAAAAAATAAAAAAGAAAAAAGAAAAAGAAAAGAAAAGAAAAGAAAGAAAAAAAGGGAAGAACAAGTGAGTAGCATCAATAAGTGCAGAATATTAGTTACATTTATATATCTCGGAGTTATATTTTGTTATCCCGTTTTATCCGTTTTTATTTTGCTTTACGAATGCTTGTGTTAATCTTTTTCCCTCTTTAACCACCTTAACCCTTACCATATTATAACCCTAAACAATTCCTTTAGATCAATTTATGCATGCAGTCATTGTAGAGGAGAATTGGTGTATTAGCAAGCCTATAGTAGTGTAGTTTCCTATAAGAAGTTTGAGTGAAACATTAACCATCAAACATTTGAGAGAAGTGAGTGAAAACCGTGAGGAAGATTCATTTTGCATCTATACTTATCTTTAAGTGATGGTGCCAATTGTTGAGTTTACTTATGTACACCAATGAAAAAGTAGTCATGATATATGTAGTAACTTGATATTTGAGTTAGCTTAAATTTGAGGGATTGTATGCTTTGATCTTTTTGAAATGAAGTGATATAATTGATTTATTTTATTTATTTTGCTTGAGGACTAGCAAAGATTTAACTGTGGGGATGTTGATAGTTGTGCATTAGTTTATGTTTTTCTAAGTAATTGGCATGTGTTTCTTGCATAATTGTTGATTATTGTTGTAGTTTAGGATTCATTTTGTATGTTTTCATTTAGTTTGATTTCCATTGTTGTTCTTTTATGTTTGATGTTAATTTAGGGTAAGAATTGATTATTTTTATATAGGAAGGAAGATTGAGCAACTTAGAGATTAAGCTAGAGATCAAAGAGGAGAAGAGGAGAGGAGACTCTTTGTTGCCGATTCCCATGATCGTGGGAATTATAATCCGAGATATTATGTGAGGCTTCATTAAACTTAGGATTTATAGACTATTAAAAGAGAATTAAGCCTCTATAATTAGGGAGATGAAACCCTTTCTGTAGAAAGAGCCTCCTTGAGTGAAGAATACAAGTTTTGAGCCTTGAGGAAGGTGAAGATTCAAGGATTATCATCAAGATTGGGGAAAATAGCTCATCAACCTCCAAAATTCTAGATTTTGACAAAGAAGAGAAGAAGTTTCCTTTATTCAATTTTCTATGTTTTTCTTTCTTCTAAACTTTGTAAGATGGATTATTTGTGTGTTGATGATGTTATGAAGACCATGATTGGCTAATTTAGTTTTAGGGATTACTTTTGAATTATTTTGTTAAAACTCCTATTTTATTGAATTAAATGAAAGTGTCTTTAATGATTGTTGATTTTATTTTAATCTTGCAACAAATTGAGAGAGTAAGTAAGATTATTTATGTAGGAGTGTACAACGAGAGTTGGCAACCTATAGATGTACAATCATCACGTTAATTGATTAGTTAGAAGAGAGATCTTGGCTAATTCGATTGATCACCCTAGGATAGTTTTGGTTAAATTGATGGAGTTATTGGGTAGGTTTAGAGATCATTCAATTGATTCCATTTAATTTGATCAGGGAAAATTAATTACACCTTAAAAGAGGGTAGTTGATACGTTCAAAAATCTTAGGTGAGACACAATTCGATTAATAAATAAGAGGGAGACAAAATAGGGAAAAAGTAATCTCTAGTCTTTAGATTCTTGGGTTCTAATTTTATGCACTTTGTTATTGTTTATTGTTCATTATTAGTCTTTCAATTTTAATTTAATTTTCTAAATTCTTTCCATTACATAATTTTGTTTCTTAAACAAAGTTTGATCTGAAATAAGTGGTGTCTGGGAATCAATCCATGTGAGATTGATATCTGCTTTTTAACTACAAGTCACGATTTGTACACTTGCGATTTTTTAGCATAAAACTAGGAGTTGTTTTCCAATCAACAGTACTGCATGAAGTTGATACACAAGATTGAAAGTCAGCACCCAGACGTTTCCGGATCATAGAAGCAAAGGCTAATCTAGACTGTATTGTAAGTCGACCTAGATGGTCTTCCTTTAAAATGATTGTTCTATTTAAATTTCTATATGATTTATTTATGATGTGAATGCGGTTGTGATAATTCCGGACTTTAATAGTCCGAGGAGTTTGATAAATGTGAACATATTGGAAGTGCTTCCTTGAATGTGAATGAGAAAGAAATAAGTGTTCTTAATTGTTGAATGACAGACCAAGGTCTAATGATAAATGTGAATGTGAAATTGAACACAAGCGATTGATTGAATAAATGTGAATGTGATGCATTTCATTACATGAATGCATGATAACATAAAGGTTGTTATGACCGAAATAGCCACCAAAATAGAGCTTAAAGCTCAGAATGTGATTAAGAGCCAAAGGCTCACTATGTATAATGAGCCTGGTATCCCCAACGGATACGGGACAATTATTAATAAGCTCGGTATCCACAATAGATACGTGACAGTTATAGGCACTCAGTCACAACAAATAACAATTAAAAGTGAGTCTCATAAGCATTGTATATATATTTGTCATGTGTGTTGTAAATGATTTCAGTGAATTGATTGAATTGATCTGAATGAGCAATATTCAACGTGATGACTAGAGAAGTGATGTGTATTATGTGATTATGCGAGTAGTCTGAGAACTATTTGTGATATGTGATTTGAGTGAGCCATCAAGTATAGTCTGCTGACTGAGTTCGCAAAACTCACCAAAATTGCGACATTATCTTTCACGTTCAATGGATACCTAGTTAGACCAACTGGAGTCTAACCACTGCATATGGATAAGAGATAGAGGTCAGGATCAATTTGCATATGCATATATCTACATTCCTTTTTGTAATTTGAAATGTATTCTACAAATATTGTACCACGTGTATTTGAATAATTCTAGTTTGTAATGGCTTTCCAAATTGGAAAGGTTTGTAAATGAGATTGATCAATGAGTGTAATAATAATTGTAATTAGTAATGTTATCAATAAAATGAACCATAAATGATTATAGGTTTTTATGAAATGCGTGTGATGCATGAACTTGTTTGGCTGTTTTAGCATGCCACCCTCATAGAGTATGTTCTCGAATACCGATAATATGTTCAGGAATAATACCCTATGAGAGTGTGGTGCTATGTTTAAAATAAATTAGTCACCTCCACTAGGCAAGTATGGCTTCTTATTATTTAAATTTAAAGAGATTGTGCATCATCATATATTTAAATTTATTAGTAGGTAGAGATAGAAAAAATTTCAAAATATCTCTTTATTAGTAGGTGGCGTAAAGATGTTATTCAGTGGAATATAAAAATAAAGGTTGGCAATATATGGGTGGATGATGATATTAGTATTAGTAGGATAAGAAAATTGGAATTGATTTTCTTTAAAGATGCTATAGAAATTAAATCAAGCTTTAATTACCTATATGATATGTTAAAAGAAGCAAACGCAAAATTTACAAATATGAATGCAACTAAGTCAGGGGATATAAGAGATAATTATGGACATATCAATTCCCTTTAAAAAAACATTAGGTTAAAAGACTCGATAGTCTCCAGGCCATATGGTAAGATAAGAACAAGAGGGTTGATATATCAAATAGAGAAGATCCATAAAAAGAAATGTAGAAAAAAGGAGGTTGGTTATTAAAGATACATATAGGTAGTACTAAATTCACAATATTAAATGTGTTTTCTTTTATGATATTACTGAATGATACATTTAAACAAGTATTCCAATTTCCCTCTTTAGGCATCATCATTAACAATATTAAACAAGTGATACACATCTAAATTGGAATACTTGTTTCAATGACAGTAAAGAAAAGGTTAAAAGTGTAAACTACTATTTCATTCCATTTAATCAATATGTAACCTATATTGTACAAAAGTGCGAAATGTTATTTCATTCCATTTAATTAACATATAAACTATGTTGTATAATTTGGTAGCATATTTATATAGGTTGTGATGAATGTTTGGAATAGATAATGTATAAAAGTACTGATGTATATGTGTGTAAGAGAAACTTTCTTTTCTAATGTGAGTAGGCTATAAACTCAAGTTCGACCAGTTATACTGACTTATTGATATCCATTAATAATCTTAAAAGTGTGTCAGATCTGAAAAGAACATTTAAATATTTGAATGAAAGATAATGTATAAGATTCAAAGTTGTATTCTTTTACTTGATCCTGATGTTGTGAATTAAAGAACCAAATATTGTAGAGGATATGTCATTCATTATTTGATCGTGATAAAAATACATTCTTCATTAATTAATAAATCCTTAAATGTAAATTATTTTTATATAAAGACTAATCCATCCAATTTTAAGCTTCCTATATAATTTCAAGTTTTAGTACATCGAAATATATGGTTTTGTGTAGCCTTATATTGTTGACACACACCTATAAACACACCCATAGCGTAGTTGTATTCCCCTCAAGAGCATATAGGGAGTTGGAAACTGCTTTTAACATAGGCACGTTAATGCTCATATTGGTCTCTAAAACAAAAGCATATAATTTCTCATATTTCGCAATACATGTATTAAAACATGATCATGTTACTACCTACATTAGGCTCCAGAACATTATTTTAAACATGGGCATATTTATGCCTATGTAAATATCTTTATGGGGCTCATATTAGTATGTTTCCTTTAACATACCTATCTTAATACTCATGTATATATGGAGAAGTTATTATGTCTTTTTATTTAATCCATGAAAAAATTGACATGATTCCATATAAACAAGGGATTTAAGCTTACTATCTATGTCAATTTAGTCAAACCCATATTGTCGAAGATAAAGGATTTCAAAAATTCTTGAGAACATTTTATAATCTTATAAAATTGATGATTAAGTAATGTAGTTAGGAGTATATTTGAGGTGTCAAAACCTTCAAATTTTCAATAAGATGGAACCAAACTTGTTGAAACTACCCATTTAATGAACAATAGAGAACTAATGATCTAGTTTGAATTAGAATGGTGCATTTTTTAATGGTGATTGGAATTTGGTACGAATAGATTTGGACTAAGAGTGTGTAAGTGACTTTATTTATGATATTGACACATTAAATAGAATTTTATTTCTATTTTTTAATGGATGATGGTATTTTATATATAGACGCTTGGTATTTTTAAGTAGGAGTCATGAAATTGTATTTAAGGAGTAATTTATCCTTTTTTACTAATTTATCTATTGTTTTAATAAATCCATAATTAATACTAATCTTGTTTTAAAACCCTATAAAACTCAACATTTTTTGCATGGCTAGATAATATGAATAAATGACTCAT
>JAOQMS010000005.1:22381103-22393446 GCA_027563885.1 Erythroxylum longipes
TTGTATGATGATCAATACTTTTACATAGATATACCAAATTATATCATGTATGAAAGTAAGATGTAGTATTTCTTTATTTAATTTCATTTTTTCCATTTAATAAGAAGAAACATGTGATTGATAGCAGATGTGCATGATTCCATTATTCAAAAATATGTTAGCAAACTAAAATTCTAATTGGGGCTGCTTAAACCATTCTAATAAGAGACTTTAAAAATAAATTTTATATTGACCAAATTACTCACGCTTTCATATTTTTATCTTTGGTCACAATTGTTTATATTTTATGATATATTTTAGCATCATTTTATGATTTCAAGTTATTAGTTTTTGACTTTAGCATCAATAATATGTTCATTATAAGGTCCTGTAGAAAGAATTAGATATATGCCCCAAGTGAAGAGAGCATAGATTAAAAAATAAAAGTCAAAGTTATCATTATTAGTGGTAATAAAGAAAGTGAACCGCTAAATAGGAATGATGAATCGAGCCCTATAAAGATGGAAGTTATGGAATTAATATTAAAGTTATCGATCAATTAGGTTTAATCAAGCATTTGTGAATAAGGACATTTTTTTCAATTACATTTTATGCTTAGTATTGGTATGGCCTACTTCATGTTTTATCATGACACTATGATGTCATATAATCAAATGGTTATGGGACATTTGATTGTCTTAGATGTACTATTACTCATTTCTAATATCCAATGATATATATAAAGTTTGTTGCATACTTTTACTACTACCTATTATAAAAATTTTATGCAAATAACCAGATTGATAAGAGAATGACCATGTTTGGCTATAATTTTTATACATACATAGTGAGAGTATGTTATTAATAGAGACATGGTACTTTTTATAATGAGTAATGCTATTGATTTAATGGAATATACATTTTTTTACTAACTTATGTTATCGACAAATTATAAAGAAGGAGGTTCTTAATTATGAAGGTGTAATGATATTTTTTATATAAAGGTAGGGTATTTTTTATAAGGAGTAATGGTATTGACTTAATGTTGTTATTGATTTAATGAAGTTTAACTAATTGATTGCATTCACAAATCACAAAAAAGATAGTTCACATTTATCAAGCTATGATGTTTTTTCTCATGAAGGCATGATACTTTGATAAGGAGTAATGGTATTGGTTTAATAGAGTCAACATATTATTTTTCTAAATTACAGTATTAACAAATCATAGAGAAGTTGGTCCTTATTTATCATAGCGTAATGATATTTTTATATGAAGGAATGATATTAAGAAGTAGTTACACTGGTTTAATATAATCATAAATTATTGTATTCATTAATTATATAAAAGGTAGTTCTTATTTATCAAGGTATGATGATATTTTTTGTATGAAGGCAAGTTGTTTTTTAAAGGATTAATATTATTGGTTTAATGGAGTTATGGTACTTTTTCTAACTTATGGTATTCATAAATTATAGAGAAGGTAGTTCTTATTTATTAAGGTGTAATGGTATTTTTCGTATGAAAGCATAATGTTTTTTGTAAGGAGTATCAATATTGGTTTTAATAGAATCTAGATTTTTTTTACTAATTTATGATATTCACAAATTATAGAAAATATTGTTCTTATTTATCAATATAGCGGTATTTTTTCATAAAGATTAATTATATTGGTTTAATATAGTCATGATATTCTTTTTCTAACTCATGGTGTTCATAAATTACAAAGAAGGTTGTTCTTATTTATCATGGTGTGATGGCAATTTTCAATGAAGGCGTGACATTTTTTATAATGAGTAATGGTGTTAGTTTGATAGAGTCATAATATTTTTCTTTTCTAACTTATGTTATTCACAAGTTATGGAGAAAATGGTTCTTATTTATCAAGGTAATATTTTTTATATAAATGCTCGACGCTTTTTGTAAGGAACAATCGTATTTAAGGACTTATGATATTTTTTTACTCATTTATAGAATTCACAAATTATAAATAACATGGTTTTTATTGATTTTATGAATTTTCTTTTCCCACCTTTTTTTAAACAAAATTTAAGATGAAACATGTTTTCCCTTTAATCCATCGAGTTGCTTTATTTGAACTCTTATATTCTAGATCTTTTATTCCTTTCGTCCTTAATTTCCCATCATGTATTGACTTTTCAATATGTTTTTACAACTTTTCAATATGTTTTTACCTTATAAGAAAAATACCACGCCATTTTTTGTTTAAATACCCATTATACTACATCAATTTCTTTATAGTCCCAATAGTTGATTATGATGGGCATGGCAAAGACAAAGAGACAATTCCTAGTATAATAGTGGTTGTGATAAAAGGGTATTAGAATGAAAAATACCAGTAGATTCTGTTAGATATAAAGTATCTATATCTAAAATATTATTATTATTTTATATTGTTGGTGGATTCAGAGTCTGGAATTAATTTGGCCATGTCAGACTTGTAAATGTGTTGCAAGTTGATTTTGGTTATGAACATATTATTGTTTATATAAGTTATACTTTTGAGTTGCTAGATCTATCCTTTCTTTGATAGGAACTAGACCGTTATTAGAAATAAAAAATTGGAGATAATTATAGCGAGTTTCATAGTATTCTTCTTCAGCCTTATATTGGTTAACTAATATTTCGAGATGAAGAATGTTTTCTAATAATTGATTACAATATATATAATTAGTAACGAGAGAAGACATCCTTATTATATATAATGGATTTTATAATTTTTTGAAACTGTTGATATAGTTATTTTATTTATAACTTTTCTTGATTATATATTTCAATGTATCATGCTAAAAGATTTTGAAATTTAGAAAAAGTTGTATCAGAAGCATTTATTTGTTCGAATTGACTATAAGTATCTGTAAATGTTTGAACAAGTTGTCTACTAAGAGATAATTTTTTCTCAGTATGAATTTTTAGTAAATGAATATTATGATAGGTAGTGCAAACATGCATAATGAGAGAAAATATGATATAAATTAAACTAGACATAAACATAAATAGAATAAATTCATGCTAAGTAAAAAGATGAAAATTTTTGAAACACAATTATTATTCATACCTTTTGTGTTGTCACTCTTCATTTTCTCTTCTTCAACACCAATTCCCTTAGGCTTATACAGAAAAATTTCAAAGGAGAGACAAAAGATAAGCAATAAGAGTGTTTTATTTTCTCATACCTTTGAAAGCTGGGTACCTCTTACATTATATAGAACCGAAAAAAGTTCAAACTAGATAAAGTAACAAAGAAAAAAAAGAAAGTAAAAGGTAAAAAGTAGATTCTTCTGAAAAGGAGTCAACTTTTATAAAAGAAAAAGATGTCGGCCACATGGGCGACAATGAGTACATTACTTTAATGTTTACATTGTTAATAATTATAACTGACAAGACTTTTCAATCTTCAATAATTACATTATCTGAAGCGCTATCATCTTTGGCGTTTGATGTGGAAGGACAATGAGGACACTTATGAACTGGATAGTGTTGTAGTTGCTTACAGATTGATTGTTTCCAATCATTGGATAAAATATCGACGAATTATTTGAAAATTGAGCTTCAACTTGTTTGATTAGCTGTAGAGAGTCAGCAACTATTGGGGTCTTATAAGCAAATGTCATAAGAAGATTGGGTCCACGATAATTGAGTTTAATTAATGATTCAGAAGTAATTTTCAAACATTGTTGATTCTAAATTATTATCCATAAATCTTTGATAAATACCGTGGGCTTGTTTTAATCTAAAAGATAATACATTCGATTGATAATGTTTCTGCAATGGACAGGTAAAAGCTATTAGTGGTTTGGTACTTTAGTGTAATCTTAATTGCCAATAACCAGATTTTGCATCTAATGTAGTAAACCATTGATGTCCTTTTAATCTACTTATAATATAGTCTTTTCGAGGTAATTTATTTGCATCACCCATAGTGGCTTTATTGAATGCTTTATAATTGATGACCATCTTCTTTTTCCACGTTTTTGTTCTAAATAATTATTGACATAAAAAGCAGGGGCAGAATGTTTACTAGTGCTTGGTGAAATTAATTGTTTTTTAGAATGTTTACTAGTGCTTGGTGAAATTAATTGTTTTTGTAATAATTCGGTACATTCAGTAATAAATTCCTGTACATCTTGTTGTGTATATGGAATGTTATTCTTAATATTGATTTCTTGTGTAGGATCTTTTAATTTTATTTCAATTAATTGATTATTAATATTTTTATTCGGATCTAACAGATTTTTACTACATACTTGTTCTATTAAAGTGTCGATATCTATTTGTAAAGTAAGATTATTGAGAAGATAAAATTGTAATTGATTTAATTTTTTCGGTTATTAATTTTAAAATTTTATAATAAGTGGTATGATATATTGGGATTTTGAGAATTATTGATTTTTTGTTTTAAGGATTTTATTATTGGTGTTTTTAAAGTTATATAATGTAAATATTGACAAAAAGAGTTACATAATTTAAGAAATTTATTTCCTAAAATTAATGGTAATCCTGATTCTTGTTGATATATTAAAGGAATAACAAAGATATAATTTTCAATAATAACATATAATTTTCAATAATATTATTATTATAATAGATTACATACTAAGTAGCTTTAATACTTCCATCTGCGATTCTAATTTGTAAGGGTTTGTTTAATTTCTTCCAATTTGATAATAGAGTTTTAGATGCTATACAAATAGTGGCACCTGTATCTATATATCTATTAACTATTTTATTCGAAATAATCACTTGAATAAAGGTTGTATTCACATTCAGTTATTGATGTTGATGTTTGGAGTTCATAATGATATAATGAAGAGATTGTAGAATCAGTTTAATATTTTGATTCGATAGGTTTTAAATTATTTTTAAATTCTGAAGTTAAAATATTAATCTTTTCTTTATATTTATTTTGATTTCGTTTGGGACAATTATTTGCATAATGTCCTTCTTCTTTACATAGCCAACATTTACAAGTTTTCTTGTTTTGAGGACAATATTTTTTCTTTAGTTTTATTTGTCTATAAGATTTTTTCTAAAAAATCTTTTATAAGGTTTATATGGGAATTTTTATATCTTGTTGTAGGATATTTTTGCCACTTATATTTGTTATATTTAGGTTTTCCATGTTTATGTTTTCTATGTTTTTGATAGAATGATTTACATCCATATTGTTGAGGTACTTCTGAATATTTAGAACAGCAAAGTTGAATATCTTTATGTCTTAATTATTTATTTAATTTTGCTTTTAAACATTTTTGTGATAATGCTTCTTTTACTATGGACATAACACAACCTAAATTATAAGCAACTAAATTATTATTTTGTTTTATTAAGAATAATTCTTCGACTACTTTATTTATAGGATAGGGTAATTTTTGAATAAATATTTGTATATATATTTCTTATTCATTATAAGTTAATTTATAATAATATTTTTTAAATTCACAAATATATTCTTCTAAATAACATATATTGCATATCCTTATATTATTTAAATGCCATAGAGCATTTTTTCTTCTTCATTTTCAATTTCTTGTTTATATGAAGTTATATCTTTTCCAATAAATTCTTTATAGATTTCATTGGTAACTACTTGAAAAGCTTTTATTAGTTCTAGTGCATTAAGGAATTCAGTAGTATTTTTTATTCTTATTTCATTATCTAATAAAAATTTTGTGACTATAACAGTCGTTTTATAGGTAATAAAGTTCCATAAAGTACTAATGTTTGTTAATCCTTCAAATGGTTTTTCTAATTGAATTACTAATGTTAATCGATTAGACCATTCAAGTAATAATTTTTCAGGAGATAAAAACACAGTCTAAATTGAGAATTTCATCTGGCCCTAATTTTATATGTTTTGGTGTATATTCAGTTGGAAATTTTCGAATTTTATTATCTTTTTTATAATATCCAAAACGATTTCATTCTTATTGTTCTATAGGTTTATATTGCCAATCATAAGTAGCTTTATTATTTCTTTTTTGTTTTTCTCCACTTTGACTTGTTTCAAGTTGTTCATATGATTTTGGTTGATCTACATATGTTTCTTGTTGGTCAGAATAATAACCGTAGATTATTTCATCTTTATCTGTAATAGGGTTAATAAGTTCATAATTTGATAACTTCGTTTCTTTAGTTAAGGTTAATTTATTTACTAATTGGATAATCTCATCTAATTGATCTTTAATATCTTGTTCTATGTTTTTCATGGTTTTACTAAAGTTATAGGAGCTGAACTGCGTGGCTCTGATACCAATTTTGTGACTAGTATTTTGATTGACTGTTATATTTTTTTCTAATTTTGTGTCTACTAATATTTTGATTGAATATTCTATTTTTCTAATTTTTCATCTATGGATGATATATTTTTGACTATTTTATATATTTTTGACTATTTTTTCATAATATTGGAGTAAGGATTCTAAAAATTTATAAATATCATTGATTTCATTGATTTCATTAACTTGTTGTAATTGATTATTTTCATTTAATAATTGCATAATTTCTTTTGATTGATTTTCGATTTTAACTTGTTTATCAAATAATTCAAATCATTGTTTAGTAATACTCATAATGTATTTTGAAGATGAGTTTTTAACTCATAAAGTATTTCTTAATATCTAATAATTCAGTGGCCAATTGTTCTGAATTATTATCTAATTGCTTATCTTTATCTATTTCCTTATTAGATAATAATTTAGAAGGATTAGAGGAATTTACATTAGCCTATATTGATGATATTATTATATTCTCAAATAAAGATAAAGATGATCATTTAAAAAAGGTTAAAGAAAGTCTCACTAGATGTCAACACAAAGGATTAATTTTAAGTAAAAAGAAAATCAAATTAGCACAACAAAATATTGAATATTTAGGATTAGAATTTCATAATCGATTCTTAAAATTAAAACCTAATATTCTTGAAAAATTACAACAATTTCCTAACACTTTAAAAAACATAACTGAAGTCCAAAAATTTCTAGGATTACTAAATTATATTTTTGATCAAGGATTTTTAAAAGATTTAGCTAAAGAACGAAAGAAATTACAACTTAAATGTAGTACAAAACATCAATGGACATGGACAGTTGAAGATACTAATAATGTAAAATTGTTAAAAAAATCTTTGTCAAAAATTACCATAATTATATAATTATACCGAAAAGGATAAATTGCTAATACAAATTGATGCAAGTATAGAAACATGGGCTAGCTGCCTAATGGCAAAATCACCAAAATCAAGGAATTATCTTTTATGTAAATATATCAA
This sequence comes from Erythroxylum longipes, assembly GCA_027563885.1. Classification (NCBI taxonomy): domain Eukaryota; kingdom Viridiplantae; phylum Streptophyta; class Magnoliopsida; order Malpighiales; family Erythroxylaceae; genus Erythroxylum; species Erythroxylum longipes. The sequence continues at coordinate 22,388,374 of JAOQMS010000005.1, forward strand.
TGAGACTTTTAATCCCACTGAAAGGAAATATCCAATTCATGAAAAAGAGACATTAGTATGTCTTAAAACTTTATGCAAGTAGAAAGTAGATTTATTACCTGTCAAATTTCTAATTCAGATAGATTCAAAATATCTATGTGGATTCACTAAATACAATATTAAAACCAATTATAATTATGGATGATTAATTCGATGGCAATTAGAATTAGCCCAATATAATTTTCAAATACAATATATCAAATTTACTGCTAACAATCTTTCAGATACATTGACTCGAGAATGGAAGTAACCTTATTAAGCCTGAAGGGCTCACTCACAAAGAAAGAAGCAGAATTATTAGACCTTCAATAGTAAGTAGGAATAGTAACAAAAGAAATCAATCAATTAAGAACTACCATACAGCTCATTGAAAAACAAACCATTTCAAATATCCAACCCATTACCCCACAACAAATAACTCAAGCATCTACACCTACTATACAACCTAGTCCTTTAATCACTAAACCAGGACCCATCTTATCCCAAAAATAAGAAGACTTCAAAGATCATACCCATGGCTGGCATTTATGACGAATGACATAAAGCTTCAGTCCATATCATTGGAAAACCTTCAATTATCCATAAAAGTTATTTCACTCGACCAAAAGTAGAAAAATCCTTGGTAGAATTCAGAAATCCTATACTTAAACCCCAATACAAACAGGCCTTAGAAAAACAACAGTCTGAATCCAAGATGAAAACATTGGGTAAACCCATCAATATGGAAAAAATCAATGCTCTACCCACAAAGGCTCTTAAGGAAGAAATGAAGCAAATCACTCTAGACATTTTTTATGATTGTTTTCAAGCCCTTAATGGATGGACTGAAGAACAATTTTTTTTTTAATATCATCCATAAAACCAAGGCCAGTATGGACTAAAAGCCATTATTTTTCCCGAAGCTGATCCACTCACCACTTATCTCTTTTTTCAGAGTGGTTTAGTAGACACAATTTATTTAACCAATTTACATGGCTTGGGTGAATTCCCAGCTGGATTTACTCTTCCAGTAAAAAATTACAAGGACAGATTTGCCAAGGAAAGAGAAATCTTTATAAAAGTTTTTAGTACCTATACTATCTTCACCAAAGCAAACAACTTCAAGGATTCAGATATACAACTATCTTGACTGGTTTATGTTCAAATTGGAATTAGTAATGGAATGTACCCACCAATAGACGAACCCCCAAAATATGAAGTCACTTGGGATTTAATCAACCAGTTCAATCTCCACTGCATCAAAGGAGTTTAATTTTGTGTCTGGTATTTTGATTGACTGTTTTATTTTTTCTAATTTGCGTCTACTAATATTTTGATTAAATATTCTAATTTTCTATTTTTTCATCTATGGATGATAAATTTTTGACTATTTTTTCATAATATTGGAGTAAGGATTCTAAAAGTTTATGAATATCATTTATTTCATTGATTTCATTAACTTGTTGTAATTGATTATTTTGATTTAATAATTGTATAATTTCTTTTGATTGATTTTCAATATTGAGTTATTTATCGAATAATTCAGATAATTGTTTAGTAATACTCATAATGTATTTTGTAGATGAGCTTTTTAACTCATAAAGTTGTTTCTTAATATCTAATAATTCAGTAGCCAATTGTTCTGAATTATTATCTAATCGCTTATCTTTATCTATTTCCTTATTAGAATTTCCTGGTTCTGTAAATCTAATAGATTTTTCTAGTTTTGTAGAATAAGATCGTAAAAGAGTAGTTTCTGGTTTAGGTAGTTTATTTTCACTTAAAGATAGGCGAGGTATATCTTAGGAGCTGGTTATATTTTGTAGTTTGATTGGATAATTAATATTTGGTATTTCTCTTAAACTAGTTTTTAGATTGATTCCAATATGTAGATCAACCAAAATCAGATGAACAACTTGAAACAAGTCAAAGTGGAGAAAAACAAAAAAGAAATAATAAAGCTACTTATGATTGGTAATATAAACCTATAGCAAAATAAGAATTAAATCATTTTGGATATTATAAAAAAGATAATAAAATTCAAAAATTTCCAACTGAATATACACCAAAACATATAACATTAAGGCTAGATGGAATTCTCAATTTAGACTGTGTTTTATCTCCTGAAAAATTATTACTAGAATGGTCTAATCAATTAGCATTAGTAATTCAATTAGAGAAACCATTTGAAGGGTTAACAAACATTAGTACTTTATAGAACTTTATTACCTATAAAACGACTGGTATAGTATTAGATTTTTTATTAGATAACAAAATAAGAATCAAAAATACTACTGAATTCCTTAATGCACTAGAACTAATAAAAGCTTTTCAAGTAGTTACCAATGAAATTTATAAAGAATTTATTGGAAAAGATATAACTTCATATAAACAAGAAATTGAAAATGAAGAAAGAAAAAAAAAGCTCTATGGCATTTAACTAATATAAGGATATGCAATATCTATTATTTAGAAGAATATATTTGTGAATTTAAAAAATATTATTATAAATTAACTCGTACCGACTTGTATATCTGAATCCTTGAAGTTGTTTGCTTTGGTGAATGTAGGATAGGTACTAAAAACTTTTATAAGGATTGCTCTTTCCCTGGCAAATCTATCCTTGTAATTTTTTACTGCAAGAGTAAATCCAGTTGGGAATGCGGCCAAGCTATGTAAATTGGATAAATAAATTGTGTCTACTATACCACTCTGAAAAAAGAGAAACGTGATGAGTGGATTAACTTCTGAAAAAATAATGGCTTTTGGTCCATACCGTCCTAGGTTTTGTAGATAATATTGAAAAAAAAATTGTTCTTCAATCCATCCATTAAGGGCTTGAAACGAATCATAAAAAATGTTTGGAGTGATTCGCTTCATTTCTTCCTTAAGAGCTTTTATGGGTATAGCATTGATTTTTTCCATATTGATGGATTTACCCAATGTTTTCATATTAGACTCAGACTACTGTTTTTTTAAGGCCTATTTATATTGGGGTTTAAATCCCATATTGTTTGTAAGGAAACACGGTATTGATTATATTTATATATGGTATTCATATTATTAATTGAAATTGATATTAATTTTTATACAACAAGTTTCTATTGATTAGTGGTTTTTCACTATAAAAACACTTATCAATCCAACTCTAATTTTGAGTCTCTCTATTTTCTTGCCTTTTATTTCACTTTACTTTCTTAGGTGTTATTTCTTATTCCTATTTATATGAATGTTGGCTACATTAAGAATTGTATTATATTACTTGTTATGTTAGTTCTTCATAACAATGAAAAAAAATTTCTAATTATTAATCCATGTTTTCCTCTCTCATTTGGTTTATGTTCTACTAATAAAATTCCAACATCAAAATTTAATTCCAATACAAAATTTATTATCCCTCTTTTCACTACCAAAGATGCTAAGATTAATTATTGCAAATATTCAATCCATTATTTATCTGCCTAGACAAACCTTATAAACCCCACTCTCTAGTAACATAATAGAAGAAAACTCGCTAACAAACTGTCATGTATTCATACTATAAGATATAAGTAAAGAATTAAACTATTGCCAAGGAAATTAGAAGTTACTTTCTTTTATTAATTCATTGTTTAACCTATCATGTTGCGTAACTTAAAACATGAAAGGACATTGTTCAATTTCATGTTAAATCTAAAATTTAAAACAACATCCCAATTAAGAAACCTACTTGAATAATTTATCCAATAATGTAATAATGTTAAATGATATATAGCATTATAAATAATAACTTTACCTAAAATTTGAAACTACTTTTGTTTGGAGGTATTTAACATACAAAGATTTAAGAGTTCTCCTATAAGACATATTTCTTCCTAGATGGCACTAACTTCATATGTATAGCATCACCAATCCTTACCTTTAGACCTTCAAAATGTTTATAATCATTTATTGAAGTATAAAATATCTTTTATCAAATTCGTTTCAATGAACATACTTACTTGGTTAGGCATCTAATTATGTAATCTGACCTCCTTCCTAAAGCCTATTTTTTATCATCTTCTTTCTGTTAGTTCCTTTAAATGTTCATCATCAATAGTAGCTTCTCCTCTTTGTTGATGATGCCTACATTTTAACTAAAATTTCAAATTTCATTAAAAATATAATCCAAATTTAACAAAGTGTAATTCAATATATATAATTTCCTTGAACTTAATCTTCTTTATATTCTCCTTAATTATTGCCTTCCATTATCTACTAATAACCTCATCATTATCTTTTTTCAGTTGAAATATCATCAAACCTTGGGTCATTCATGTTGGACCCCGTTTCCAGAGCCCAACTATCTGGAATATCAAAAGACGTGAACGATAACCATCTCATTCAGAGCTCTGATACCAAACATGTTGGGACCCCCGGGTCGCTGTGCTTATCCTGAGGCGACAAATACGAATGGTCGGTAAAGATCGTGCGAGAGCAGAGTTGAAGGATTCAACTTATAAAGAGTATCACAGCGTCGGCACTGGCAGACTTCGCCGCAGCAATCAAATGTTTGCCGTAGCGAAACTATGGTAATATTTCTAAGGACTTTTCGGGAAAAGTTCATTGTGGCTAACTCCTAGCTTCGCCTCGGCGAAGTTCCCCATATTTGAATTTAAGCACCTCTCGGGAAAAATAAGTTGCGGCGATGGTTCGGATTCGCCGCGGCGAAATTACCAAAATCAAATAAAAACACCCTTCAGGAAAGGTTCGCCGGGGCCAACTTATGAATTCGCCGCGGCGAAACCTTCGAATCAAAGACTTGAACCGCAACATCCAACACTACTTAATACATATACACATACAATTTTCCCACAAAACCATAGCAATTTGTCCAAAGACAACATAAACATATATAAAGGAACCTTCCTCAAATCTCATTAATAATTTAAAGAGTTTGAACAATTTTATATACATACCATCATACACATCAAAGCTTAATACAAACATACAAAAGATACTCATGTTTGATATGCCTATAAAGCTATCCAAAAATAATCACTAGCTTAGTACAAAAGATTTCTAGCTATCTTGGAG
>JAOQMS010000005.1:22397646-22420501 GCA_027563885.1 Erythroxylum longipes
CTAACTACGGGTTTTGGTGGCATTAAGCCTACCCATTCCCTAGTGCCAACACGGCCCAAAAAGGGCGGGTCGTGTCACAAAGAATATCAATGAATGAGGAAGCCCAAATAAAAAAGGACTGACTTCAAAAGCACGGGAGCATTTTCACAGAAGAAAAATAGATGGCAAGTGGAAGGGAACATGCAAATATTGTGGGAAAAATCTTGTCGGTGAAACTAAACAAGGTGCTAAACACTTGCATGACCACGTAAATAGTTGTTTGCTTCGTAACAAAAGGGGCCCAAAGCAAAGCATACTGAAAACTTTGTCACAATCATCAAGCTCTATGGGAGATAAAGGTGAGACATTTATTATCGGGAACTATTCTTTTTGTCAAGATGTTGCAAGAATAGAGCTTGCACAAATGATTGTACTTCATGAGTATCCTCTGTCCATTGTTGATCATATTGGATTTAGAAGGTTTTACGGTGCTATGCATCCATTATTCAAGGTAAAAGAAAAAAGAAGATGTTTCAAAATCCCTATTAAGTAATTGTTATTTTGTTACTTGTTTTAGTTGTTCATTTTCAAGTGAATGAACTTATATTGCTTATGCTTTTAAAATTTTATAGGTTCTTTCACGCAATACCATAAAAAGTGATATCATGAAACATTATGAGCTAGAGAAGTATAACACAATGAAACTTCTTGAGAAAAACTCAAGTCGTGTTGCTGTAACTACAGATATGTGGACATTAAGCAATCAAAATAAAGGATTTATGGTTATTACGACACATTATATTGATGATAAGTGGACATTACAACATCGACTTGTGAGGTAAACAATTAATTTTTTTGTTTTTATATTTTTAATGTAATTTCAAATTGTTTATGAATTTTATTACTTAATTTAGGTTCATTTATGTGCCTGCACCACATAATGCTGAGGTTCTGTCCCATAATTTGGTTGCGTGCTTGTATGATTGGAATATAGATAGGAAGTTGTCAACACTAACGGTCGATAATTGTACCACTAATGATTCCATGATTGATCTTATCTTTAAGAAGATTTCGTATACTTCTTTCATAATGGGAGGATCTTTATTTCATATGCGTTGTTGTGCTCATATACTAAATTTGATTGTCAAAGATGGACTGTCAGTAATTTATGATGCTATAGAAAAAATTAGAAATAGTTTTAGTTATTGGGTTGCAACACCAAAAAGGGAAGAAAAATTTACTAATGCTTGTAGACAGTTGGGTGTTACATATGCAAAGAAGCTTTGTCTTGATTGTAGAACGAGATGGAATTCTACATTTTTTATGCTTTCTTCTGCATTGCCATACATAGAAGTTTTTGAATGTTTGAAATTTAAGTCTTGTCCTAGTGATGAAGAATGGAAAATGGCATCTGAAATTTGTGATAAGTTGGAGATGTTTTATGGTGTCAATGAGTTATTTTCAGGTTCCAACTATCGAATTGCAAATGTTTATTTCCCTAAAGTTTGTGAAATTAGATTGTCCTTAAGAGAATGGCTTTATTCTTCTAATGATGTTGTAAAAAACATGGCTTCAAGTATGATTTCCAAGTTTGATAAGTATTGGAGTGCAATCAATGGGGGTGATGAAAGTAGGGGCTGTTTTGGATCCTAGATATAAAATGAAGTTGGATTATTTCTTTCCACTTATATATGGAAGTGAATCCGATGTAGAAATGAAAAAAGCTAGAAAATTATGTGATGATTTGATTGTTGAATATCAAGCCAACGATAGGAGGGGCATTCCCAGTAGAAGTGATTCTAGTGCATCTTCAAATCTCACTGAATTAAGTCCTCCTACAAAGAAATCGAGATGGTAAAGTAGTTATATGCAATATGTACAAGAAACTACTTCCGAAAGTAATGTGAAGTCAAACTTAAATTGTTATTTAGAGGAGCCTGTTTTATTTGATGAATCAAATGAAGAAATATTTGATATATTGGCTTATTGGAAACAAATTAGAGTGAAATACTCAATTTTGCAAAGAATTGCAAGAGACTTCTTAGCCATTCCCATTTCTACCGTTGCATTAGAATCTGCCTTTAACACTAGAGGTTGTATTTTGAGTCCACATCGTAGTAGATTACATGAAAACATAGTTGAGGCATTAATGTGTTGGCAAAATTGGTTACGCGATGTGATGGGAGGTATTATAAGTTTATAACCTTGTACCTTTGTACTATTTTTTATTTTTATTTCTTTTATTTAAAGTTAATCTAAAATTTACAAATTGTTAGGTTTTTCAAATGCAAAGCCCCAATATTATACAGTTATCGAAGATGAAGAAGTTGAGGACAAATTTTCTACTACTTGAGTAAGTTGTATATAGTTTTAATTATTATAAGTAAGTTCTATTATGTATGCACAATCACAAATTTCCCCCTTGACATTTTCCCTATTTATGATCTTGTGATGATGGTTTGGAATTGCTGAGATTTTATTTTTCTTTAATCCTTTTTCAACAAACAATTAGGATCTAAGAATTGGTCATACTATTGTCCAGATTGTGATTGTCAAGTGCATACTGACTGTGGTACGACAGAAGTGAAACCAGGTCTCTATCATGGGGATGAGTTTGAAGTCGCAAAAACAAGCACAGCACCAACTAGTGAAGACTGAAGATAAAAGTCAGCCAGCCCCAACCCCAGCAAATTATGTGGTTTTCTCTCAAATTCAGGATGTGGACTTAGTCTTAATGTTTGAAATGACATACAATTCTTCTTTTTTTTGAGAATAAACGTTTTTTTTCTTGTTATATTTTCAGTTGTCATTCACGAATAATTCATTGAAAATTTGAGAATTTACTGAGCATTGAGAATTTGAGATTGTGGTTCAGGAAGACTCTTGTTAAATTTTTCAACGTAATGGCTTTTTTTATTACACTATAGTATATTTTATGGAAGTGTGAAATAATCATATGAACCAACTTTATATGGGTGCAAGATGAGGATTCGGAGATTCGGATCCTCGCAGGGACTTCACGGAAATCTCGGAGATGAAAAATGAGACAAAAATATCCCTACTTCGGAGATCAGGGATTGGAGACGGGGAGTGAGGGTGTTTCCGCCCTACCTTGTTGCCATCCCTACTCTCCTCTTCTATTCTATTCTATTATAAACCATCCTTTCAACTAATAAAATAATATTACATTTTATTCTATTCCATTAATAAACTCTCAACCAAACGTACCCTAAATCAAAGCTTAAGTAAAAAATAATGTAGGTTTCGGGTCTCTTTTAAGTGTAAACATGAAATCTTGTATGTACTGGTTTGCATATACATAAAGTAGTAAGAATCACGAGGGCGAAAAGACTGAAACTTTACGGGCCATGTCGCTAAATAAAGGCCTATGCCTACTCCAAGTACAGAGTAAAATGGATTCAGCTACCAAAGTACGTCGTCAAATCCATCACCCAATTTATTCATTGCATTGCACCAAACTCCTTTTAACTTTATTTCCATATTCCTAAAAACACGTTCCCAGCTTCCAACCAACCTCTTCTTCACTACTTACCGCACCTCCATTGCCAAATCCCTCTATCGCTCTTAAAACTCTCCTAAAAATGGCCTTCTTTTGGACTCTTTGTTCCGTTCTTGTTTCTTCTCCTAATCAAGCCTCCTTCTTCCTCTGTTCTCGTTTTCACTGCACGCCGAAAGGGCTCCAAAATTTCCTGCTTTCGCCTACATCTTGAACCTTTCTTACCCATCCTTCGGAGGGCTTGTTCTTACAAACCTTAGAGAATTCAATTTATGTTCTTGGGATTTTGATTATATTGTAAACTGGGATGCCCACGGCATATTTTCTAACGATTTTGTTCGTTAAATCGGTCAAAGCCTTATCTTGGTTCCTCTTTGTGGTGTCAAGCTTGGATTATAGTTTTCTTGACTTGGTTACTATTCTGGTTGCAGTTTTTAAAGAATAGAGTTTTAAGCTTTCTGGTTAGTTTTCTCTAGTACTTACTTCTTATTCGGTAGAGTTCTTCAAGTTTGAGCTCAAGCTCCAGGTGGGTTCTAGGTTTATTGAATCAGGTGAATGATTAGACAAGCTTTTCTTTGATTAGATGTCCTAGAGGAAACCCCGTTGAATTCGTTGCTGGGGATCTGATTGTGAGGGATATCTTGGGATGTCATAATTATGTTATTAGGGTTTAGGATCTAACCTCAGCTTTTTTTTTTTGGAATTTAATTGAGTTTGTTTAGTACTTAACTGTATTTTGTTCTTGTTATTCCAATTTTCTGGGTAGAGTGTTGCTAGTTTTAACCACATTAAGAATAGCTGTTTTCGGTACTTTACGATTGAAATGACTGGGAGTACGAGATGTTTTGTGGAGTGGAAAGAGCAGTTTGTTTCACAAGAGCGTGGACGCCGTGTTGTTCACTATTTCCTGAAAGATTCTGCTGGAGAATCTGTGCTCGCAGTTGTGGGGACTGAGAGAAGTGTTAGGCACATGTTTTATATTGTCGCCGAGGAATTTGTACGGCTACACGGCCCTGAAAATTCCATTCATGCTGGTTTCAAATGGAGGTCCAGAAGGGAGGTAGTGGATTGGCTTACTTCTATGCTTTCAAAGCAACATCTACAAGGTGATCTGCCACTGCTTAGCTCTTGTTGCCAAGCCTTTGCACTTTTGTAGCCCATTTGACTTCATTTAGAGGCTCTCTCTCTCTTTTTCTTTCTTTCTTTTTTTTGTCACAGAACACTATTGGTGATAGCTTTTGACTTTATAAATGTTGGCTAGTCCACAAGTTTCACTAAGAATGCTTGGTAGATTTTTAAGCATTTAAATTATTCATCATGCCTCATAACTTAAGCTTAATTCCATATCTCAGACTGCTCCTTTTATGATAGTAATAGCTTAAACATAATTCCTGCTGTCATACCGATCCTTTTATGATAGGAATAGCTACTTAATTTCTTGATTAGTCACATATACTCTTATTTCAGTCAAACTTGCTTGTGAGTTTTTCTGCTTCCTCCAAATTTTCAGTTCCTTAAAAGGGAAAAGATATATATCTGATTTATATTTCAAACTGAAAGAATTGTTTAATATCTCATTTAACCCTCTGAGCAATGTTTACACGTTTGGAAGCATTATGTTGTTTCATCCTTGTATATTTGACTTTGCAGGCATCTAATGAACTCAATCTTATAGATTATCTCTGCCGTGCTTGTTTCAATTTTTGTTTGCAAATTGTTATCCCGTCCACCACTTGCCAAGACAGTGTATCTTTTAATCTTATGAGCTACAATTCTTTGTTTTCCTTTCAAAGTAGTAAGTGAGTCTTTTCCATTACAGAACCGAAACATGATTTAGCACAGGCTTCAAAGTTTCTGGAAGGTCCGATGATTGGGTATGGTGCCCAACAGATGCAGGTACCAGAGATATGACTCTCATTTCTTGTTGTTTGCTCATATCCTTAAGGTTAGTGCCATTTGACTTGTATATGAAATTTGCGTTGCAGAATCGCTGTCCAAAAGACTTGAGTGGATACAGTGCAGACATTGTATGGGCAGGCAATTCATGGACATCTGGGAAACAGCTCAAGCATTACCCAGCATTCTGCCGGAATGGGACTACAATTGCGGTAGGAATTCATTATTAAACTATGAATGAAAGACAGGAGTGAGGGATTACGCTGATGAACTCAGGCAAACACATTGTTTCCTTGGTTGTAGTCCATATTTGTTTACTTCAATTCTTATGATTTCATTGGGAAATGAGATATTGTTTGATTGGAGAAAAGAAAGAAAGAAAAGGAAGAATGCAATCTTTTTCTGAATGCTATTATGGCATAAATAATACTACCAATATTCAGATTGACCAATTGCTTTATGTCCTTTAAAACCTTGACAGATGGCTCCATTCATATGTCCACGGTGTTGTCTGACTTAAAATGATGCATTGTGGAAGATTTTCTGTTATGTCAATTTCATGGGCCCTATAATCATGGTCGTTTAGCCTTCTAACTTTTTTCATACAGATCCAATCTTTTGTCTTTGTCATGGCTAAGGGAGAAAATCATTACGTTGCTTACTTGGAAGATATGTATGAAGACAAGAGGGGACAGAAGAAAGTCAAAGTGCGGTGGTTTCATGACAACCGAGAAGTTAAGGGTACAATTCATTTAAGAAATCCACACCCAAAAGAAGTTTTCATCACACCTTATTCACAGGTCATCAGTGCTGAATGTGTAGATGGCCCTGCCACGGTCCTAACTCGTGAACATTATGATGAATGCTTGGCTGCTTTCAGTGATGCTTTCACAACCAAATTGCATTTTTGTTCTAGGCAGTTCAGAAGCAATAAAGTGAAGCCCTTTGATGTTAGTAAATTACGTGGCTACTTTGAGCAGCCAATTCTTCGCTGTTTGTATTACAAACCCTCTACAGGAGTTGATTCCATGAGCTATAGCTTTTCTGTGGAAGATAAAGAAGAATCGAGTCCAACTGAATGTGTAAAGTTAGGTGCAAAGAGAGCTAGAATTGATAGAGGACGTGAAACATTTTTAACTGAGCATGCTGGAATTCAGGTTGCCGGTGGTCAGATGATAACTAATGGGCCTTCATTCAGGAGTCTGAGATATGGTTTTTCAGGCAATAGACTTCTTCCACTCAAGCATGTCAAGCCTCAAAGGTGGTATAACTCGTTCAAGATTGATGAAAAAATTGAGTTGCTGTGCCAAGATAGTGGTATACGAGGCTGCTGGTTCAGGTGTACTGTCCTGCAAATGTCCAAGAAGCACATAAAGGTCCGTTATGATGATGTGCAGGATGAAGATGAGTGCAACAATCTTGAGGTATGTTCAGGCTTTATGAAATATTGTATTAAAATACCTTTCCCACTGACCTTAAAGACTTGTAGAAGCATATCAGAGGATGGAATTGAAATGAAACTTCTCATTCTCAAATTATCCATCATAACTTCTAAATCATTTTTAGGAATGTGTCCCGGTTTTCAAATTAGCTGTGCCAGATAAACTTGGAATGAGATGCCTAGGTCGTTCAACTATACGACCAGCCCCTCCCTTGAGTGTAGAATCAGAACTTTCTCTTGAGATTGGATCAGCGGTTGATGCTTGGTGGAGTGATGGCTGGTGGGAGGGGATTGTTGTTGGCATTAGTAACAGCAGCAACCACAATCTGCAAGTTTATTCTCCAGGTTAGCGTGTTCTTCGATCCACTTTTACTTATTTTTCCATGTTTGTGATGTCTCTTTAACTGTTGTATCTTCTTTCCTAATTTGTTCAATCGACAACCATTTATTAGGTGAAAACTTCATATTGAATGTACAACAAAAGGATTTAAGGATTTCTAGAGATTGGGTAGGAGACCAGTGGATCGATATTCAGGCAAAAGATGAAAATGTGCTGTCCATCATATCCACAACTCCTTGCCTGGAAACCAAAATGCCTCCATCATCAAAAATTTTCGAGGACATGAGTTTTCATGGTTTTGATACCTCTAACGTTGATGTTCATTCTAAATGTAAACTTGATGCTGTTGAAGAGCTTAGACCTGATATTGCTCTGCAGACCAGTTCAGGCTTCCCTTTAGAAAACATGGACTGTGTCGAGGGTAGTGGCCCTTCTTCCTCTTCAAATGACAAAAGTCATGAAGATAATGTTAGTGCCACTAACATTGATCGTGGTAAGGTGGATGATGTTGAAAATAATAACGAATGTGAAGCTGATGAACATGTCAAAGAAGAGGAAGGTTAGAGCTGGAATTGATTGACAGTTCCGTGACTAATTGTAAAGCTATAGAACTCAGGGAAGTGACAAATTAAGATGCTTGCACGGCCCTATTTGACGTAATCTCATGGATTGTTTACTTTGTGAGCAGTTGTAGTTTATAGGCATAGGTCTTATTATGTGGTGAAGATGGTTTGTAGATAGTAACACGAGATGTCGGAATTCTTATTGTTTTCCAACTCTTCTGGGTGGTATCGGGTAGATGTACATGCTTTGTGGAACTTTTCCCAGGTTTCTTTTGTAACTTGGTCAACCTCAGTGGTTCCTCTAGATTACTCTTTGTTCTGTATCCCTTTTAATAGCTAATCCGCAAAAGGGCATTAGAAAGCTTAAGGTGTGAATCTGTACTGTAGATAGATTCTTGACAAAGGAGTTTAAAGCTCTTTTTATTGTTTACGTAAAGGTATGTGCTGATATTGGTAGTTCCAAGTGTTTTAACTGATATTTTGCATGACAATTATATGTTTCAACTGGTCTTGCTGATGTGAAAAGATTATATTTCTGTAATTTCTAGATGACGATATAAAAAATTCATCCCCCTATGTTGCCTTCCGTGTCTATAATTTAAGCCAGGACAGTTTGAATTGGTTTCTGCAATCAGGCTGTAGCAAGTCCTGGCGGAAAGGGTGGAAGTTCTTGGGTGTCTACACTAGTGATTCTACGTCCCCTTAGCCTTTTAAGAGGGAAATTTTCTAAAAGGGTCCTAAATGATGAAGTTAGAAAGAAAAACAAGAGGTAATATGAAAAATGTTTAAATGAAGAAGAAGAAACTATAATCTGAGCCATTTCTGCCCTCCTATGAATTCCATGCCTAGAAATGGCCGAACTTCCTCGTAAGTGAATGCCTTCAACCATGGAACGCGATGACTTGTATCAGCTCCTCTTCCGGTGCACGAATACTCGGCAAAAACTGCAGTCCTGTACTTACATTCATTTTTTTCAGTTCTTTCTATGTATATCTAGTTTATCAAAGTTAGTGAAAGGAATGTCTTACTTCTGTCTGCAAGGCTGGTTCCAGTCACTCCATCCTGTAGGTGTTATAATGTCACCAATTTCACAGAACGAATATATAACTCTAGAGTAGTTTCCCCAAGCTCTTCCAAGAAGAATTTTGCCAGTTCCTTTTACCACACAACCCACAAAAGAGAAACCTGTGTCATCATCTGGTGAATCCCTGTGGTGAGCTGCGATTGCGCCTGCCCTTTTGGCAGTTGATTGAAGGCTGCAATCCTGTTTAAAGAGCCACCGAGTTTGATTAACATGAGAGAACATTTCATACCCGTTTGTAGAACTACTTAATGCATAGCTTTGTGTTACCTGAAAAAGTGACCTTGCTCTGCCAAATATGAAATCGACATTACCCTGGATATGGCACTGATAGAAGTAGTGTGATCCTTTTTCATCTAGGAGCGTGTCCTGCGATCCCAAGACCCTTACTTTAAAAAAAAATGCCTTGTTGCTAGAAACTCTCAGAGCTACTGCTTGCATTCCAATTCCTCCAGAATGTGCTACTACTGTATTCTGTTATCACCCCATAACTTACCAATCAGTAAAGAATAGAATTGAATTGTGCAGCAAACACCACTACCATCTGACCTCAAATGTGATACCACTTGCGCAAAAGTAATCAGATTCTATAGTGACTGATGCGGATCTGAAGGTTCCAAGTGGAACCCCTTTGTCATCCGTATCAGAAGCTTTATTGCTCCAAGAAATTATGGTATGAGAAGCGCGGCTTTCGTTCCCAATTAATGAGACATATGGCTTGGTTATTGGCACAATCACCTTCTCCCTAATTTCCATGGAACTTGGTCACATAAGCAGCAAATGAATCATCGACTTAAGCAGCTTAGGGCAAACAGAATACGTATGAAAATAGATAACATAGGGTCCAAGTAAGTTATATTCCCTTAAGGTAAGGTAAATAAGGATTACATAAAGGACAAAGAATCCCTATAACCTAAGCATATAACTGCATACAGTAACCACGTAGTAATCATTTGTACCCATTAACCCCGATAATATAGCTCAACTACTCAACACTTCATAACTACATTTATTTTCCACTTCTGCTGTAATGATTTTACTCACACAAAACAAATAAATACACGAATTAAGAGAGAGATAGAGAGAAGCAGACAGTGAAAATATCGAAGTATGTTTTAGACATGCACGTTACAAACCTGTAAATCCCAGGGAGGATAAAAATTTTCACCCTTTGTGTGTTATAATCTGTTACCATGTCTACTGCACCTTGAACTGTTAATGAATCTCCCCCACCATTTTGGTCTACTATAATTACTCTGTTTCCATTAATATCATCTCTAACACTCGGTCTCGCTCCATGATGATCCACCTTGATATCATCCCAACTAATAAAATCCTTCCCGTGTGTCTGATTTTGAGACGAACTCAACTGAAAAGAACTCGAGAGCAACATAAAGACCAGAGCAAAGCCACAAAGAACACGAGTTTCCCTGATCACTCCTCTCCTGTTCATGAGAGTTCGTTGGTGGGGTGTCCCTATACGTGTGTCACAAACACAGAGAATGAGAAAATGTACAACAATTATTGGGAGAAGAATACAAAGTTCTCGGGAAATCTATGGTTTGTAATATAACTTGCTATAGGTAAAACAATGGAAGCTATGAGTTGGAATATATGGAGTTGAAAGACTGTGAAAGAAATGAGTGTAATAAATACTGGAGCGTGGGACAAAATGGAGTGCAGTAGTAAATAGTGTTGGAGAATAAAAGGTCAGTAGGTTACTAAACAATTTCAGAAGATGTGGGTTGAGTTTGAGAAAGTAAAGAAATGGAAGTAACGGATTGTGTTGGAAAAAGAATAGCCTTTTTCCTATTGTCATGAAAGTTTTCTGCTGCATAGGAATATAGGCTTGCTGGCCAGAAAAAATCCATGATCTGAGGTTTAAAAGTTATAGCTTAGTGTTGGGAGAAGGTGGGTGGTTGATGGGTAGTTATGGAGAACTAGGAAGTGAAATGGCTAATAATGTTAATTACGATTTCTTAAACTGACACAACATTTTTTTCTTTTGATTTTAAAGGTTGGTGAACTTATAAATGGTTAGCTTTTAAGTGACATTCCTAGCTTATTTAGTATGAAAAATAAATAATAGTTAAAAATTTATTTCAAACATCATCTTTTTATAAATTTTTGTTTAAATCTTTTTTTTGTTTTTATTAGATATTTACTTAGCAAAGAAATTGTTTTATAAATTTAAAATTTAGTAAAACAAATAATCTTGGTTAGATCGAGAATTAAATTAAATTGCCCATTCTTAATTCTTACTTTTAATTCTAAATCATTTATCACCAATTAATTATTCTAAAAAGAATGTGTGGTTTTTTGGCTTTTAAAATTGTATACAACAAACCGGTTCCAACTGGTTCCAGACAAACGATGGTTTTTGTATACACATGTTATAAAATGAAACTCAAACTCAACCGAACAATTAGTTGATTAATACTATTCTTGATCGAACTGATTGGTCTGATTCAATTTTTAGACATATTTGGAGCAATTAAAGAGGATTATAAGGATAAAAAGTAAGGATGAGACCCGACTGACCAAAAAAAAAAGCAAGGATGAGAGAAAAAAATGGTCCCTATCTTCCTAATTTAGGGATTTTGAAAATTTGCTTTTATGTATACGTAAATTAAAAAAACCTAGCGTGAGTTTGAGGTTTATAATATAAAATTTAAGAAGATTAATTTTTAGGTATTTTTTAACATTATATTATATATAAAGGTAAAGGTTTTTGTCAACATTTTTGTTAATGACATGGGTCGGATCATGTTAAACTTTTTCGTATATCATTTAGGTTGCTTTATCTAAAGCAAAATTTTGATAACTAATAAATTAGAAAGTAAAATCTTTTCTTGGAAAATGTCATTATGAATTGAGATGACCCAAGTCTAACCAGCAGTTACCTTAGGCATTCAATGAAGACCCAAATAGACATCTTGATATAGGTCCATTCTTAATTACGAAACAGAAACCATTGATTGGATAATTTGCTCCGCAAGATCGATACAATGACATCTCACTCAGCAGAGAACTGGCAAAGTGTTGAAAGTGGCTGCATTATCTTCAATGACTACAACACCTATGCACTCTCTGACAACCTTAAATTCTGCTTCTTTTGCTTCTTCTACATATTCAAAGCTGTCTTCTATTCCTTCCTTCTGGTGGTTCTGTTGATGTTCTCCATATAACTCTTAAACCTGCCTTCACTAAGCAGGCTTTTTGCTACTGCTGAAGCGTTGGATTCTCAGGACATGCTATCCACACCTATGGGATCCACTAATGAAGCTGATTCTGATATCTTTGAGGTCTCTTTCTATTTTTTCATTTTTACTTTTCGTTTTGTTGGTTTTGCAAATTGTTTGGTTGCCAAGAAAATCGGGGCAAAAGCTAAGAATTGCTCGTAAAGTGACTAAACCATAATCTGTCGACTTAATTAAACCATAATCTATCGTCTTAATTATCTATTAGATAAGCATTTGGCTTAGAAGTGGTTGTCTCTACTTGGGTGGAACATGCTGGAATCTGGTTCTTTTTTTCTACTTTTATTTAGTAACCTCGAAATTATGAGGAAAGACGTGATTTGATTAGTGTTAATGTGTTGTTTCATGATTTTGCACATCTAGCTTGTAGGTTCTGAGGCACATTGTTCTCCATCAGTCAATAGCACTGCAGACGTAGACAATGCACATTTCCCTCTTATAAATTTAGCTTCTGAACTATTGTTTGCATGGAAGATAAATAAATGATTTGGGAGCTAGGGAGATAAATTATTTTTCTTCAAATGCTCTGCATAGAAACCATTGTTTTGTCTGTGCCAAAAACATTCTTTTATGTTCTCCTTACTAGTTCTTTAAATGGTCTCAAGTATGCATTTATAGTGATCATCTGACAACTGATGATTATATGAGCACTTTTTGATCTATCTATTTATGGATGGACTTTATCATCTAGACATTGGTTCCTAAGTCTTTTGTGTAAATCTGATTGTAAGGGGGGACAACTTGTACCTTCCGACGCCGTTATAATCTCAAATTTTATTCTGTTTTCTGAAGATTGAAGCCTCTGAGTTGCTTTTGAAACTTTCATTAACATGACCTTTTAACTCGTCGTTATCTGCTGAGCTAAAAGCTTAAATTGGGGCTTAAACTTTTTGAATTTGATCATTTTGAGACATAAACTTGAAACCTGCTCAATAAATGGCTAAAATTTCACGAGTCCGCTCAATTTAAAAAAATTTTGGATAGAAATTAGGACATGTTTACACGCGTCGTTACATGCAACAACGTGACACCATTCCTTTTTTTAAACTCCACGTATAAAAGAGTAAAGTTTTAAGTTTTAACCCTAAAATTTTGTTAATTTTCGTAAATTCTGTAAATTTTGTAAAGTAAAAAAAACAAAATTTTACAGAAAACCCTAAAATTCCATCGTCGCTCTCCTCTCTGACGCATCTTAATCGTCAGCCATTCCGCTCCAGTCTTCGTGCAAGGGTTGTCTTGCTTGGTTCATGCATCTTCACCAAAGGTTGCCCTCGCCAGATCTGCACTTTATTGTTCGTTGAAGTGGTTGTGTTGGTTGGTTGACACATCTTCACCATCCTCTGATTTGCGCTTCAGTCTTCATTGAAAGGGTTGACTTGCCTAGTTCATGCATGATCTCTTGAAACTAAGGTAAGTCAGAATTAAAGTATTAGTCATTAGATTTAAGAGTGGTAAACATTTGATTATGAAAGGTCTGAAGTTAGAAAAGTTTGAGGTTGAGCATTTTCATTTTCTTAGAGCTGATTTTTTCGGTTTGGCAGAATGACATTTGATGAAGTAATTCTAAGGTTTCACTATGCGGGATGTCTTGTTAATGTGGGTGATAATATTATGTATGACGGTGGTTTTGTGGATGAAATTGAATTTGATCCTGACTTACTGAGCTTATTTGAACTGGTTGATGTATGTAAGAAAAGTTGGTATAACAATGTGCAAAGGATATTTCATCTTTTGCTTGATTTTAAACTATGTAATGATTTGAAATTTGTATGAGATGATGCTAGTATGTTAGATATGGTTAGTCAGATGATGGGTACGGGTGGTATTGATATTTACATTGAGCATGGTGTGGAAGCCCATGTTGAAGTGATTAAGGATGAATGTAATGAGGTTAATTAGGGTAATGTAGTTGACGATAATGGTAATGATGTTAATAATGAAAGGTTTGGAGGTAATGTAGGTAATTTAGACAATGTGCCAAATGTGGAGGATGAAAATAATGCAGATATAAAGAATGAAGATGATACAAATTTGGAGGTTGAAGAGGATGAAAAGGATGAAGAGGATTTAAAGCAAGGAGATGAAGGCAATGGTCCGGATGAAGATAATAGACAATATGAAGCTGATGCAGGTGATGCAAATATGAAGATGAAGTAGTTTTGTCTCAATATTATGACAGTGATGAATATGGAGAACTAGTCAGTGATGTAGATGATATGGTAGATGATGCTACTAGGAGGAAAATGAAATACAATGTTTATGATGAAAATGTAGCTAAGCCTGACATTGAATTAGGGATGATTTTTCTTAATCATTTGCAATTTAAGCATGTAGTAAGTTTGTTGTCCATCAAAACAAAAAGGCTGTCATGTTTACAAAAATAAGCCTAATTTTGTCCAAGGTAAATGTAGGAAAAAGAAATCCCCTTGGTATATATATGGAGCATTTGATAGGAAGTTGCAGTCATTTCAAGTTAGGAAATTTAAGAACAATCATTACTGTAATAGGTATATACAAATCCTAGGATGAACAATAGTATCTTAGCTGACTTGTTAAAAATAAGCTTAAAAGGGAGTCATTTTTAAGAATGATGATATAAAATTTTACGTTAAGGATTTTTTTGGTGTTGAAGTGTCCATGAGTATAGTGAGAAGAGCAAAGAAAAAAATAGTAGACAATGTTATGATCAATATTGAAGAGGAGTTTAGGAAACTTTGGTCATATGCTGAAGTGATTAGGCAGACCATCCCAGAAAGCACTGTTACATTGACAGTGTCTTGACCAATTCCAACATCTCCACCTATATTTGAAAGAATGTACATATGCTTACAAGTTATTAAACATGGATTTAGGCATGGATGCAGACATTTTCTTGGCCTAGATGGATGTTGGCTGAAAACCAAAACTAAGGGTGAACTTTTATATGTCGTGGGAAGAGATGGAAATAATCAAATATTTCCTATTTCTTGGGCTATGATTTAAGTTGAGTTGACAGTCACATGGAAGTGGTTCATTGAAAGACTAAAAGAAGATTTACCTCACTTGGGCTCCAGAATTGGTTGGACTATAATGACTGACAACGAAAGGTAAAAGTTTCATATCAATCTTGTTTGTACTTTCATTGAGAGTGTAACTGTTATAAAATATGAAGAGTTACATCCACATGCGTATTCAAATGGTTATGTTTTCTATTGTAAGGAATTGATAGAGTTATTGTCGATTTGTGTTCAGATGCTGAGCATAGGTTTTGTGCTAGACATTTTATGTAAATTGGCATGGAAGAGGATATAAAGGGGAAGAGATGAAGGAGCACTTTTGGAAAATTGCAAAATCCTTCATAATAATGGAATATGAAGAAATTTTAGATAAGCCCAGAGTCAAGAGCCAAAGGACAGCAGAAGATATTGAGAGTTATGCACCAGTTTAGCAATAATGCCGAGCTTTCCAGAGGGAAGATTCTATAATTGAGTTGGTTGACAATAATTTATATGAGGCCATCAATAAGACTCTGGTCAATACAAGAAAAATGTTAATTTTAGGGTTATTTGAGCATCTTAGAAGAGAACTGATGAAAAGACTTATGAGAAAAGGAAAGAGGCTGCCAAGTGGAAGGTTAATTTAGGGCGAAGATTATGGGAAGCAATTAAGAAGAGTTTCATAATTGCTCAACATTGTTCAATGCATCATAATGAAAGAGGGTATAAGATTGATCACGGACATAACAGATATGTGGTGAGGCTTTAGAGCAAAATATGTTCTTGTAGGAGATATACTTTCTTTGGCATTCCTTGTGCACATGTCATATGTGCTATTAGAGACAGTAGGGTTAATATTGAAAAGTACACTTCTAGTTAGTTATGGAAGACTGAATATGTCAAAGCATATGGGAAGGCAATTCAAATGATGCCTGGTATGAAAGACTGACCCATTAGCAATGAAGAAACTATTTGGCCACCAGAATTCAAACAAGGGCCTGGTAGGCCCAAAATAGCTAGGAAAAAAGGCATTGATGAGCCTTAAAAGAATACAAAAGTAAACAAAAAGAAAATTATTGACCACGTGTCTAAGAGGGGCATGATCATTATATGTAGCCACTGCTATACAGAAGGACACAACAAAAGAGACTATCCTTGGAAAGGTCGAGAGGTAATTTCTAAGTTGTATTATCTTTTTACGGTGTTACTAAGATTTTTTTCCATAATAGTGATAATGTTCTAGGTTTTTTTATTCTGTTATCACTGTTATCAATAGCAGGTTCCAACAACTGATTTCCATATTGAGTAACACACAACAAATTCACAATCAACCCCCAAAAACATATCCACAGTTGAAAGTAAGTGCCTCTAATTTTGCATTCAACACTGAAAGGGGAAAGAAAGGTAAAAGAAGAACAAAAGCCTTGGGCAGAAATCAATAAAGAGGAAGGAAGCTGTTAGTGCACATGTGAATCCAAGCCAACAAAGTCAAATTGCACCTTCAAAGGGAAAGGAGAAAATGTAAACTTAACATTTTGTTAGTGAACTGAACAATTTTGTGATATTTGTGAACTGAACAACAATAGATTGTAAGGATGTTGTTGGGATTAATTTTATTAAGCAATGAATGCAATGACTTGCAATTTCAATTTGAATTGCACTTTTTGTACATTTTTTTCTTTTTGTTGAAGTTCATGAATGGGTTACCGAGGGTGATGGAAGAGTGATAGAAGCTTGGTTGGAATTATCAAATTCTCTGTAATATTTTGCATTTTTCAGGGAAGGCTTAAAGTCTATGGATGGAAAGAGATGATCAGCTTTTTGTAGTAAAGTGTTGGTTTTCTTTATTTTCCAATAAGTGTGTATTGCATTTCTTTTAGGTTTTTTCATTTTCGTTGAAGTTCATGACTAGCATAACATGTACATTGTTAATACAGCCTCCGTTGGAATTATTAGTTTATTAAACATCTTTGTCTCCTCATCAATAATTTGATGACTTATAAAACAACTTAACAGTTGTGTTAATCATTGGATTGGAGGTAAAATATGGATAACATTTTTTAGAGTAGTCAATTACTGCCTCTTTTAACTCCTTTTGACTATTAACAAATATTCCATCTCCATTGATTAAAGATCCTATTTTGTCACTAATCTTCCTTACCAAATGTTGAAACATCAAATATCTCTAGGCTAGTATATCAAACATGTTTAGGCTAGTCCATTAAACATCAAACCTGTTTAGGCTAGAACATCAAATTAGTAATACATTAGATGTTAAAACATTTAACACTTTGCACTTTCCAACATCAGGTTAGGTGAAGAACATTTACTCATTGTTCTAGTACATCAAACCATTTCTAGGTAAGGCTTTAAAGGTATAACTATTGCCTTTTTTGCCTTCATTATTTGGACTAACAAACATAAGAAAAACTACTAAACACAAGCTTAAACAAGCAAACCATTTCTAACACTTTGCTTAATGTGTTTCATAACTAGTCCTCATGGCAGCTAACTCATTCTTCAACTTCAAAATTTCTACAATCCTTTCAGCTTGTAAAACATCTACTGCATTCTCTCTTAACTATGTCACTTCTGCCTTCAATAGATTATTTTGACGATATAGCATCTTCTCTCTGTTTTTTAGCTTTAAAATAATCCGTCTTACTCTTGGACAAAATCTTTGATCATGTCATTCATGAAATCCACAAACATTTTCACCCTACCATGAATGAAGCAGCAATTCGTTAATGAAATATATGAACATATTTAGCTCAAACAAAATATATCAAAATTACCGGAAAGAGTCGACAACCATAAAACCTTCTTCCTGTATTTTCATTAGTCCATAGAGTCCATCTAAGTGCTTTCAAGTTACAGTAACAATATTTAGCCTCTTCGTCATAGTCTCATTCAACTGGATAAGTTGAAGAAATCAACTTGTATGACCTCGTATCAAGCTTAGAATGGGTACCTTTAAAACCAAAGTTGAAAATTCAACAAATTCCAACCCAACACAAAATCACAACCAACAAAACAACAAATTAAATCCTCTAATCAACCTCATTACCTTGAAGAACCACTACTTGAGCTCATTCTCAAGTATTATAACATAATGCTGTAATGTTGATTGCGCACCCTCTGACAGCTAAATGATGTCGACAAAACTGAATTTGCTTGCCCCTAATAATCATCATCTTTTCCATGAATATCATATTTCATCTTGAACCCAGTGCATAAAGAATAACAAAACATAAATAACCACCAACAAAGCTAAACCATGTGACACAAATCATAGCCTACGTACAATGTCAAGTACATAGGGAAGAGAAAACTTGATCATATCCTATATACAAATGTATAATAGAATTGTACATGAAAAACAATTATCGTCTATGCGTTATTCAACTCAATAATCAAACCCATTTAAAGAAGATAAAATAATTTAAGTAAATTTAACATTGTTAGGCAAAGGAATAAAGTGAATATTAAAACATCATAAATTTATATACAAAAATTAGAAGGGAGCTTACCTACTTCGGTCTTCAATCACAACACATGTATGTTTCAGATCTCCAAAAACTTTACTGCCCATTCACCTCCAACGCCAAAAGAGAGATCTCACACTCAAACTACGAAGAAGGCACAAGTGAGATTGGAGTGAAGGCACATGCATTAAGTGATGATGAGTTCAGTGATTGGAGAGAAGGCACAATCTAAAGAAGAAAAAGAGGGTGAAACATGTGTTCATAAAAATCGTTGATTTTAGGGTTGAAGAGGGTTTCGTTTTTGTCAAAATTTAAAAGAAATTAATTAAATTTTCTTAAATTCCACTAGCCTAGATAATAAATTAGGTCTATTAACGTGGCATCCAAATACTAATTGACCTGCATGTAACGACGTGTGTAAACACGTCCTAATTTTCGCCCAAAAAAGTCTTAAATGACTATACTAGTAAAATTTTAGCCCTTCATTAATCATATTTCAAGTCTCAAAATGATCAAACTCAACAATATGTTAAGCTACAATTTGGGCTTTTAGCCTTATCTGCTACTATAGGTTGTCTTTATTTAATTGATCTCATAGTTTATGCTACTATAGGTTGCCGTTATTTAATTGATCTCATAGTTTATGGAATATCTTCCAAGGGTCAAATAGGATTCCTTGTGAGTTTAAATCAACATATATCCTGCAGCAAATATGGTATTGAGCAAGAATAATGATGTTATCCATAACTTTAAAATACTTCTCGACACGGGCAAATTTATTTCTGTTATTATTTGTTATATTTTCGTAATCTTTGTTTTCCTCTTTGGCTCAATTTCAATTCTTTGAGGGTTACAAAGCAGAAAATTAGAATCAAGCTAAGATCTTTCTTCGTATGTTTGACTGAAGATTCGTGCAAGCAAATAAATGACGCGGCAAGGACTACAAAAGCAAAGACAAGGCTACTGTGCCATTACTGACCAAGAAGCGCATGTATTGTGTTCTCAAGTCTCCTCATGTGCACAAGGACGCAGGATTTCATTTTGAGATCCAAGCCCACCTACAACTAATAGATATCCTCTATCCAAATGCACAAACAATAGATTCGTTGATGCAGCTTGATCTTCCTGCTGGTATTGACGTTGAGGTCAAGCTATTCAAGTTCTTGAGTTGCTTTGTTGGTCCTCTTTGAACTTATCTTATAGTATGCTAAAACCAAAAAAAATGTTTTGAGTTACTAAGATGCTTAAAGTTTGTAACTTAATGACTGGATGTTAAATTGTTGATGACGCTTAAATATTTTGGCTTTGAATTGACCATTTAAAGAAAGAATTACATATATAACACAGGCTGTTCTGCTTCATATTTTCAACTTTCTACAGCATTCTCCCCACAAATTCATCTTCCTCATTTTTCTTCTGTTATGCTATTTATTTATTATATTTTAGTCAAGTGATTTTTTATCTTTAGTTGACTTTTGAACCCAGTATCCCAATGTTCTTTCTGCACTCTTATCTTTTCTGATTCCTTCTAATATGGCTTTTAGTTTACTTTTACTTGTTTCAAAATAACCTATTGGATGGATCTACTTGGCATCTAGCTGCTTTTTATCGTTTTCATCTGTGGTCGTATGACTATCGTTATTATCTGTTTCTTCTCCTTCTATAGCCAGTATACTTGTGTTCCATAATTTTGCCCATCTACGTTAGTCTCATGAATTAATGGACAATATCACGAAAGGAGTTTGGACCTTTTTAAAGAAAAGGGAACGTAAAATGCCTTTTGCATTGAAGCTTGTTTTTCTGCTTAGCCCTTGGTGAGACTTGAGGACATGAGCAGAAATGTTGGACGTCTTTAAACACTTCATCACAAATACAACAGAAGAAAACATAATTCAAACCGTTGAAGGGCAATTTTGTTTAATGGTTAAGGGTTTTTGTCACTCTGTTTAGAAGCTGCCTCAGTTGAGAGGAATGTGAATTTTGGGACTTGTAGGAGCTTGATCATGATGGTACCATTCACTTTTTTAAATGTTTAAAAAGGATACAGTGAATGTGTGAATCCGAAAGATCAGTATTTGCAATATAAAATCAAAGTCGTGGTCAAAGCCTAACTTGGCAACTTGGTTCAATCAGCTTTTATTTGTCTGCAATTGATTCATTCCAAGAAAGGAATCCATTATTGATATTGAGTGGGATTGTAGGAGTAGGACCCTTCTCTCTCTCTTCTTTTTTGTCAGCGCATGGAACCCAGTTCCCTCAGTTGAAATGAGAGAGAAGTGTGGCGTACGTTTAATAAGAATAGCTAATACATTAAACATTTTCATTTCCTTTTACAATTTCATTAGAGCTTTTAAGCTATTACCTCGATGTCAAGAATAAAAGTTCCAAATAATTTGCACTAGTCTCTTATAATTTTCAATTTAAATTTACCTATTTGTTCATATACATTGAGAAACAACACGCTACATACGTGAATACCAGTTAAATAGGTGTTGTTATAGAAAGAAAATTTGCAAAAGAGGACTTGACAGCAATGGGTCATTATCGTACAGGCCCCAGCATCTACATATAGTTGATGAAGCGTTAGTTTTTATGCATTTTCGCCGCCTCTAAAGATTCCTGTGGTCAAGTTCTCTTTCGTTTCTTCTAGTCTGCCGTGGAAGGTCCGTCTTGGACTTTATGCAAAACATCAGACACCCTGCCAAATGCACTTGACTTTTTATGCAGGTTGAGAGAGACAGGAGGCTCAAATCTCCATCACAATCATGCCACCATATTTATGTCGACACAAATGTTTCTGCATATATCATTATTACACATATGCTATGCCGATTTCTTAAGGCAAGCTAAATTTTTATTAATATATGTCATCTATATTACACATCCACACACGAAAATATTTGAATTTAAATAGAATACATTTTAAACTAACACTTTTTTAATAATTCATAAAATTTCAAAGAAAAAAGTTGCTTTGCAACCATAGTGACCTAAAATAATTTAATTATATTAGCATGATTTTACATTGACTATATGACTATATACTTACATTAATCGTTTCTGTTTTCTTCTAATTTATTAAAATATGCTTTGTTTTCTTCCTTTATAATAACATTTTTGGTAAGTGAGATAAAAATATTATAGAAAATGTCATAAGGGACAAACTAATATACTCTTTTTTATTAAGTTAACGTGAGAACAATGGGAATAAAAAAATATTGCTTTAGAACTATATTGGAAATTGTTTGCAAAATCAAAATTTAACATTTTTTCTGTTTTAAATAAACGTTTTTTTCTTTAGGCTTTTGATACCACTTAACATGGTTAATAATAGAGATTTGATTCTTTAGTTTTTGAAGTTCTGCTAAAATATAATTATTATAAATAAAGCTAAGAGTACATTTTAAATTTTATCATAATATAGATATAATTTAATATTTTAGCGTATTTAATTCAACTTTAATATTTTTAAAATATTTAAAACAAAAGTTAAGTGAATGAAAAATTGACTGCGCTTATATTTCTTACATCATTACTACCATGTCATTTAAATTATTTTAAAAATGTCAACTATGATAGGCACCATTTGGTGCCTACCAAAATGAATGTCAAACATGGTAGGCATTTCGGTGCCTACCATGCTTGGCCTTATTTGCATCCTCCTGCTTATAAATAGGCAGGAGGTGAACAAAGAGAGAAGTGCATAGGCAGTACAAAAATTAAGAAAAGTGTGAGGAGAGAGAGAAAAAGAGAGAGAGAGACACATAAAAATATTTTGTGTATTTTTGTGAGTGTAGTTTTTTCCTTGTAATTCTCTAATTTTTCAGTAGTAAAATTCTTCTATCCTTGCCTGTAGTTTTTACCCTAATTTAGGAGTTTTTCACGTAAAATCTGTGTGTTCATTACCATTCCTTTCAGTCCTAGTCAGTTGCGAACCTGCTCTAATCCAGTCAATTTTCACAACAAGTGGTATCAGAGCTAAGGTGTGTTTTTCTTGAAAATTCAGAGTATGCTCTGTGGTTGCAGTTTTGACTGATCTTCCACATCAGAAAAGATTTTCTTGAAAAAGGTTTATTTGGTGTGGTGGAGCTTTGGTGTGATAGTGTGGAAGTGCATGTCTAGGAAAATTCTGGCTAAGGAAAGACTTGGTACTTAAGCGTGTCCGTTTGTGACCCACCTCTCTTTCCTAGGAACTTACCTGGTGTACGATTCACATATACGGGGTACTGTTCATACATACCAGTACTATTCACGTGAAATAGTGGGAGCTAAATTCTGTTCGTGATAGAAGCAATGGCAGCAAAATTTGAGATTGAAA
>JAOQMS010000005.1:22420601-22444153 GCA_027563885.1 Erythroxylum longipes
CTATGATAGGCACCATTCGGTGCCTACCAAAATGAATGTCAAACATGGTAGGCATTTCGGTGCCTACCATGCTTGGCCTTATTTGCAACCTCCTGCCTATTTAGGTGAACAAAGAGAACAGTGCATGGGCAGTACAAAAATTAAGAGAGGCGTGAGGAAAGAGAGAAAAAGAGAGAGACACACACAAAAATATTTTGTGTATTTTTGTGAGTGTAGTTTTCTCCTTGTAATTCTCCAATTTTTCAGTAGTAAAATTCTTTTATCCTTGCCCGTAGTTTTTACCCTAATTTAGGAGTTTTTCACGTAAAATCTGTGTGTTCATTACTATTCCTTTCAGTCCTAGTTAGCTGTGAACCTGCTCTAATCCAGTCAATTTTCACAACAAAAAATATATTAATGATTCCCACCGCAAGTTGAATAGATGACATTGCAAATGTTTTCTAAAAAATAAGAACTCGAGATTGTGTTGTAGACCTTTGTGGAGACGGCAGTTGTCGTGCAAGGTTGGTTCGAGGTAGTCATCGAGATCGGATTAACAATTTAACAGACATATATTTAGGGTTTGAAGCAGAGAAAAGGTTTAAAGGCGTGCGAAAATCACAGCACTACACATTTTTGTGCTTGATCAAAATACACACACATGAGAGATGTAAACATTCATTAGGAGTATTTTTTTTAGATAAAAAGCTTCAATTCAACCATATTAGTAAATAATTGTACTTTAGTTATTAGAATTCTGTGTTGAGTTTGTAAAGATCTGTAACATGTTCTTGTTAGGAAGAATGAAATGATTCATATTTTTTTTAATCTTTGTTCTTATTTTATTATTGCTACTTTCAAGAGAAAATAAAGTTTAGCTATTATTTTGAATAAGTCAAATTAGTTTATTCCTGTTTTTTCAAATTTTCAGCTGTGATTCTCAATATAATAAAGCCTATTTAAAGGTTTTCTAACGAAAGAAAGAGTATCCTGATTTATTCTTTGAAAATTGATTTTCTATAGAGATTTTCTAGTTCCCTTGAAGCAACCAGAATTTCATTTTATTTTCTTTACTTTTATCACCACATGGAAGGACAAGCCTTCAACTAGCCAGAGCATATCAGAGCTTAGCAATGGAGTGGAGGATGGAGCAAGTGGAGAAAGTCATGGAATCAATGTCATTGGTTTAGATGGAGATGTTGAATCAAATAAATGAAAAGCTGAATCAATTATCTGTGCGCGTGGATCAAATGTAAAACCAAACCATCAAAGAGTTTGTTAATCAGTCAACTGCACTCAATTGAAACAGGTGTACTGGAGCTACTAGTCGTGGGGCTACCATTAGTAACTTTGCCCTTAAAGTAGTAAAGTTGGATTTCCCTTATTATTAAGGTAGAGATGATCCAACGAGCTGGATATGTAGAGCCCAACAATTCTTTGAAATCCATGACATTCTAGAAGGAGAATGGGTTCCATTGACATCTTTCCACTTAGAAGGAGATGCTCAACTTTGGTTTACATTCCGATCATATCATGGGAGGATTTTAAGACAAATCTCTACACAAGGTTTGATCCTAATCAATTTTTTTTTATTTTTTTAGGGAGCTCAATAATTTACAGTAGAAGATAGCAGTGCAAGAATATCAAATCAGTTTCGAGAAGCTTTTAGCAAAAGCTGGACCCCTTCCACAGACTCAACAAGTAATTTGTTGCATTAGTGGATATATTAAGGGACTCAATTCGTACAGATATTCAAGCAACCCGCTCTCTCACATTGACGTCAATAATTGGTTTGGATCATTTATACGTGGCAAAGGAAAATTTCCATAAGAAATTTTCATCTATCCAAAAACCCAACAACCTATTTAGAAGTCCTGCACATGCTAATTTTTCCATAGTGGAAGCTAAAAAATGTCAATGGAAGAGCTAAATGAAAAAAGAAATAGGGGACTTCATTTTAGATGCAATGAAAATTTGGCCTATGCGATCATTTTAAGATGTTTGTGATTCAAGCATGCGTAGAAGATAATAAGGGAGACCTAGAGATGGAGGACAATAATGATGACACTCCGGAAATTTCTTTACAAGCAATTGTGGGCACCAACATTCTAGAAACGATGCGAGTCAAGGGAAATTTAAAAGGCAGAGAAATCTTCATTCTTATAGATTCGGGAAGCACTCACAATTTCATTAATGAAAAATAGCAAGGATGCTGGGCTTGTAACCTAATTATAAAGGAAAATTCTTAGTGATGGTGGCCTTAAGAGAGAAGGTAGCGAGCTCTGGTAAACGTACTTATGTCCCATTTAAACTAAAGGGCACTACTATAATTTGTGATATATACTTACTGCCACTTGAAGGTTATGATGTTGTTTTAGGGACTTAGTGATTAAGGACACTGGGACTTAGAGTGTGGGATTTTTCTAAAATGCAAATGAGGTTCAACATAGAAGGCAATGATACAATTTTCCAAGGACTATCTACCCTAGAAACATAACAGTGAGGAATATTCAGATGCTATAGGTTACAAAAAAGAAGAAGGGATTTTGTTATAATTTTATGCCTCAAAAAGTTCAAAAATCTAACCATCATCGCCAAAAAAACCACTCCAAATTTGATCTCTTTTAGTTAAGTTTAAAGATGTAATGAAAGAACCAAAGGGCCTACCTTTTGTATGTGTGCATGATCGTAAAATCCCTTTATATCCTAAACAAATTCCTATTTCAGTCAAACCATATAGATATCCCTTCCACCAAAAAGCCAAAATAGAAAAAATAGACGTTGAAATGCTCTTATTTGGAATAATTAGACCAAGCAATATCCCTTATTCTTTCCCAGTTATTCTAGTAAAAAAACAAGATGACTTATAAAGAATATGCATAGATTATAGATCTCTAAATAAAGTGACTGTTTGAGATGAATCCCCGATACTAGTTTTTGACGAGCTCCTATATAAGTTGTACAGTGCAGAATATTTCACCAAGTTGGACCTCCATTCAAAATATTATCAAACTAGAGTGCATCCTAATGACATCAAGAAAATGGCTTTCCAGACTCATTAAGGGCATTATGAATTTTTAGTAATGCCTTTTTAGTAATGCCTTTTAGGCTAAAAAATGCTTCATCCTCGTTTCAAGCTCTCATGAATGAGGTATTTCAAAAGCATTTGAGAAAGTTTGTCTTAGTTTTTTATGATATTTTAATTTACAACAAAAATTGGGGAGAACATCTAAAACATCTGAGTATTTTTTTCACTTTTATAACCTAACTAACAATTTGTGAAGCTAAAAAACATGTTAAATTGGCCAAAGGTGATAAAAGCAAACACATGCAAGAGAGGGGGGGGGGGGGTGAATTGTGTGTATAAAAATTTTCTCAATTTCTTTCAATTAAAATCCTAGTTAAAATAGTAGGAGTCTATCAGGTGATAAAGCCTTTTTAAACGACAGGAGCTTGTCAGTCAATAAAAGTCATTTGTGGGATAGGACTCTGCTTAAATGAAATGAGCCTACTAAATGATAAATCCTGTTAAAACAATTTAAAAACATAAAGCTCTTGTTAAAACTAAAAGGAAGCTCTTGCAAGTTGAAAACAGAAAGAGCCTACTATAATAGTAAAGGAGCTTCTTGCTAAAATGAACACACACACAATATAATGTAGAAATATAAAAGTTAAGAGAAGAGAGAGAAGAAAGACGTAATAGATTTATACTGGTTTGACTTGCAACCCAAGTCTACATCTAGTCCCTAAGTATCCAACTTGAGTGTTTCACTATAAAATTTGAGTATTAAATTTGACGAGCCTCTCTAAGCTCATAAGTGAATATTTTTCAAGGTTCTCCAACCTTTCACACTCAAAATGTATAATAAGCTTCTAAAAAGCTCACAGAAAAACAAAATAACAATTTCTCTTTTGATAGAGTGATTTCACTTTATAAAGCATAATAGTAATGATAGGATTCTCAATATTATAGGTTTTGCTCAAAATGTTTCAACAGTTTGAATATGTTCCTTCTGCTTTATAAGTGTTGTTGCTCTTCCTTAAATAGTCAATTTCTTCAACTAGTTGTTGCTTCACTCGCATTTTTAATCAACTAGATGGATTTAACCTTAAATAAATTCAATGTCATCTTTGCTAAAAATCTTCCAGTAACCACGAAGCGAATATATGACCTTCATAATTAGTAGGATCCTTTCAGATAAATAATTTATAACAAGGTAAGTTCATAAAGAAGGTTCCAACAAGAAAGAAAACGTATTTCTTATGATTTTATTTCCTTTTTGAGAATTAGACTATTAATTTTACAATGAAATAAATCCAAATTGAATTTTGAAATATTATATAGTTACCATCAAAATCGTTAAATATAAATCTTGAGCTAACAATCTCCCCCTTTTTGATGATGACAAGAAATAATAGATATATTTTCAAAATTCAAAGAGATAATAAATGATTTTGAAAGATACATGTGATTTTTATCTGTTTAGTCATAATTAGCAGGAGCCTGTCTCTTAGGAAAGGAACCTATCGTTTATATATCATAGTTTTTCACAATTTTCAATAATCAATCACATATATATTTGAGCAGCATTAAGAAATATGCATTAGAAATATATCATCATGTATGCAAAAAATATATCATATAAATTCTCCCCCTTTTTCATTATAAAAAATAAAGGAGTATAAAGAGGAAGTTAGAAAAATAATGAAAACTATTCGCGCAATCAGTGAGGAGATTTTCTAAAGAGAATTTGCAAATCCAGGACTTGGTTTTATAGGTTGTTTATTTGTTCGCGTATTCGATCCTAATTTGCGAGAATGTCCCTCAACAGTTGTAAAATATCCATACGGTTTATGTCCTGAAGAGGGACAGGAGCCTGTTGCTCTGGAGTCGGACCTACAATTTCTGGTATCCTTCAGACCTCTACTCTAAGGCAGGACTCAAGAAGTCCACTACTCTTTCTATTTTCTTCTCCACCCAAATATTTTCTTTGAACTTGTACCCGAACTGGGAGGGGATAGAGGAATGAAACTTACCAGGCTTATACCACGTTAGATTGTTAAAAGGAACGCTAAAATATGTGAAGATCTTGGTTAACAACATTCCATAAGACAAACCTCTAGTAGTGTTCTTGTGGTTTTCCTTTTCCACCATGAACTTCATAATCATTGTTGGGAGATTCATTTTGTTTCCCTTCAGTAGATTGTACACCACATAGGTATCTAAGAGACTACATCTTTTTATTGAGCTACTTCTTGGAAAAACTGAAGTAACCGATATTGATGACACACATCTAGGCAGTAGGTCCAGTTTCTACACATAGGTCTCAATTCATGGGCATTCTCAGTATGCAGACATATGAAGTCCATAACCTTTCCTAAATCAAGATCAGCAATGTCCCACTTATGGCAATAAAGGTCAGTGCTACCTATAGGAGCTATATTCAAAATGTTCCCCAATATGTCCTCTGGTATCAAGATCACACATTCCCGCACCCAATATATGATGGCTATCTTTCCATCAATGTCTTCTTCTTGCATGTGTGTGTAAAAGCATTTGAACAATTCATCACGCACTGTATCATCCAAATTAAAAAATTTCTCCCACCCAATAGCAACAAAGAAAGTAGAGAGAGGAATACCAATATCATCGAACATGTGAGGAGACACAATACGTCTAGCAACCACTTTTCTCTTTTTGTACCACATTCCATAGCGAGTTTCAGCTTCTATTGATTCAAGAGATTTTATTTATGATGATAAATTTCCCTTCTAGTGGACCATTAGTTTCTTGGACCTTTTTGCTCTAGGGATTTCTTCAAACAGGTCCTGTTTTACAAATAGTTCATCCCTGACAATAGCTTCCTCAATGTTTTCTTCAACCATAGGCTCTTTGCCTTTTCTTTTCTCTTCCCTTTTTCTTTTTCTTGACTCATCTTTTTTTTTGTTTCTTCTGCTTCAACAGTTTCTTTTTGTGGAGCTTGTGTTGTAACGATTCCTCTGATCCGTTGTCTTCTTTCTAACCTGGAAGTTTCTTTATCAGAACCATCGTCATTTATTACCCAGTGCTCTTTAGGCACTCTCTTCTATTTAGGACCTGGTTTAGGAATTTCAGAGGTTTTTGGAGAAGTAGGTAGGGAGAGAATAGGTTAATGGAATCTCACATTTTTCATTGACTCTCCCTTATTGAAAGTCTCTTTTTCTTCTTCATTTTCTTCATTCTTTTCTTTTCCTCTTTCTTCTTCTTCTTCTTCTTTTGAATCAGTAGCATATTCTTTTTCTATTGTTTCTTCTTTGTCATATGAAGAGGAATTAGGATAATTTAGAGTTAACGTAGCAACAATCTTTCTTTTCCTATCTTTGGGGTCTCCTGATTGAGTATTTCTGAAGTTTGGATGTTTGAGGAGACAGAAACAGGTTTAGTAGCAATGTCTAGAGAACATATAATGGGAGACAAAGATGAAGAATCAGAAGTAAAGTTTTATTTATGATGAGGTGTTTCGTCATGGCTAGAAGTTAAGCCCAAATTTTCTTTTGTCCTTTTGATTTTGTCCTTGCCATTGTAGGTAAGTTTTGTGAAGTTTGAGAGAGAAAATAGGAGGTAATGCAGAGAATTAGGGGGAGAGAATGAGAATGATAGAGATGAGAAAACGAAGTTTGCTTAGGGTATACTAAGTAAAAAGATCAGTAGACGTATAAACTAAAAGAGGAAGTGTAATCGGTTATGCATCTTCTGACAGATAAGTACTTAGATTTGTCAATCTACGTATGCGTTTTTGAAAAAACTGAGATGTTGCAATTAATGACTCCCTATTTTCTAGGACACATGTTATCTTACTCTTTTACACTGAGAGGAGCCTTTTAACAACAAAGGGTCCTATTAAACCTAGAGAGAGTTTCTAAGGGATTAGAATAGAAGGTTCTTACTGAAAGGATGATGCTTTTGAATTTGAGAAGTTTTGCAGAAAAATTCAAATAGAAGAAGGGTATTGCATCACCTTAATTTGGAGTGATCATGGAGGAGAATTTGATAACATAAAGTTTGAAGAATTATGTGACAGTAGTGGTATAACTCACAACTTCTCTTATCCAAGGACGCCTCAGCAAAATGGAGTTATAGAGAGAAAGAACAAAACTTTGGTTGATATGGTCAGGACTATGTTGTGTAAGAGTTAAGTACCTTATGGATACTCGACAAAAGTAGTATCCATGACATGTTATGTACTTAACAGATGTCTTATAAGACCTATTCTGAAAAAGACCCCCTATGAGTTGTGGAAAGGAAAAAAAATCAAATGTTGCTTACTTTCGAGCATTTGGCTGCAAGTGTTTCGTGCTAAACATTGGAAAAGACAACCTTGGAAAGTTTGATGAGAGATCAAGTGAAGCTATTTTTATGGGCTACAGTATTGCTAGTAAAGGATTCAGAGTTTACAATAAAAGAACAAAAAAGACAGAAGAATCGATACATGTGGTATTTGATGAAGCAATACCTTTGACAACAACAATTGACTCAGATGATGAAGAGCATCCTCTGCTTCCTAAAAATACATCAGAGAATCAAACTACATCTATATCAAGAAGGCCCCTCTGAAGCTAGAACAGAGCAGGCTCGTTTATCTCAATAGGAGCCTATACAACAAAAAACACCGAGAGAATGGAGAGGTCTTGATGCACATCAATATATTCTGGGAGATCCCTCTAAAAATCTAAGAACAAGATCATCGTTCAAGAAAAACTTTGTGGCTCTCATCTCACATATAGATACAAAGACCATTGAACAGGCCTTTATTGAAAAAATATGGTTTTAACTATGAAAGACGAACTGAATGAATTTGACAAAAACACAGTCTGGAATCTAGTATCTCATCCTCAAAACCAGTCAATCATTGGGACTCGATGGATATTTCAAAATAAACTTAATGAAAATGATAAGGTGGTAAGAAATAAAGCTAGACTTGTAACTTAAGCTTACAATCAACGGGAAGGTATTGATTTTAATGAAACTTATGCACCTGTTGTTAGATTAGAATCAATTAGAATTTTACTTACCTTTGTATGCTATAGAAACTTCAAGTTGTTCCAAATGGATGTTAAAAGTGCGTTGTTAAATGGTTACATTAACGAAGTAGTATTTGTTAAGCAACCCACAGGTTTTGAAGATGAAAACCATTCGAATTACCTGATGAAGTTATCCAAAGCTCTTTATGGTTTAAAGCAGGCTCCTCGAGCATGATAAGATAGGTTAAGCAACTTTCTGTTTGAGAATAACTTTGAAGGTTAAGCAACTTTCTGTTTGAGAATAACTTTGAAAGAGGAAAGGTCGATGAAACCTTATTTATTAAAAGAAAGGAGAATGATTTAATCATAGTGCAAATATATGTTGATGACATAATATTTGGTGCTATAACCATCCTTCTGTGAAGAATTCTCAACATTAATGTAGGGGGAGTTTGAAATGAGCATGAGGAGAGAATTATCATTCTTTCTCGGGTTACAAATCAAACGAATAGAAAAAGGATCTTCATTAGCTAAGACAAATGCACAAAGGAACTCATAAAGAAATATCATTTTGAGTATGCCAAACCGATGAGTACTCCCATGTACACTAGAACTAAACTTGATAAAGACGAAGAAGGCAAAGCTACTGATGAGACAAAATATAGAGGAATGATTGGATCATTACTATATCTTACAAGCTCAAGACCAAACATTATATTTAATGTGTGTCTTTGCGAACACTTTTAATCAAATCCAAAAGAAAGCCATCTTCAAACAATCAAATGAATCTTTCAATATCTCCACGGAATTATGGATTTTGGACTATGGTATCAAAAAATTGATTCATTTGAGATAGTGGGTTGTTGTGATGTAGATTATGTAGGTGATAAAGTCGATCGAAAAAACACAAGTGGTCACTGTCAATTTCTTAGAGGATGTCTAGTATTTTGGTCCTTCAAGAATCAAAATTACACAGCGCTTTCAACGAATGAGGTGAAATACATAGTAGCTGCCAGTTGTTGTGCTCAAATCTTTAATGAAGCATTAACTACATGATTTTTCTCTATAACTTTTCTCATATTCCTATATTATGTGAAAACATGAGTGCTATAAATTTTTCTAAAAGTCCTGTGCATCATTCTAGGACTAAGAATATAGAAATCAAACATCATTTTCTTAGAAATCATATTTTAGAAGGAACCATTGATCTTTTGCATGCTAATACTAAGAATCAAGTAGTTGACATTTTCACTACGCCACTTACTGAAGATAGATTTTGCGTGTCCAGAAAAGAGCTTGCATTAAGTTCTAACAAGCGGCTATATGGATCTATTAGAAGATACACAAATGATCACACTTCCTATATTGACGTACGATCGTTCATCTTCACATGAGATCAATGCTCAATAAACACATAATATACCAGAAACAAAATTCTCTCCTCTACTAACCCTTATTGTTATTCGAAGCACCGCTCTTGACTCTCTGCATTCTAACTCTTTGTTTTCATCTCAAGTCTTCTATACCTAATCCATCGCTCTTATTATGGCACGAACCAGATCAAAAGGATAAAAGAAAACTCCAACTTTTACCCATAATCATGGTGAAGCTTATATCCTCTAAGCTCCAAGTATCAGAAGTGCACTGGGTTATAAATGATGATGATTCAATTAAAGTAAAGTCTCGGTTGATTAGACAACCAAGAATTAGAGGAAGTCTTGGAAAGCAAGCCCAGAAAATTTCTAAAAAAAGAAAACCCTGATGTTGAAAAGAAAGAGGAAGAAGAATCCAGAAAAGGAAAAAGGGAAGAAATAAAGAAGGGAAAAGTGCATGTGACTGAATAAACTATTGATAAGTTGTTTCGTGAAGAGATTATTCTTAAAAGAAAAAGGCAAAGAAGATAAAAATAGCTACACAAAAAGGAAAGACATCAATACCACAAAAAATGTTTAAGTCAGCGGAAGCTGAAGTTCGCTATAAAATGCAGTACAAGAAAAGAAAGGTGGTTGTTGGGTGGATCTTGCCTCCCATGATATTTGATGACATAGATTGGAAAACAATGTTTGGGTAGACAAAAGATCTAAAAGAGTAGTAGAAAACTTAGATCTTGCTCTAGACCAACAAACTGCTTTCCCTTTTTAAGATGAAAATAATGCAAATCTTCAACAACAGCTGAAAGATATTCAAGCCAATCAAGAACAAATATGAGAACAAATAGATAGTATGCAAAATCAACTTCTTGACATACAGATTTTGCTCAGAAAAATCCTTAAATCTCTTAAATAACTCTATTGCTATCTTCTTTCTACTTGCCTTATTTATGCTAATGATTTTGTTTAATGCAATATTTACTCTTTCTCTCTATTTCATTCTTTTTATTTCACTTCCTCTCTATACTTTATTATTTTTGATAATGATAAGGGGAGAGAGTTTATGTGGATATATTTTTTGCATATTTCTCAATGCTGTCTCCATTGTATATATGATTGATTTTGATGTTCAACTTGTGAAAATCTGTGATGTATAAACGATAGGTTCCTTTCTTAAAAGATAGATGTTGAATTGAAAAACAATATATTCGTTTTATGCTCAAAAACTGCAAGTGTACGGGTCGTGACTTGTAGTTAAAAAGTAGATATCGATCCTATAAGGATTGATTCCCAGGCACGACTTAATTCAGATCAAACTTTGTTTAAGAAAGGAAATTGTTTAATTGAAATAACCTGAAAAATTAAATTAAAATTGAAAGACTAATAATGAACAAAAGACAATACCAAAGTGTAAAAAATTGGAATCAAGAATCTAAAGACTAGAGATTACTTTCTCCCTATTTTGTCTCCCTCCTATTTTATTAATCGAATTATGTCTCACTTAAGATTTCCGAATGTATTAACTACCCTCTCTTAAGATGTAATTAATTGTCCCTAATTAAATTAAATGGAATCAATTGAACAATCTCTCAACCTACGCAAGCACTCCATCAATTTAACTAGTTATTAAACTATCCTATGGGTGATCAATCGAATTAGCCGAGATCTCTCTTCTAACTAGTCAATTAACGTAATGATTGCAAGTCTATAGGTTACCAACTCTCGTTTTACAATCCTACATATATAAACTTACTCACTCTCTCGATTTATTGTAGGATAGAAATAAAATCGACAATCATTAAAGACACTTTCATTCAATTCAATAAAATAGGAGTTTAACAAAAAAAGTTCAAAAGCAATCCCTAAAACTAAATCAGCCAATCATGGTCTCTATAACATCATCAACATAAAAATAATCCACCTTACAAAGATTAGAAGAAAGAAAAACACAGAAAATTGAATAAAGGAAACTTCTTCTCTTCTCTGCCAGATTCTGAAATTTTTGATGTTAATGTGCTATTTTCTCCAATCTTGATGATAATCCTTGAATTCAATCCTTCCTCAAGACTCAAAACTTATGTTCTTCACTCAAGGAGGCTTTTCCTCTATAAGGGTTTCTTCTCTCTCTACCTTGGAGGCATAATTATCTTTTAACACTCCAAAAATCCTAAGTTTAATGAAGCCCCGCATATTGTCTCAGATTATAATTCCCACAATGTGGCATGATTCCCACAATCGTGGGAATTTGCAACAGAGAGTTCCTCCTTCTCTTCTCCTCTTTGATCTCTAGCTCAATCTCCAAGTTGCTTCATCTTCATTCCTACATAAAAATAATCAATTCTTACGCTAAATTAACATCAAACATAAAAGAAAAACAATAGAAGTCAAACGAAATGCAAACATACAAAATGAATCCTAAACTACAACAATAATCAACAATTATGCAAGAAACACATGCCAATTACTTAGAAAAATATAGACTAATGCACAATTATCAATATCCCCACACTTAAATCTTTGCTTGTCCTCAAGCAAAATAAATACAATTAGTCAATTTTATCACTTCATTTTCACAAAGATCAAAGCATACAATTCCTCAAAGTTAAGCTAACTCAAATATTAAGTTACTACACATATCATGACTACTTTTTCATTAGTGTACATAAACAAACTCAGCAATTGGCACCATCACTCAAAGATAAGTATAGATGCAAACTGAATCTTCCTCACGGTTTTCACTCATTTCTCTCAAGTGTTTAATGGTTAGTGTTTTGCTTAAACTCACTAGAGGAAACTACACTACCATAGGCTTACTAATACAACAATTCTCCTCTATAATGATTGCATGCATAAATAGATCAAAAGGACTTGTTTAGGGTTATAATGTGGTAAGGGTTAAGGTGGGTAAAGAAGTAAAAAGGTTAACACAAGCACTCGTAAAGTAAAAAAAACGGATAAAACAAGATAACAAAACATAACTTCGAGATATACAAATGTAATTAATATTTTTCACTTATTGATACTACTCACTTATTCTTCCTTTTTCTTTTCTTTTCTTTTTCTTTTCAACATTTTTTCTTATTTTTCAATACATGGAAGAAACTATGAATATAATAGCAGTTATATAAAATGTAATCCATAGACAAAAATATACTCAACTCATCTCGATAGAGATTTTCACTACGATCCCAACTAATGTATTATTTAATACTCTACTAAGCTTGTGAATGAGTAGGTTAATGGGGTTTAAGGTTTTAAAATTTTAGTTCTTTTCAAGAAACAAAAGGTTAAGGCTCAACAGGGTTAGCAAGGGATGATTAATGGGTAGGTCATTTAAGCCAAGGGTTAAAACAAAAAGGGCCTTAATCATCTCTATTAAGCATGCATCTAGTAGACTCAAACCGATTCAGAGCAAGTTCTGAAGGTAATAACCTAAGGAAGTATCACTCAACAAAGA
The DNA here is from genome assembly GCA_027563885.1 of Erythroxylum longipes. Classification (NCBI taxonomy): domain Eukaryota; kingdom Viridiplantae; phylum Streptophyta; class Magnoliopsida; order Malpighiales; family Erythroxylaceae; genus Erythroxylum; species Erythroxylum longipes. The sequence goes on from JAOQMS010000005.1 coordinate 22,433,409, forward strand.
AATAGAATGACTATGAATAGAGTCATATGGGCTCAATCCTCACTTTGGCTCAAATGAAAACTCATTATGAATCTCTACACTAACTCGTTGCTCAAATGTCAATTTGTGACTAAGTTTATGTAACCAACTACTTTTCATCACTCTATATGGTTCACTTTCTACTCAAGTAGCCTAATCCAAGTTCAAGCATGCATTCAATCTAATTCCAACTAGCCTGAAAAAATCTCATGGCCATATCCATTAGAATGATTCAAGTGTGGTTCCATTACTGACACAAAGCATATGATATGCCTAAACATGTACCTTATTTAATAAACTGCGAACAATGCAATTGAGAAAGTCAATGCCACCTCCCCAAATTTAAAGATCACATTGTCCTCAATGTGACAAGTCAACCACCAAATAAGGGAAAATGACATCAACCAAACAAAAGAAATTGAAATAAACAAATGAAATCAAACCAAACAAAAAATGATAGCAAACCAAATAAAAGAAAATGACATGAAACCAAACAAACATGAAATGAAATGAAACCAAACAAAAAATTGAAACAAACAAATGACATTAAACTAAACAAACAAATGACAAAATTTAAAAGTCAATGAAAAGAAAAGCTTATGGAGATGATGGTGGCGATGGTGTTGGTGAAGAAGCTTCAAAATTCTTCCTCCGACAGAATTTGAGGAACCTCTTCTTCAAACTACACTGCTCCTTGTAGACTTGCCGCATTTGAGTACCGAGCTCATTGATTTGGGACATCATTTGCTATTGGTTGGAGGTCATCTGGTCGAGGATTTGTTGAAATCGGTCAATCTCCGCTGTGCACTCAGTTCCTCCTCTAATGCTTCTTCTTCTGGCTCAGGGGCTACTCGGGATGTGAAGGGTTGCGAAGAGGCTGTATCGATGCCCCTCCTGTTCCTTATTGCAGTACGCATATGAGGATTTTAGAGTTTGATAAAATGGAACTCCAAAATCTCAAATCGCCTCAAATAAGATATGTCAAACATATCTTATAGAGTTGTGCGCACATCTTCCACATCAAGGTTATAAAATAGAGCTAAGGCAGTAACAAGATAAGACATGCCAAAATATGAACTCTTTTTATTTACAACACTCACTATTGATTGAAAATTTCTAAAAGGCATATTGATTTTAATTTTTTGATCCGTGCACCACAAAAAGAAAAGTTCTTTGGTCGAGCACTCGCTGCTTTCAGTTTTATTAAACACAATTAAACACATAAATTTGTGCAAAAGCAAATGCTCGGCAATACAGATTAAAGAGCTCGGTGCATTCTAAGAGTCAAATTTTTCTTCCCCAGTAAGAGTTTTCCAGTAATCATCCGAATAAAAATCATCATGATCATCCAAAACTTTAGTGTTTGGAAAATCGAAAAGATCACGCATGACTGTATAATCCAATTTATAAACATTGTCGAATAACCTAAACTGGAAAACGTCCATTTTATGGTTATATCGGATTGTAGTGAAAAACTCTATGGTCATCATAGGGTATATAGGTACATCACACTGAACAAACCTATTCCAACCTATATTTGCAGCTAGTCGCTCAATTTTCTTCCTCACTCCTTTAGTTTCTAACAATTCAAAATCAAAGTAACAAGGAATGACTAGTTCTCTATCCCTAAGGTCTCGAAAATGCGTACCTTCTTCTTTTGAATAAATTAGGAACGGAGAACGATAAGCTGCCGCTAAATCGGGCTTACCTTCACCGGACACTTAAAGGTGGAGTTCATCAGTCGGTTGTCGAGCCATCATCTTCTTTGGTGCCATTGTAAGAAGAAAGCATGCAAAAAAAAAGAGAGAAATAGAGGTGAAATTTGTATTTTAGAGAGAGGAATAAAAATCTTACCCAAATCCTTATGTTTTGAATGATTAATGCATGAAAAAGTAAAGGATTGTAAGATTAATAAAAAGAGAAGAAGAAAATACCAAGAACCTAGAGGAAAATGAAGAATTTTTACAGAGTGGGAGGAGGATTTTTGTGAGTTAGAGAGAGAAGGAGTGAAAATTTGAAGAACGAGGGAAAGAAGAAAAGGGGAGCGAAACTTAAATTTCCCTCTAAATAAAGTTCCCAGGATCGTGGGAATTTCCATAATTCCCACAATCGTGGGATTACTCTCTAGAAAGTTTCTGGAGAGATTTCCCATGATCGTAGGAGCCTCCAGAAATTTCCCACGATGGTGGGAATCACTCCAATTCCCAAGATCATGAGATGGGGTGATTCTTCCACTTTTAAACCTTCTTTCAAGCTTGGTATGTATTCTCCATAATCCCATAACCTACAAACACATCAAATTAATATTATCAACAAGAATTTATAAAAGAAAACAAGTTGAAATTCAAACAAAAACCAAATTAACATCAATCAAACTCAAATTAAACATGAACATAATTAAGGAAATCAAGCAAACAAATAAACAAAAACAATAAAAAAAACTAAACATGTTAAATTAAGGTCATTAGCTTGACCATTCCTCCTATATTCTTGAAAGAGTGGAAGAAAGGAAAGAGATAACTTCCCTTTCTTGTGGATATGTCCCTCCATAATATAGCTTGCAACGATACCCATTGACCTTGAATGTTTCTCCTTTGTCATTTTCCAACTCCAAAGCTCCATAGGAAAACACTTAAAGAATTTTGAAGGGCCCACTCCATCTTGACTTGAACTTTTTGGGAAATAGCTAAAGTCTTGAATTAAACAAAAGTACCAAGTCTCCACTCTAGAATTCCTTCTTTTTGATGTAGCCATTATGCCACTTCTTAGCCTTTTCTTTATATAGCTTGGCATTTTCATAGGCATCATATCTTAACTCATCCAACTCGTTGAGGTTTAACAATCGCTTTTCTCCTGCCAACTTCCAATTCATGTTCAATTTCTTGATTTCCCAATAAGCTCTATGCTCTAACTCAAATGATAAATGACACACCTTGTCATATATAAGTCGATATGGTGCTATGCCTATGAGAGTTTTGAAAGTTGTTTTATAATCCCACAGCGCATCATCCAGCTTCAATGCTTAATCTTTCCTTAAACTACTCACTGTCTTTTCCAAAATCTTTTTCAGCTCTCTATTCACCACCTCCACTTGGCCATTAGTGTAGGGGTGGTACAGGGTAGCTACTCTGTGATGAACATTATATCTTCTTAAAAGGTTCTCAAATGGTTTGTTCCAAAAATGACTCCCCCATCACTTATGATCGTTCTAGGCACCCCAAATCTAGTAAAAATCTCATTAATAAACTTCTGACCACCTTGCCATTATTGGTTGGAGTGGTAACTACTTCAACCCATCTGGAAACATAATCAACTCCAACTAATATATAGGTGTTACCTTCGGAGGATAGGAATGGTCCTATGAAGTCTAGGAATTGTCAGCACAGATCTTATAAAGTACAGGTTCATCCCAAATATAACAAGAGCATTGAAATAGAAAATGCTTCCTTTGTTGATATGACAAATTGGATGGAAGAATGCCACCTAAAAGGTAGTCTGCAATATCTGTAAACCAAGGAAGAAAAGGGTTATCTACCATCATCAAGGTCTCGTCAGGAAAGCTTTCCTTAATTTTCTCTTCCTCTTTATGATGTCCTCCTTCAAGTCTCGATAAATGGTTCTCTACGACATTTTCTACTCCTTTCTTGTCTTTAATTTTAATGTTGAACTTTTGGAGTAAGAGTACCCACTGGATAAGCCTAGTCTTGGCATCCTTCTTAGCGAAAAGGTAACGTAATGCTACATAATCTGTGAAAATAATAACTTGTGAGCCTAAAAGATAAGAACGAATTTTTTCACAAGAAAATACCACCGCAAGCAGTTCCTTCTCAATAGTTGCGTAATTCAACTGTGCTCCCATCAACGTTTTGCTTATGTAATAGATAGCATACAACCTATTCTCCTTCCACTGGCTAAGTACATAACTAACAACATGGTCACTTGCGTCACATATAATCTTAAAAGGAAGAGATCAATTTAGCGACGTCAGAATTGATGCTTTTGTGAGTGCCTTCTTCAACCTATTAAAAGAATATAAACAATCATTATCAAAAACAAAAGATGCATCTTTAACCAATAGATGAGTTAAGGGTCTAGAAATAAGGAAAAAATCTTTAATGAACCATCTGTAGAACCCTGCATGACTAAGGAATGCTCAGATACCCATGATGTTGGTGGGAGGTGGTAACTTTTCAATTACTTCTGTCTTAGTGCGATCCACTTCAATGCCCTTGTATGAAATCTAATGGCCTAATACAATTCCCTCTTAGATCATGAAATGACATTTCTCCCAATTTAAAACTAAATAAGACTCCTCACATCTTTGAAGCACTTTGTTTAAATTAAGCAAACAATGATCAAAAGAACCTCCAAAGACAAAAAAATCATCTATAAATACCTCTATAAAGTTTTCATTAATGTCTGCAAATATGACCATCATGCACCTTTGAAATGTGGCAGGTGCATTACATAAACAAAAGGCATCCTCCAGTATGCAAAAGTTCCATACGAACATGTGAAAATGGTTTTCTCTTGATCTTCTGGTATATAAATATTTGATTGTATCCTGAATATCCATTAAGAAAGCAATAAAAAGAATGACCAACCACTTTCTTAATCATTTGGTCCACAAAAGATAAAGGAAAATGATCCTTCTTGGTGGCCAAATTTAGCTTCCTATAGTTAATACACACTCGCTAACCCATCACAGTCTTAGTGGAAACCTTTTCCCCTTTCTCATTTTCTATCACCTTCATGCCACCGTTCTTCGACACATATTGTACTAGTCTCACCCGCTCACTATCTGAAATGGGATAAATAATCCCTGCATCCAAAAGTTTCACCACCTCCTTCTTCACAACCTCTTACATATTTGGGTTTAACCTTCTTTGTCTTTCTCTCATGATTCTACATCCTTCTTTTAGGTTAATCCTATGTATCATCACATTGGGGCTAATCCCCCTAATATTAAAATTTTGCCACCCTATAGCTCTCATCCTTTTCCTAATGGTCTCCACCACTTTCTCTTCTTGCTCACAATCAAATTCATTGGAGATAATGATGGGTAAAGTATGGTTCTTCCCTAAAAAGGTATATCTCAAATGGGAAAGTAAGGGCTTAAGCTCTAAAGTGGGAGGTTTAACAGTAGAAGGTGGTGTAGGTGTATCTGTTCTCTCCAATCTCTCTAACTCAACTTCCTCACGTAAATCCTATTCCTTCATGCTTTCATCTTTGTGTACTTCATTCACTTAATCGACTCCTTCTTTAATCTCCTTCACACACTCTTCTACAAAATCAATTTTCATACACACATTTCCATCCATCAGTTTCTTCAAAGATTTTTTCATATTAAACTCAACTTGTTCATCACCAATTCTCAACATAAGTTTCCCTTCATGCAAATCAACTAATGTCCTACCAGTATTCATGAAGGGCCTACCCAAAATCAATGGACAATTCTTATCAGCTTCAAAATCCAATATAATAAAATCAACGGTAATTATAAATTTGTCTAATTTTACTAATACATCTTTCACAACTCCAAATGGCGTTTTTATCGATTGATCCACAAGTTGAATCAGCATGGAAGTTGGCTTCACCTCTCCTAGTCCCAGTTTCCTGAAAATAGACAAAGGAATCAAATTAGTACTTGCACCTAAATCACATAAACGTTTAGAAAATTCAAAATCACCAACACATGGAATAATGAAACTCCCTAGATCTTGTAATTTAGAAGGCATTTGGCTTAAGATGATGGAACTGTAATTTTTCATAACGTTACCATCTGATTGTCTTCCCAAGTACGTTTATGTGTGAGTATATCCTTCAAAAACTTCGTATACTTGGGCATGCACTCCAAAGCTTCCACCAATGACAAATTAATTTGTAGCTTCTTTAGTTTCTCCAAAAACTTGGAAACTGAGTGTCCAACTAATGTTGTTTTACTCTCTGTGGATATGGGAGTTTGGGCTTGTATGGTGGTGGTGGTACATAAAGCCTTCCTTCTTCCTTTTCTTCTTCTATCTCCTTACCTTTCTCTTTTTCTTGGTTGTCTCTTTTCACACTTAGTTCTCCATCTACCTGCCACTTCGAAGCGTAATAGGCTTGAGTTACTAATAACCTTGAGTTACTCCCTTGGAATGACCTCAGTATTGCTCGATACACTACCTGCACTTCGAGAAAATAAAGCATTAGTAAGTTGACTTACCTTAACCTCCAACTTATGGATCAATAAGGCATCGTTCTTCACGATTTGGTCAAATTTTGGCTCCATCCTTTTTTAACTCTCCTCTTGGATAGCAAAACATTCTTTTTGATTCTCTTCTTGAGCTACTAGTTTGGAACCAAAAATCTACATAAACTTGTCTATTTTGCTTTCCATCTATCCAATTTGATCTTGTTAGAATCCCGGAGGTCCTTGTTGTCTCGCTTAGCGGCCTACATTGTTATTACTCCAAGAGAAATTTAGATGGTCTTTCCATCCTAGATTATAAGTATTGGAGTATGGGTTGTTACCTCTTTCCGGCTGACCCAAGTAAATTACCTATTCGGTACCACCGGTTCCTAATAGAAAACACTCCATTGAGCCATGGTTGTTCTACCTGCACAGCTCACATTACATTTGTGTTGCCTTCACTGTCGAAGTGGATGCTCCTTGCATGTTTTTTAACTGCTTCATAAGAGCCGTGATTTGATCCTACAAAGCAATAACAGAATCAATAGGTATCATACCTTTTTGTTCCTTCTGCCCCTGTCTACTCCACTCACTCGACCACATGTAGCTATTACTCACCAACTCCTCCAAAAGATCATGAGCTTCTTCCACAGTCTTCCTTATTAATGAACCTCCAGTTACTACATCAATGGTTCCTCTTGTGCTCAAATTCACTCCATTGTAAAATGTCTAAAGCACGAACTCCCTTGAAAGGTTATGATGGGGACAGCTTCTCTGCAGTTCTTTAAATTTCTCCCAAGCTTTACAGAGAGATTCTCCATCATTCTGCTATAAATTTGTAATCTCCTTGATAATCCTCGTCGTCTTCGTTGATGGAAAATACTTTGTGAGAAATGCTTAGGCAAATTACTCCCAAGTAGTTATTTTGCCCAAATTCAGTAAGTTATACCACGCTTTAGTTCGATCTTTCAACGTTGAAAAAAAACAACCTCAGCTTCATCGCATCGTTGGACATTCCGTTAAATAGAAAAGTATCACAGATCTCCAAAAAATTTACAATGTGAGCATTCGGATCCTTGTTGGATAGCCCGTAAAATTGCACATTGTTTTGTAAAATGTTAAGGTGTGATGGCTTTATCTCGAAATTTTTCTCTTGGACCACCAATCTCGCCACTCCTTGAGGACTAAATCCTAGCCTCATGAAATCCATCAGTGTCCTCTCCGGTCCTCCTTGTTCTCCTTCTTCAGCCATATCTTGTTGTGAAAAATTTAGACACTTTTCCCTTCTTAATTCTCTTTCGTGTCTCTTAATGTCAAGAAATTCGTCTTCATTAACTTCTTTTGTTCTTCGCATGCTCCTTGTGTTCATGCACCTACAAATACACAAGAAAAAGTATCAAAATTCTTAAATCAAACTAATCTGAATTAAACAAGATGCTAAACAATCAATCCCCGACAACAGCGCCAAAAACTTGTTGAATTAAAAAACAATCTACTCATTTTATGCTCAAAAATTGCAAGTGTACTAGTCGTGACTTGTAGTTAAAAAGTGGATGTTGATCCTACAAGGATTGATGCCCAGGCACCACATAATTCAGATCAAACTTTGTTTAAGAAAGGAAATAGTTTAATTGAAATAATTTGAAGAAATTAAATTAAAATTGAAAGACTAACAATGAATAATAGATAATGCCAAAGTGCAGAAAATTGGAATTAAGAATCTAAAGACTAGAGATTACTTTCTCCCTATTATGTCTCCCTCCTATTTTATTAATCGAATTATGTCTCACATAAGATTTCCAAATGTATTAATTACCCTCTCTCAAGGAGTAATTAATTGTCCCTAATTAAATTAAATGAAATCAATTGAACAATCTCTCAACATACCCAATCACTCCATCAATTTAACTAGCTATTAAACTATCCTATGGGTGATCAATCGAATTAGCCGAGATCCTCTCTTCTAACTAGTCAATTAACGTAATGATTGTAAGTCTATAGGTTTTCAACTCTCGATGTACAATCCTACATATATAACCTTACTCACTCTCTCGATTTATTGCAGGATAGAAATAAAATCGACAATCATTAAAGACGCTTTCATTCAATTCAATAAAATAGGAGTTTGACAAAAATAGATCAAAAGCAATCCTTAAAACTAAATCAGCCAATCATGGTCTTCATAACATCATCAACACACAAATAATCCATCTTAAAAAGATTAGAATAAAGAAAAACACAGAAAATTGAATAAAGGAAACTTCTTCTCTTCTTTGCCAAAATCTAGAATTTTTGATGTTGATATGCTATTTTCCCCAATCTTGATGATAATCCTTGAATTCAATCCTTTCTCAAGACTTAAAACTTGTGTTCTTCACTCAAGGAAGCTCTTCCTACAAAAGGGTTTCGTCTCTCTCTACCTTGGAGGCTTAATTATCTTTTAGTAGTCCAAAAACCTTAAGTTTAATGAAGCCCCGCATATTGTCTCAGATCATAATTCCCACGCTCTTGGGAATTGGCATGATTCCCACAATTGTGGTATTTGCAACAGAGAGCTCCCCCTTATCTTCTCCTCTTTGATCTTTAGCTCAATCTCCAGGTTGCTCCATCTTCATTCCTACATAAAAATAATCAATTCTTACCCTAAATTAACATCAAACATAAAAGAACAACAATGGAAGTCAAACTAAGTGAATACATACAAAATGAATCCTAGACTACAACAATAATCAACAATTATACAAGAAACACATGTCAATTACTTAGAAAAATATAGACTAATGCACAGCTATTAATAGACTCCTTATTATGTCTGAACATATAAAGCCACAGGTATCTTTCAAAATCATCTATTATCTCTTTGAATTTTGAAAAATATATCTATTATTGCTTGTCATAGTAAAAAAAATGGGGATTATTAGCTCAAAGTTTATGATTAACTATTTTGATGATAACTGTATAATATTTCAAATTTCAAATTGGATTTTTTTCCTTGTATAATTAACAATTTAATTCTCAAAAGGAAATAAAATCATAAAAAATACGTTTTCTTTATTGCAAGAACCTTCATTATGAACTTACCTTATTAGAAATGGTTTATCCGAAAGGATCCTATTAATTATAAAGGTCGTATATTAGCCCCGTGATTATTAGAAGATTTTTGGCAACAATGACATCGAAGTTATTCAGATTTAAATCCATTGAGTTGACTAAAAATGTAAGTGAAGCAACAACTAGTTGAAGAAATTGACTATTTAAGAAAGAACAATAACACTTGTGAAGCAATGAACATACTCAGTCTTTTCAAACATTTGAGCAGCATCTATATTCTTGAGAGTCATATCATTCTTATTGTTCCTTAAAAAGTGAAATCACTCTATCAAGAAAGAAATTGTTATTTTATTTTTTTGTGAGATTTTAGAAGCTTGTTATACACTTCAAGTGTGGAAGGTTGGATAACCTTGAAAATTATGTATTCGTGAACTTAAAGAGTCTCGTCAAATTTAATATTTGTTATAATTAAACACTCAACTTAGATACTTAGGGACCGGACGTAGGCTTGAGTTGTAAGCCGAACCAGTATAAATCGATTGCGTCCTTTTTTTCTCTCTCTCATTATCTTTTATATTTTCAAATTATATTATATGTGTGTTCATTTCAACAAGAAGCTTCTTCACTTTTATAATAGATCTCTTCTGTTATTAACTTGCTGACGTTTCCTTTCAGTTTTAACAGGCACATTCTGTTTTTAAACTGCTTTAACAGGATTGATCATTCAGTAGGCTCCTTTCATTTAAGTAGGGTCTTATCCCATAAAAGGCTCCTATGTCCTAAGAGGCTCCTGTCGTTTAAAAGGCTTTATCTTCTAACAGACTCCTACTGTTTTTATTCGTTAACTAGGATCTGTTTATTACACAAATTAAAAGAACTTTCAAAATATTTATAAGTCAAATACAATTCACCACCTCTTGCGTGTATTTGCTTTATCACATTCGTAGCAATATTGGCAACCAAGCCAACAATTATAACTACTTTATTATGACTTTAGTGGTTCTAAGTAAGTTTGAAAATTACTTAATTGTTGAGGCAAAGGTATCTTAAGTTTAACGAGGGATTTTGTGAAAGGTTGAGTTTCACAATAATCTTGAAAATAATTTCCTAAATTGAAATAAATTATATTAGGAATTTCAGTTAAAAATTTTAATTAATATAATAAGATAAAAATTTAAATTAATATACTAATTAATTTTTAAAATAATTTAAAATAAACATTAATGATGACATCGATTCATAAATGATGAAAATTTTAACTTTGGTTAATCTTTTGTCCACTTCAAATCTATTTTGAATGTTTAAAAAAGTTTAAGATTTAAATTAAATATTTTGAAGTGTTAAAGTAAAAACTGTATTATGATAAAAATAATAAAATATAAAATACACTTTTGACTTAGAATTGAATTATTCATACAAATATATAATAAAGGTGCCTGCTTGCCCCGTTTGTAGAACACGAGTTCGGTTGGATGTTGGGAATCAGCCAGAGGATAGGTCTTTC